>OU744724.1:6124860-6643867 GCA_916613615.1 Steromphala cineraria | reverse complement strand
GCAAAGGCTCTACCTCGAGACCACGGAGATAGCTGAGAATTAAATAGAATTTTAGCACTAAGACTTTGGGTTCATGAAGGCAAAACAAGAAATCTCGCATCCAAGAAGGAGTTCATTGACGTAGTTGTGTTTGGATGTTGCTTTTGGTCGTTTTGAGCTTTCTGATGTGTTGTTTGAGGTCAGAGCGTGCTTTTGACCATTTCGAGCTCTTTGGTGTTGTTTTAGGTGGAAAATACGATGTCCAGCGAGGCTGGCGCTATTTTTAGTAACAGAACGTAGTTGCTACGTCTTCCTGTGTCCAGTGGCGAAATGCAAGGATTTAGTGACCAAAATGGAGTGTACATGACTGGACAGCGTGTTTGCATGAAATGTCTACAAGCACAAAGTGTAGAACACGCGGCCGGGAGGAAATGCATATTTCAAAGTTCAGGAGGACGACAGGCATTTTGGAAAAGAGAGTTAATCGAGGACGTCACACCCTTGCGAGTGGAATCTGCCGAGCATTTAGGCAGGAATCAGGACGGCCTCCCTTTATCTAATGACCAAGAGCCCAAGAGCCCAAGAGCTGATAGTGGCCGTCATTATGCCCTTTTCCTTAGGTAAGGGGAAGGTACATTTGCTTGTACCTACGCACCGACCCGTGCCTGTGGTCTTGAAACTAAATCTTGACCACAAAGGCTATCAAAGTGTATGAGACGCACTTAGACAATTTATTGCCAGTCCCAAACAAAGAGTTTAATTGACAATGTCATCTATCAGTGTAAAGTTTTTCTATTTTTTCCCCAAAATTAACCGACGGCACTCACCGTATGATACAAGGAAATGAAGACATTTCTTTTCTCTACTAGTTGATATAAAAATTATAAAATTATCTCTAATGGTTCGTGAGATATGAATGCCGCAAGGTGCGCGAGGTAAATGCAAGTTATATTAGCGAACGCCGGAGCGCAAGTAGAGCGCGCACCGCTTCTTCATTTCTGTGCGCGCATAGACAAATGATACATGGAAAAAAAGACAATTCTTTTCTCTACAAGTTGACATAAAAATTATTAAATTATCTCTAATGGTTCGTGAGATATGTCTGTTGTTGATTGATGAGTTACGCATTTTGCAAACATACAGTTATCAAATGCATTCAAAACGCATGCACGGTTGACAATATTCAAAGGTCCGTAACTAAATGTAAATGAAGTAACTGAATTTATTGTTAATTTTTAGAAGATAGTGTATTCTTTTGGCTTTCTAATGATATATGGAACAATGATTTGTCTCCTGTCACTGATGAGTAACGATTTTTTAAACATACCTATATCGTTTGCATTCAAAACGAAAGCAGAATTGACAATATTCAAAGGGCCGTAACTCAATGTAAAACAAATATAGGAATTTACTGTTAAATTTAAAAAAAATCTATAGGCTTTTGGCTTCCATATGATGTATAGAACAAAGCGTTATCGTACGCCGTTGATTCGCTACGATATTTCAATCATACCCACCAAAACACCACATTTCCAAAATGCAAAGTTTGACCTCTGACCCTGACCGGAAATGACTGTTCGCGAGCGATTTTATTCTTTTATCTTAAAGAGCTTGCCAATGTCTAACTCTCATGCAAAAATCATAAAATTCTATGGTCTGGGTTTTGAGTTATCTGCCCTTGAAGTTTGCGATTTTTACATTTTGGTCAACTTTGAAAAATCACAGCAAGAAAAGTATTAAAGTTAGAACTTTGTAGAAGTCAAATTCAGAACTACAATGCTTCAGCTCCATTGAGTATAAATTTCAGCTCTCTAGTGCAAGTATCTTCAGAGAAGAAGATTTTCAAAGGTGGGTGGGGTCAGAAATGATCGAAAATGCACTAAAAGCAAGATGGCGGCCAAACCACGTGACCTACGAATTTGCCATGATTTCGTTTTTTGCCGCATTTTTGATTGCGCATCTTTTAAAAAAAAAAAAAAGTCTCTAAGTGCATTTTGAAAAAAAAATCAATGTTAAATTTTCGACTTTGGATTCGAACTGGACCTTTAATGCATGGACCGATTTGGCCCAAAAGCTTATTGTCGCCATTCCACAACAAGGTCTATCAGCCTGTGAAATTTGGCTTTGATAGCATCAGCCGTTTGGGCTGAAAGTTGACCACAAAATTCGTGGAATAATAATAAAATAAAACACGCCAATAACAATAAGGATTCAGCCTTTATGGCTGAATCCTTAAATATAGTCGCAAGCGACGACAAACGGATTCAGCGCTGTATGGTGTTAAATGAAATGCACAAAGGTAATGATTTCAGTCAAAAGCTTATGGGTTATAATCTTTTGTTGATGATTAACGCAATTTGCAAACAAACAGTTATCAAATGCATTTAAAACGCATGCAGGGTTGACAATATTCAAAGGTCCGTAACTCAATGTAAATGTAGTAACTGAATTTATTGTTAATTTTTAAAAGATTTTGTATTCTTTTGGCTTTCTTATGATATATGGAACAATGATTTGTCGTCTATCACTGATGACTAACAACTTTTTTAACATACCTGTATCCTATGCATTCAAAACGAAAGCAGAATTGACAATATTCAAAGGGCCGTAACTCAATGTAAAACAAATATAGAAATTTACTGTCAAATTTTAACAAAATTTACAGACTTTTGGCTTTCATATGATGTATAGAACAAAGCGTTATCGTACGCCGTTGATTCGCTACGATATTTCAAACATACCCACCAAAACACCACATGTCCAAAATGGAAAGTTTGACCTCTGACCCTGACCGGAAATGACTGTTCGCGAGCGATTTTATTCTTTTATCTTAAAGACCTTGCCAATGTCTAACTCTCATGCAAAAATCATCAAATTCTATGGTCTGGTTTTTGAGTTATCTGCCCTTGAAGTTTGCGATTTTTAGATTTTGGTCAACTTTGAAAATTCACAGCAAGAAAAGTATTAAAGTTAGAACTTTGTAGAAGTCAAATTCAGAACAACAATGCTTCAGCTACATTGAGTATAAATTTCAGCTCTCTAGTGCAAGTATCTTCAGAGAAGAAGATTTTCAAAGGTGGGTGGGGTCAGAAATGGTCGAAAATGCACTAAAAGCAAGATGGCGGCCAAACCACGTGACTTACGAATTTGCCATGATTTCGTTTTTTGCAGCATTTTTGATTGCGCATCTTTTAAAAAAAAATTCAAGTCTGTAAGTGCATTTTGAAAAAAAAATCAATGTTAAATTTTCGATTTTGGAATCGAACTGGACCTTTAACGTATGGGCCGAATTGTCCCAAAAGCTTATTGTCGCCTTTCCTCAACAAGGTCTACCAGCCTGTGAAATTTGGCTTCGATAGCATCAGCCGTTTGGTCTGAATCCTGTTCACAAAAATCGTGGAATAATAAAAAAAAAAAAAAAAAAAAAATATAGTCGCAAAGCGACGACAAACGGATTCAGCGATGTATGGTGATGATATGTATGACAAATATATGCAATACATGTATGTAGGAAGTCAATAGTTCGTTCAGACGAATTTTAAAAGTCACGATTTCAGTATTACCAAGGCCAAAAAGACTCTGTCAATTGCAAACGTAAATGTCATATTGAACTAGGACTGCCGCGGCAGTACTTAGCTCTTCAAGACATCCTGTTTGACCTTCACAGAGTGTTTGACCTTCACATGACGAATTTTTCTGAGATTTAAAAAGTAACTAAAACATTATCAAAATGACCAGATTTCACTTGATACTCAACGTTTAGGCCTGTGTTTGTGTATGTACTTTGATAGACATTAATTTCAAATTCGAATCCAAAATCATAATGCATAAAAAAATATATTCTATGCCATTTAGCTGTAATGTGACCAAAATATGTTCCACCTAAGCAAAAGAATAACAAGTTCAATCTGCAAAAGTTTGTTGGCTGAACGGGATTTGAACCCTAAAAGTTAGCACTCTGAATTCATAGGCAAAGGCTCTACCTCGAGACCACGGAGATAGCTGAGAATTAAATAGAATTTTAGCACTAAGACTTTGGGTTCATGAAGGCAAAACAAGAAATCTCGCATCCAAGAAGGAGTTCATTGACGTAGTTGTGTTTGGATGTTGCTTTTGGTCGTTTTGAGCTTTCTGATGTGTTGTTTGAGGTCAGAGCGTGCTTTTGACCATTTCGAGCTCTTTGGTGTTGTTTTAGGTGGAAAATACGATGTCCAGCGAGGCTGGCGCTATTTTTAGTAACAGAACGTAGTTGCTACGTCTTCCTGTGTCCAGTGGCGAAATGCAAGGATTTAGTGACCAAAATGGAGTGTACATGACTGGACAGCGTGTTTGCATGAAATGTCTACAAGCACAAAGTGTAGAACACGCGGCCGGGAGGAAATGCATATTTCAAAGTTCAGGAGGACGACAGGCATTTTGGAAAAGAGAGTTAATCGAGGACGTCACACCCTTGCGAGTGGAATCTGCCGAGCATTTAGGCAGGAATCAGGACGGCCTCCCTTTATCTAATGACCAAGAGCCCAAGAGCCCAAGAGCTGATAGTGGCCGTCATTATGCCCTTTTCCTTAGGTAAGGGGAAGGTACATTTGCTTGTACCTACGCACCGACCCGTGCCTGTGGTCTTGAAACTAAATCTTGACCACAAAGGCTATCAAAGTGTATGAGACGCACTTAGACAATTTATTGCCAGTCCCAAACAAAGAGTTTAATTGACAATGTCATCTATCAGTGTAAAGTTTTTCTATTTTTTCCCCAAAATTAACCGACGGCACTCACCGTATGATACAAGGAAATGAAGACATTTCTTTTCTCTACTAGTTGATATAAAAATTATAAAATTATCTCTAATGGTTCGTGAGATATGAATGCCGCAAGGTGCGCGAGGTAAATGCAAGTTATATTAGCGAACGCCGGAGCGCAAGTAGAGCGCGCACCGCTTCTTCATTTCTGTGCGCGCATAGACAAATGATACATGGAAAAAAAGACAATTCTTTTCTCTACAAGTTGACATAAAAATTATTAAATTATCTCTAATGGTTCGTGAGATATGTCTGTTGTTGATTGATGAGTTACGCATTTTGCAAACATACAGTTATCAAATGCATTCAAAACGCATGCACGGTTGACAATATTCAAAGGTCCGTAACTAAATGTAAATGAAGTAACTGAATTTATTGTTAATTTTTAGAAGATAGTGTATTCTTTTGGCTTTCTAATGATATATGGAACAATGATTTGTCTCCTGTCACTGATGAGTAACGATTTTTTAAACATACCTATATCGTTTGCATTCAAAACGAAAGCAGAATTGACAATATTCAAAGGGCCGTAACTCAATGTAAAACAAATATAGGAATTTACTGTTAAATTTAAAAAAAATCTATAGGCTTTTGGCTTCCATATGATGTATAGAACAAAGCGTTATCGTACGCCGTTGATTCGCTACGATATTTCAATCATACCCACCAAAACACCACATTTCCAAAATGCAAAGTTTGACCTCTGACCCTGACCGGAAATGACTGTTCGCGAGCGATTTTATTCTTTTATCTTAAAGAGCTTGCCAATGTCTAACTCTCATGCAAAAATCATAAAATTCTATGGTCTGGGTTTTGAGTTATCTGCCCTTGAAGTTTGCGATTTTTACATTTTGGTCAACTTTGAAAAATCACAGCAAGAAAAGTATTAAAGTTAGAACTTTGTAGAAGTCAAATTCAGAACTACAATGCTTCAGCTCCATTGAGTATAAATTTCAGCTCTCTAGTGCAAGTATCTTCAGAGAAGAAGATTTTCAAAGGTGGGTGGGGTCAGAAATGATTGAAAATGCACTAAAAGCAAGATGGCGGCCAAACCACGTGACCTACGAATTTGCCATGATTTCGTTTTTTGCCGCATTTTTGATTGCGCATCTTTTAAAAAAAAAAAAAAGTCTCTAAGTGCATTTTGAAAAAAAAATCAATGTTAAATTTTCGACTTTGGATTCGAACTGGACCTTTAATGCATGGACCGATTTGGCCCAAAAGCTTATTGTCGCCATTCCACAACAAGGTCTATCAGCCTGTGAAATTTGGCTTTGATAGCATCAGCCGTTTGGGCTGAAAGTTGACCACAAAATTCGTGGAATAATAATAAAATAAAACACGCCAATAACAATAAGGATTCAGCCTTTATGGCTGAATCCTTAAATATAGTCGCAAGCGACGACAAACGGATTCAGCGCTGTATGGTGTTAAATGAAATGCACAAAGGTAATGATTTCAGTCAAAAGCTTATGGGTTATAATCTTTTGTTGATGATTAACGCAATTTGCAAACAAACAGTTATCAAATGCATTTAAAACGCATGCAGGGTTGACAATATTCAAAGGTCCGTAACTCAATGTAAATGTAGTAACTGAATTTATTGTTAATTTTTAAAAGATTTTGTATTCTTTTGGCTTTCTTATGATATATGGAACAATGATTTGTCGTCTATCACTGATGACTAACAACTTTTTTAACATACCTGTATCCTATGCATTCAAAACGAAAGCAGAATTGACAATATTCAAAGGGCCGTAACTCAATGTAAAACAAATATAGAAATTTACTGTCAAATTTTAACAAAATTTACAGACTTTTGGCTTTCATATGATGTATAGAACAAAGCGTTATCGTACGCCGTTGATTCGCTACGATATTTCAAACATACCCACCAAAACACCACATGTCCAAAATGGAAAGTTTGACCTCTGACCCTGACCGGAAATGACTGTTCGCGAGCGATTTTATTCTTTTATCTTAAAGACCTTGCCAATGTCTAACTCTCATGCAAAAATCATAAAATTCTATGGTCTGGTTTTTGAGTTATCTGCCCTTGAAGTTTGCGATTTTTAGATTTTGGTCAACTTTGAAAATTCACAGCAAGAAAAGTATTAAAGTTAGAACTTTGTAGAAGTCAAATTCAGAACAACAATGCTTCAGCTACATTGAGTATAAATTTCAGCTCTCTAGTGCAAGTATCTTCAGAGAAGAAGATTTTCAAAGGTGGGTGGGGTCAGAAATGGTCGAAAATGCACTAAAAGCAAGATGGCGGCCAAACCACGTGACTTACGAATTTGCCATGATTTCGTTTTTTGCAGCATTTTTGATTGCGCATCTTTTAAAAAAAAATTCAAGTCTGTAAGTGCATTTTGAAAAAAAAATCAATGTTAAATTTTCGATTTTGGAATCGAACTGGACCTTTAACGTATGGGCCGAATTGTCCCAAAAGCTTATTGTCGCCTTTCCTCAACAAGGTCTACCAGCCTGTGAAATTTGGCTTCGATAGCATCAGCCGTTTGGTCTGAATCCTGTTCACAAAAATCGTGGAATAATAAAAAAAAAAAAAAAAAAAAAATATAGTCGCAAAGCGACGACAAACGGATTCAGCGATGTATGGTGATGATATGTATGACAAATATATGCAATACATGTATGTAGGAAGTCAATAGTTCGTTCAGACGAATTTTAAAAGTCACGATTTCAGTATTACCAAGGCCAAAAAGACTCTGTCAATTGCAAACGTAAATGTCATATTGAACTAGGACTGCCGCGGCAGTACTTAGCTCTTCAAGACATCCTGTTTGACCTTCACAGAGTGTTTGACCTTCACATGACGAATTTTTCTGAGATTTAAAAAGTAACTAAAACATTATCAAAATGACCAGATTTCACTTGATACTCAACGTTTAGGCCTGTGTTTGTGTATGTACTTTGATAGACATTAATTTCAAATTCGAATCCAAAATCATAATGCATAAAAAAATATATTCTATGCCATTTAGCTGTAATGTGACCAAAATATGTTCCACCTAAGCAAAAGAATAACAAGTTCAATCTGCAAAAGTTTGTTGGCTGAACGGGATTTGAACCCTAAAAGTTAGCACTCTGAATTCATAGGCAAAGGCTCTACCTCGAGACCACGGAGATAGCTGAGAATTAAATAGAATTTTAGCACTAAGACTTTGGGTTCATGAAGGCAAAACAAGAAATCTCGCATCCAAGAAGGAGTTCATTGACGTAGTTGTGTTTGGATGTTGCTTTTGGTCGTTTTGAGCTTTCTGATGTGTTGTTTGAGGTCAGAGCGTGCTTTTGACCATTTCGAGCTCTTTGGTGTTGTTTTAGGTGGAAAATACGATGTCCAGCGAGGCTGGCGCTATTTTTAGTAACAGAACGTAGTTGCTACGTCTTCCTGTGTCCAGTGGCGAAATGCAAGGATTTAGTGACCAAAATGGAGTGTACATGACTGGACAGCGTGTTTGCATGAAATGTCTACAAGCACAAAGTGTAGAACACGCGGCCGGGAGGAAATGCATATTTCAAAGTTCAGGAGGACGACAGGCATTTTGGAAAAGAGAGTTAATCGAGGACGTCACACCCTTGCGAGTGGAATCTGCCGAGCATTTAGGCAGGAATCAGGACGGCCTCCCTTTATCTAATGACCAAGAGCCCAAGAGCCCAAGAGCTGATAGTGGCCGTCATTATGCCCTTTTCCTTAGGTAAGGGGAAGGTACATTTGCTTGTACCTACGCACCGACCCGTGCCTGTGGTCTTGAAACTAAATCTTGACCACAAAGGCTATCAAAGTGTATGAGACGCACTTAGACAATTTATTGCCAGTCCCAAACAAAGAGTTTAATTGACAATGTCATCTATCAGTGTAAAGTTTTTCTATTTTTTCCCCAAAATTAACCGACGGCACTCACCGTATGATACAAGGAAATGAAGACATTTCTTTTCTCTACTAGTTGATATAAAAATTATAAAATTATCTCTAATGGTTCGTGAGATATGAATGCCGCAAGGTGCGCGAGGTAAATGCAAGTTCTATTAGCGAACGCCGGAGCGCAAGTAGAGCGCGCACCGCTTCTTCATTTCTGTGCGCGCATAGACAAATGATACATGGAAAAAAAGACAATTCTTTTCTCTACAAGTTGACATAAAAATTATTAAATTATCTCTAATGGTTCGTGAGATATGTCTGTTGTTGATTGATGAGTTACGCATTTTGCAAACATACAGTTATCAAATGCATTCAAAACGCATGCACGGTTGACAATATTCAAAGGTCCGTAACTAAATGTAAATGAAGTAACTGAATTTATTGTTAATTTTTAGAAGATAGTGTATTCTTTTGGCTTTCTAATGATATATGGAACAATGATTTGTCTCCTGTCACTGATGAGTAACGATTTTTTAAACATACCTATATCGTTTGCATTCAAAACGAAAGCAGAATTGACAATATTCAAAGGGCCGTAACTCAATGTAAAACAAATATAGGAATTTACTGTTAAATTTAAAAAAAATCTATAGGCTTTTGGCTTCCATATGATGTATAGAACAAAGCGTTATCGTACGCCGTTGATTCGCTACGATATTTCAATCATACCCACCAAAACACCACATTTCCAAAATGCAAAGTTTGACCTCTGACCCTGACCGGAAATGACTGTTCGCGAGCGATTTTATTCTTTTATCTTAAAGAGCTTGCCAATGTCTAACTCTCATGCAAAAATCATAAAATTCTATGGTCTGGGTTTTGAGTTATCTGCCCTTGAAGTTTGCGATTTTTACATTTTGGTCAACTTTGAAAAATCACAGCAAGAAAAGTATTAAAGTTAGAACTTTGTAGAAGTCAAATTCAGAACTACAATGCTTCAGCTCCATTGAGTATAAATTTCAGCTCTCTAGTGCAAGTATCTTCAGAGAAGAAGATTTTCAAAGGTGGGTGGGGTCAGAAATGATCGAAAATGCACTAAAAGCAAGATGGCGGCCAAACCACGTGACCTACGAATTTGCCATGATTTCGTTTTTTGCCGCATTTTTGATTGCGCATCTTTTAAAAAAAAAAAAAAGTCTCTAAGTGCATTTTGAAAAAAAAATCAATGTTAAATTTTCGACTTTGGATTCGAACTGGACCTTTAATGCATGGACCGATTTGGCCCAAAAGCTTATTGTCGCCATTCCACAACAAGGTCTATCAGCCTGTGAAATTTGGCTTTGATAGCATCAGCCGTTTGGGCTGAAAGTTGACCACAAAATTCGTGGAATAATAATAAAATAAAACACGCCAATAACAATAAGGATTCAGCCTTTATGGCTGAATCCTTAAATATAGTCGCAAGCGACGACAAACGGATTCAGCGCTGTATGGTGTTAAATGAAATGCACAAAGGTAATGATTTCAGTCAAAAGCTTATGGGTTATAATCTTTTGTTGATGATTAACGCAATTTGCAAACAAACAGTTATCAAATGCATTTAAAACGCATGCAGGGTTGACAATATTCAAAGGTCCGTAACTCAATGTAAATGTAGTAACTGAATTTATTGTTAATTTTTAAAAGATTTTGTATTCTTTTGGCTTTCTTATGATATATGGAACAATGATTTGTCGTCTATCACTGATGACTAACAACTTTTTTAACATACCTGTATCCTATGCATTCAAAACGAAAGCAGAATTGACAATATTCAAAGGGCCGTAACTCAATGTAAAACAAATATAGAAATTTACTGTCAAATTTTAACAAAATTTACAGACTTTTGGCTTTCATATGATGTATAGAACAAAGCGTTATCGTACGCCGTTGATTCGCTACGATATTTCAAACATACCCACCAAAACACCACATGTCCAAAATGGAAAGTTTGACCTCTGACCCTGACCGGAAATGACTGTTCGCGAGCGATTTTATTCTTTTATCTTAAAGACCTTGCCAATGTCTAACTCTCATGCAAAAATCATCAAATTCTATGGTCTGGTTTTTGAGTTATCTGCCCTTGAAGTTTGCGATTTTTAGATTTTGGTCAACTTTGAAAATTCACAGCAAGAAAAGTATTAAAGTTAGAACTTTGTAGAAGTCAAATTCAGAACAACAATGCTTCAGCTACATTGAGTATAAATTTCAGCTCTCTAGTGCAAGTATCTTCAGAGAAGAAGATTTTCAAAGGTGGGTGGGGTCAGAAATGGTCGAAAATGCACTAAAAGCAAGATGGCGGCCAAACCACGTGACTTACGAATTTGCCATGATTTCGTTTTTTGCAGCATTTTTGATTGCGCATCTTTTAAAAAAAAATTCAAGTCTGTAAGTGCATTTTGAAAAAAAAATCAATGTTAAATTTTCGATTTTGGAATCGAACTGGACCTTTAACGTATGGGCCGAATTGTCCCAAAAGCTTATTGTCGCCTTTCCTCAACAAGGTCTACCAGCCTGTGAAATTTGGCTTCGATAGCATCAGCCGTTTGGTCTGAATCCTGTTCACAAAAATCGTGGAATAATAAAAAAAAAAAAAAAAAAAAAATATAGTCGCAAAGCGACGACAAACGGATTCAGCGATGTATGGTGATGATATGTATGACAAATATATGCAATACATGTATGTAGGAAGTCAATAGTTCGTTCAGACGAATTTTAAAAGTCACGATTTCAGTATTACCAAGGCCAAAAAGACTCTGTCAATTGCAAACGTAAATGTCATATTGAACTAGGACTGCCGCGGCAGTACTTAGCTCTTCAAGACATCCTGTTTGACCTTCACAGAGTGTTTGACCTTCACATGACGAATTTTTCTGAGATTTAAAAAGTAACTAAAACATTATCAAAATGACCAGATTTCACTTGATACTCAACGTTTAGGCCTGTGTTTGTGTATGTACTTTGATAGACATTAATTTCAAATTCGAATCCAAAATCATAATGCATAAAAAAATATATTCTATGCCATTTAGCTGTAATGTGACCAAAATATGTTCCACCTAAGCAAAAGAATAACAAGTTCAATCTGCAAAAGTTTGTTGGCTGAACGGGATTTGAACCCTAAAAGTTAGCACTCTGAATTCATAGGCAAAGGCTCTACCTCGAGACCACGGAGATAGCTGAGAATTAAATAGAATTTTAGCACTAAGACTTTGGGTTCATGAAGGCAAAACAAGAAATCTCGCATCCAAGAAGGAGTTCATTGACGTAGTTGTGTTTGGATGTTGCTTTTGGTCGTTTTGAGCTTTCTGATGTGTTGTTTGAGGTCAGAGCGTGCTTTTGACCATTTCGAGCTCTTTGGTGTTGTTTTAGGTGGAAAATACGATGTCCAGCGAGGCTGGCGCTATTTTTAGTAACAGAACGTAGTTGCTACGTCTTCCTGTGTCCAGTGGCGAAATGCAAGGATTTAGTGACCAAAATGGAGTGTACATGACTGGACAGCGTGTTTGCATGAAATGTCTACAAGCACAAAGTGTAGAACACGCGGCCGGGAGGAAATGCATATTTCAAAGTTCAGGAGGACGACAGGCATTTTGGAAAAGAGAGTTAATCGAGGACGTCACACCCTTGCGAGTGGAATCTGCCGAGCATTTAGGCAGGAATCAGGACGGCCTCCCTTTATCTAATGACCAAGAGCCCAAGAGCCCAAGAGCTGATAGTGGCCGTCATTATGCCCTTTTCCTTAGGTAAGGGGAAGGTACATTTGCTTGTACCTACGCACCGACCCGTGCCTGTGGTCTTGAAACTAAATCTTGACCACAAAGGCTATCAAAGTGTATGAGACGCACTTAGACAATTTATTGCCAGTCCCAAACAAAGAGTTTAATTGACAATGTCATCTATCAGTGTAAAGTTTTTCTATTTTTTCCCCAAAATTAACCGACGGCACTCACCGTATGATACAAGGAAATGAAGACATTTCTTTTCTCTACTAGTTGATATAAAAATTATAAAATTATCTCTAATGGTTCGTGAGATATGAATGCCGCAAGGTGCGCGAGGTAAATGCAAGTTATATTAGCGAACGCCGGAGCGCAAGTAGAGCGCGCACCGCTTCTTCATTTCTGTGCGCGCATAGACAAATGATACATGGAAAAAAAGACAATTCTTTTCTCTACAAGTTGACATAAAAATTATTAAATTATCTCTAATGGTTCGTGAGATATGTCTGTTGTTGATTGATGAGTTACGCATTTTGCAAACATACAGTTATCAAATGCATTCAAAACGCATGCACGGTTGACAATATTCAAAGGTCCGTAACTAAATGTAAATGAAGTAACTGAATTTATTGTTAATTTTTAGAAGATAGTGTATTCTTTTGGCTTTCTAATGATATATGGAACAATGATTTGTCTCCTGTCACTGATGAGTAACGATTTTTTAAACATACCTATATCGTTTGCATTCAAAACGAAAGCAGAATTGACAATATTCAAAGGGCCGTAACTCAATGTAAAACAAATATAGGAATTTACTGTTAAATTTAAAAAAAATCTATAGGCTTTTGGCTTCCATATGATGTATAGAACAAAGCGTTATCGTACGCCGTTGATTCGCTACGATATTTCAATCATACCCACCAAAACACCACATTTCCAAAATGCAAAGTTTGACCTCTGACCCTGACCGGAAATGACTGTTCGCGAGCGATTTTATTCTTTTATCTTAAAGAGCTTGCCAATGTCTAACTCTCATGCAAAAATCATAAAATTCTATGGTCTGGGTTTTGAGTTATCTGCCCTTGAAGTTTGCGATTTTTACATTTTGGTCAACTTTGAAAAATCACAGCAAGAAAAGTATTAAAGTTAGAACTTTGTAGAAGTCAAATTCAGAACTACAATGCTTCAGCTCCATTGAGTATAAATTTCAGCTCTCTAGTGCAAGTATCTTCAGAGAAGAAGATTTTCAAAGGTGGGTGGGGTCAGAAATGATTGAAAATGCACTAAAAGCAAGATGGCGGCCAAACCACGTGACCTACGAATTTGCCATGATTTCGTTTTTTGCCGCATTTTTGATTGCGCATCTTTTAAAAAAAAAAAAAAGTCTCTAAGTGCATTTTGAAAAAAAAATCAATGTTAAATTTTCGACTTTGGATTCGAACTGGACCTTTAATGCATGGACCGATTTGGCCCAAAAGCTTATTGTCGCCATTCCACAACAAGGTCTATCAGCCTGTGAAATTTGGCTTTGATAGCATCAGCCGTTTGGGCTGAAAGTTGACCACAAAATTCGTGGAATAATAATAAAATAAAACACGCCAATAACAATAAGGATTCAGCCTTTATGGCTGAATCCTTAAATATAGTCGCAAGCGACGACAAACGGATTCAGCGCTGTATGGTGTTAAATGAAATGCACAAAGGTAATGATTTCAGTCAAAAGCTTATGGGTTATAATCTTTTGTTGATGATTAACGCAATTTGCAAACAAACAGTTATCAAATGCATTTAAAACGCATGCAGGGTTGACAATATTCAAAGGTCCGTAACTCAATGTAAATGTAGTAACTGAATTTATTGTTAATTTTTAAAAGATTTTGTATTCTTTTGGCTTTCTTATGATATATGGAACAATGATTTGTCGTCTATCACTGATGACTAACAACTTTTTTAACATACCTGTATCCTATGCATTCAAAACGAAAGCAGAATTGACAATATTCAAAGGGCCGTAACTCAATGTAAAACAAATATAGAAATTTACTGTCAAATTTTAACAAAATTTACAGACTTTTGGCTTTCATATGATGTATAGAACAAAGCGTTATCGTACGCCGTTGATTCGCTACGATATTTCAAACATACCCACCAAAACACCACATGTCCAAAATGGAAAGTTTGACCTCTGACCCTGACCGGAAATGACTGTTCGCGAGCGATTTTATTCTTTTATCTTAAAGACCTTGCCAATGTCTAACTCTCATGCAAAAATCATAAAATTCTATGGTCTGGTTTTTGAGTTATCTGCCCTTGAAGTTTGCGATTTTTAGATTTTGGTCAACTTTGAAAATTCACAGCAAGAAAAGTATTAAAGTTAGAACTTTGTAGAAGTCAAATTCAGAACAACAATGCTTCAGCTACATTGAGTATAAATTTCAGCTCTCTAGTGCAAGTATCTTCAGAGAAGAAGATTTTCAAAGGTGGGTGGGGTCAGAAATGGTCGAAAATGCACTAAAAGCAAGATGGCGGCCAAACCACGTGACTTACGAATTTGCCATGATTTCGTTTTTTGCAGCATTTTTGATTGCGCATCTTTTAAAAAAAAATTCAAGTCTGTAAGTGCATTTTGAAAAAAAAATCAATGTTAAATTTTCGATTTTGGAATCGAACTGGACCTTTAACGTATGGGCCGAATTGTCCCAAAAGCTTATTGTCGCCTTTCCTCAACAAGGTCTACCAGCCTGTGAAATTTGGCTTCGATAGCATCAGCCGTTTGGTCTGAATCCTGTTCACAAAAATCGTGGAATAATAAAAAAAAAAAAAAAAAAAAAATATAGTCGCAAAGCGACGACAAACGGATTCAGCGATGTATGGTGATGATATGTATGACAAATATATGCAATACATGTATGTAGGAAGTCAATAGTTCGTTCAGACGAATTTTAAAAGTCACGATTTCAGTATTACCAAGGCCAAAAAGACTCTGTCAATTGCAAACGTAAATGTCATATTGAACTAGGACTGCCGCGGCAGTACTTAGCTCTTCAAGACATCCTGTTTGACCTTCACAGAGTGTTTGACCTTCACATGACGAATTTTTCTGAGATTTAAAAAGTAACTAAAACATTATCAAAATGACCAGATTTCACTTGATACTCAACGTTTAGGCCTGTGTTTGTGTATGTACTTTGATAGACATTAATTTCAAATTCGAATCCAAAATCATAATGCATAAAAAAATATATTCTATGCCATTTAGCTGTAATGTGACCAAAATATGTTCCACCTAAGCAAAAGAATAACAAGTTCAATCTGCAAAAGTTTGTTGGCTGAACGGGATTTGAACCCTAAAAGTTAGCACTCTGAATTCATAGGCAAAGGCTCTACCTCGAGACCACGGAGATAGCTGAGAATTAAATAGAATTTTAGCACTAAGACTTTGGGTTCATGAAGGCAAAACAAGAAATCTCGCATCCAAGAAGGAGTTCATTGACGTAGTTGTGTTTGGATGTTGCTTTTGGTCGTTTTGAGCTTTCTGATGTGTTGTTTGAGGTCAGAGCGTGCTTTTGACCATTTCGAGCTCTTTGGTGTTGTTTTAGGTGGAAAATACGATGTCCAGCGAGGCTGGCGCTATTTTTAGTAACAGAACGTAGTTGCTACGTCTTCCTGTGTCCAGTGGCGAAATGCAAGGATTTAGTGACCAAAATGGAGTGTACATGACTGGACAGCGTGTTTGCATGAAATGTCTACAAGCACAAAGTGTAGAACACGCGGCCGGGAGGAAATGCATATTTCAAAGTTCAGGAGGACGACAGGCATTTTGGAAAAGAGAGTTAATCGAGGACGTCACACCCTTGCGAGTGGAATCTGCCGAGCATTTAGGCAGGAATCAGGACGGCCTCCCTTTATCTAATGACCAAGAGCCCAAGAGCCCAAGAGCTGATAGTGGCCGTCATTATGCCCTTTTCCTTAGGTAAGGGGAAGGTACATTTGCTTGTACCTACGCACCGACCCGTGCCTGTGGTCTTGAAACTAAATCTTGACCACAAAGGCTATCAAAGTGTATGAGACGCACTTAGACAATTTATTGCCAGTCCCAAACAAAGAGTTTAATTGACAATGTCATCTATCAGTGTAAAGTTTTTCTATTTTTTCCCCAAAATTAACCGACGGCACTCACCGTATGATACAAGGAAATGAAGACATTTCTTTTCTCTACTAGTTGATATAAAAATTATAAAATTATCTCTAATGGTTCGTGAGATATGAATGCCGCAAGGTGCGCGAGGTAAATGCAAGTTATATTAGCGAACGCCGGAGCGCAAGTAGAGCGCGCACCGCTTCTTCATTTCTGTGCGCGCATAGACAAATGATACATGGAAAAAAAGACAATTCTTTTCTCTACAAGTTGACATAAAAATTATTAAATTATCTCTAATGGTTCGTGAGATATGTCTGTTGTTGATTGATGAGTTACGCATTTTGCAAACATACAGTTATCAAATGCATTCAAAACGCATGCACGGTTGACAATATTCAAAGGTCCGTAACTAAATGTAAATGAAGTAACTGAATTTATTGTTAATTTTTAGAAGATAGTGTATTCTTTTGGCTTTCTAATGATATATGGAACAATGATTTGTCTCCTGTCACTGATGAGTAACGATTTTTTAAACATACCTATATCGTTTGCATTCAAAACGAAAGCAGAATTGACAATATTCAAAGGGCCGTAACTCAATGTAAAACAAATATAGGAATTTACTGTTAAATTTAAAAAAAATCTATAGGCTTTTGGCTTCCATATGATGTATAGAACAAAGCGTTATCGTACGCCGTTGATTCGCTACGATATTTCAATCATACCCACCAAAACACCACATTTCCAAAATGCAAAGTTTGACCTCTGACCCTGACCGGAAATGACTGTTCGCGAGCGATTTTATTCTTTTATCTTAAAGAGCTTGCCAATGTCTAACTCTCATGCAAAAATCATAAAATTCTATGGTCTGGGTTTTGAGTTATCTGCCCTTGAAGTTTGCGATTTTTACATTTTGGTCAACTTTGAAAAATCACAGCAAGAAAAGTATTAAAGTTAGAACTTTGTAGAAGTCAAATTCAGAACTACAATGCTTCAGCTCCATTGAGTATAAATTTCAGCTCTCTAGTGCAAGTATCTTCAGAGAAGAAGATTTTCAAAGGTGGGTGGGGTCAGAAATGATCGAAAATGCACTAAAAGCAAGATGGCGGCCAAACCACGTGACCTACGAATTTGCCATGATTTCGTTTTTTGCCGCATTTTTGATTGCGCATCTTTTAAAAAAAAAAAAAAGTCTCTAAGTGCATTTTGAAAAAAAAATCAATGTTAAATTTTCGACTTTGGATTCGAACTGGACCTTTAATGCATGGACCGATTTGGCCCAAAAGCTTATTGTCGCCATTCCACAACAAGGTCTATCAGCCTGTGAAATTTGGCTTTGATAGCATCAGCCGTTTGGGCTGAAAGTTGACCACAAAATTCGTGGAATAATAATAAAATAAAACACGCCAATAACAATAAGGATTCAGCCTTTATGGCTGAATCCTTAAATATAGTCGCAAGCGACGACAAACGGATTCAGCGCTGTATGGTGTTAAATGAAATGCACAAAGGTAATGATTTCAGTCAAAAGCTTATGGGTTATAATCTTTTGTTGATGATTAACGCAATTTGCAAACAAACAGTTATCAAATGCATTTAAAACGCATGCAGGGTTGACAATATTCAAAGGTCCGTAACTCAATGTAAATGTAGTAACTGAATTTATTGTTAATTTTTAAAAGATTTTGTATTCTTTTGGCTTTCTTATGATATATGGAACAATGATTTGTCGTCTATCACTGATGACTAACAACTTTTTTAACATACCTGTATCCTATGCATTCAAAACGAAAGCAGAATTGACAATATTCAAAGGGCCGTAACTCAATGTAAAACAAATATAGAAATTTACTGTCAAATTTTAACAAAATTTACAGACTTTTGGCTTTCATATGATGTATAGAACAAAGCGTTATCGTACGCCGTTGATTCGCTACGATATTTCAAACATACCCACCAAAACACCACATGTCCAAAATGGAAAGTTTGACCTCTGACCCTGACCGGAAATGACTGTTCGCGAGCGATTTTATTCTTTTATCTTAAAGACCTTGCCAATGTCTAACTCTCATGCAAAAATCATAAAATTCTATGGTCTGGTTTTTGAGTTATCTGCCCTTGAAGTTTGCGATTTTTAGATTTTGGTCAACTTTGAAAATTCACAGCAAGAAAAGTATTAAAGTTAGAACTTTGTAGAAGTCAAATTCAGAACAACAATGCTTCAGCTACATTGAGTATAAATTTCAGCTCTCTAGTGCAAGTATCTTCAGAGAAGAAGATTTTCAAAGGTGGGTGGGGTCAGAAATGGTCGAAAATGCACTAAAAGCAAGATGGCGGCCAAACCACGTGACTTACGAATTTGCCATGATTTCGTTTTTTGCAGCATTTTTGATTGCGCATCTTTTAAAAAAAAATTCAAGTCTGTAAGTGCATTTTGAAAAAAAAATCAATGTTAAATTTTCGATTTTGGAATCGAACTGGACCTTTAACGTATGGGCCGAATTGTCCCAAAAGCTTATTGTCGCCTTTCCTCAACAAGGTCTACCAGCCTGTGAAATTTGGCTTCGATAGCATCAGCCGTTTGGTCTGAATCCTGTTCACAAAAATCGTGGAATAATAAAAAAAAAAAAAAAAAAAAAATATAGTCGCAAAGCGACGACAAACGGATTCAGCGATGTATGGTGATGATATGTATGACAAATATATGCAATACATGTATGTAGGAAGTCAATAGTTCGTTCAGACGAATTTTAAAAGTCACGATTTCAGTATTACCAAGGCCAAAAAGACTCTGTCAATTGCAAACGTAAATGTCATATTGAACTAGGACTGCCGCGGCAGTACTTAGCTCTTCAAGACATCCTGTTTGACCTTCACAGAGTGTTTGACCTTCACATGACGAATTTTTCTGAGATTTAAAAAGTAACTAAAACATTATCAAAATGACCAGATTTCACTTGATACTCAACGTTTAGGCCTGTGTTTGTGTATGTACTTTGATAGACATTAATTTCAAATTCGAATCCAAAATCATAATGCATAAAAAAATATATTCTATGCCATTTAGCTGTAATGTGACCAAAATATGTTCCACCTAAGCAAAAGAATAACAAGTTCAATCTGCAAAAGTTTGTTGGCTGAACGGGATTTGAACCCTAAAAGTTAGCACTCTGAATTCATAGGCAAAGGCTCTACCTCGAGACCACGGAGATAGCTGAGAATTAAATAGAATTTTAGCACTAAGACTTTGGGTTCATGAAGGCAAAACAAGAAATCTCGCATCCAAGAAGGAGTTCATTGACGTAGTTGTGTTTGGATGTTGCTTTTGGTCGTTTTGAGCTTTCTGATGTGTTGTTTGAGGTCAGAGCGTGCTTTTGACCATTTCGAGCTCTTTGGTGTTGTTTTAGGTGGAAAATACGATGTCCAGCGAGGCTGGCGCTATTTTTAGTAACAGAACGTAGTTGCTACGTCTTCCTGTGTCCAGTGGCGAAATGCAAGGATTTAGTGACCAAAATGGAGTGTACATGACTGGACAGCGTGTTTGCATGAAATGTCTACAAGCACAAAGTGTAGAACACGCGGCCGGGAGGAAATGCATATTTCAAAGTTCAGGAGGACGACAGGCATTTTGGAAAAGAGAGTTAATCGAGGACGTCACACCCTTGCGAGTGGAATCTGCCGAGCATTTAGGCAGGAATCAGGACGGCCTCCCTTTATCTAATGACCAAGAGAAGAGCCCAAGAGCTGATAGTGGCCGTCATTATGCCCTTTACAATTAAGGGAAGGTACACTTGCTTGTACCTACCTACGCACCCACCCGTGCCTTTGGTCTTGAAACTAAATCTTGACCACAAAGGCTATCAAAGTGTATGAGACGCACTCAGACAATTTATTGGAGCGCAACTAGCGCATGTGAACGATGTCTTATATTTCGCTTGCCGCTTCTTTATTCCTGTCCGCGCATAGACATATGATACATTGAAATGAAGACAATTCTTTTCTCTACAAGTTGATATAAAAATTATAAAATTATCTCTAATGGTTCGTGAGGTATGAGTGCCGCAAGGTGCGCGAGTTAAATACAAGTTCAATTAGCGAACGCCGGAGCGCAAGTAGAGCGCGCACCGCTTCTTCATTTCTGTGCGCGCATAGACAAATGATACATGGAAAAAAAGACAATTCTTTTCTCTACAAGTTGACATAAAAATTATAAAAGTATCTCTAATGGTTCGTGAGATATGTCTGTTGTTGATTGATGACTTACGCATTTTGCAAATATACAGTTATCAAATGCATTCAGGGTTGACAATATTCAAAGGTCCGTAACTAAATGTAAATGAAGTAACTGAATTTATTGTTAATTTTTAAAAGATAGTGTATTCTTTTGGCTTTCTAATGATATATGGAACAATGATTTGTCTCCTGTCACTGATGAGTAACAACTTTTTTAACATACCTTTATCCTAAGCATTCAAAACGAAAGCAGAATTGACAATATTCAAAGGGCCGTAAATCAATGTAAAACAAATAAAGGAATTTACTGTCAAATTTTAAAAAATTCTATAGACTTTTGGCTTTCATATGATGTATAGAACAAAGAGTTATCGTACGCCTTTGATTCGCTACGATATTTCAAACATACCCACCAAAACACCACATGTCCAAAATGGAAAGTTTGACCTCTGACCCTGACCGGAAATGACTGTTCGCGAGCGATTTTATTCTTTTATCTCAAAGACCTTGCTAATGTCTAATTCTCATGCAAAAATCATCAAATTCGTCTGGGAGGTTTTTGAGTTATCTGCCCTTGAATATTGCAAAATGTGCAAACTTTGAAGATTTTTATAAAAAAAACTATTTCGATTTTTTAAATTTTGAAACAAACTTGTTATAGGCCAATGTCTCAGCTACATTATGTGTAAGTTTCAGCTTTCTAGTATCAGCAGTTGCCGAGTGGTGATTCCTGAAAGGTGCCTGGGGTCGGACTTTTGAAAAAAATGCAGAAAATTCAGCATGGCGGCCAAACCACGTGACCTACGAATTTGCCATGATTTGGTTTTTTGCAGCATTTTTGATTGCGCACATTTTAAAAAAAAAATTAGGTCTCTAAGTGCATTTTGAAAAAAAAATCAATGTTAAATTTTCGATTTTGGAATCGAACTGGACCTTTAATGTATGGACCGATTTGGCCCAAAAGCTTATTGTCGCCATTCCTCAACAAGCTCTACCAGCCTGTGAAATTTGGCTTCAATAGCATCAGCCGTTTGGGCTGAATCCTGCTCACAAAATTCTGGGAACAATAAAAATAAATATAGTCGCAAAGCGACGACAAACGGATTCAGCGATGTATGGTGATGATATGTATGACAAATATATGCAATACATGTATGTATGAAGTCAATAGTTCGTTCAGACGAATTTTAAAAGTCACGATTTCAGTATTAACAAGGCCAAAAAGACTCTGTCAATTGCAAACGTAAATGTCATATTGAACTAGGACTGCCGCGGCAGTACTTAGCTCTTCAAGACATCCTGTTTGACCTTCACAGAGTGTTTGACCTTCACAGAGTGTTTGACCTTCACATGACGTATTTTCTGAGATTTAAAAAGTAACTAATACATTATCAAAATGACCAGATTTCACTTGATACTCAACGTTTAGGCCTGTGTTTGTGTATGTACTTTGATAGACATTAATTTCAAATTCGAATCCAAAATCAATTTGCATAAAAATATATATTTCATGCCATTTAACTGTAATGTGACCAAAATATGTTCTACCTAAGCAAAAAAATAACAAGTTAGATCTGCAAAAGTTTGTTGGCTCAAGCGGGACTTGAACCCTAAAAGTTAGCATCTTGGTTTCACTGGACCAGCGAGTCGGCTGTGATTTGAATGGAATTTTAGCACTAAGACTTTGGATTCACGAAGGCAAAACAAACAATCTCGCATCCGAGAATGAATTCATTGTATGGAGGGGTGCTTTTCAGCGTTTTGAGCTGTTTGATGTGTTGTTTGAGGTCAGAGCGTGCTTTTGACCATTTCGAGCTCCTTGGTGTGTTGTTTTAGGTGGAAAATACGATGTCTAGCGAGGCTAGCGCTGTTCTGAGTTCAGAGAACGTTGTAGCGACGTCTTCCGGTGTCCCGTGGCCGTATGCACGGATTTAGTGACCAAAATCGAATGTACATGACTGGACAGCGTGTTTGCATGAAATGTCTACAAGCACAAAGTGTAGAACATGCGGCCGGGAGGAAATGCATATTTCAAAGTTCAAGAGGACGACAGGCATTTTGGAAAAAAGAGTTAATCGAGGACGTCACACCCTTGCGAGTGGAATCTGCCGAGCATTTAGGCAGGAATCAGGACGGCCTCCCTTTATCTAATGACCAAGAGAAGAGCCCAAGAGCTGATAGTGGCCGTCATTATGCCCTTTTCAATTAAGGGAAGGTACACTTGCTTGTACCTACCTACGCACCCACCCGTGCCTTTGGTCTTGAAACTAAATCTTGACCACAAAGGCTATCAAAGTGTATGAGACGCACTCAGACAATTTATTGCCAGTCCCAAACAAAGAGTTTAATTGACAATGTGATCTATCAGTGTAAAGTTTTTCTATTTTTTCCCCAAAATTAACCGACGGCACTCACCGTGCAGCAATCCTATCTGCCGAACCATTAGAGACATTTCAAAATTGATTTTACCATTGTTAAGAGGAGAGATTTGTCTTTATTTGCATACATTATTTCTTTATGAGCATTGAAAAGTAAAGAAACGGTGAGCGATGCGACATCTGCCGCAAATATCAAGCTATATCTAAACAAATTAGTTAATTTAGCTTATGAGTCATTTACTGTGAACAATTTTATTATGAAGTACTACACAAAAGGTTTTTGTCCTCAACAAGCGTAGCCATCGATGTATAGTATGTTTTCCTAGTGTTTTATTGTCAATGAAGTAAAATATTTCAATCATTCTTATATGAGAATCATTCAAAACGCCAATAGGATTGACCACATTTAAATGCTCCGAATTTCAATGTTAATGTTTAATCTAATTTTGATGAGATTTATCGCAGATTGTATGATCTTTTGGCTTTCTAATGATATATGGAACAATGATTTGTCTCCTGTCACTGATGAGTAACGATTTTTTAAACATACCTATATTGTACGCATTCAAAACGAAAGCAGAATTGACAATATTCATAGGGCCGTAACTCAATGTAAAACAAATATAGGAATTTACTGTCAAATTTTAAAAAAATCTATAGACTTTTGGCTTTCATATGATGTATAGAACAAAGAGTTATCGTACGCCTTTGATTCGCTACGATATTTCAAACATACCCACCAAAACACCACATGTCCAAAATGGAAAGTTTGACCTCTGACCCTGACCGGAAATGACTGTTCGCGAGCGATTTTATTCTTTTATCTTAAAGAGCTTGCCAATGTCTAACTCTCATGCAAAAATCATAAAATTCTATGGTCTGGGTTTTGAGTTATCTGCCCTTGAAGTTTGCGATTTTTACATTTTGGTCAACTTTGAAAAATCACAGCAAGAAAAGTATTGCAGTTAGGATACTGTAGAAGTCAAACTAAGGTCTACAATGCTTCAGCTACATTGAGTATAAATTTCACATCTCTAGTGCAAGTATCTTCAGAGAAGAAGTTTCTCAAAGGTGGGTGGGGTCGGCAATGGTCGAAAATGCACTAAATCCAAGATGGCGGCCAAACCACGTGACCTACGAATTTTCCATGATTTGGTTTTTTGCAGCATTTTTGATTGCGCACATTTTTAAAAAAAAATTAGGTCTCTAAGTGCATTTTGAAAAAAAAATCAATGTTAAATTTTCGATTTTGGAATCGAACTGGACCTTTAATGTATGGACCGATTTGGCCCAAAAGCTTATTGTCGCCATTCCTCAACAAGCTCTACCAGCCTGTGAAATTTGGCTTCAATAGCATCAGCCGTTTGGGCTGAATCCTGCTCACAAAATTCTGGGAACAATAAAAATAATAAACACGCCAATAACAATAAGGATTCAGCCTTATGGCTGAATCCTTAATAAACACGCCAATAACAATAAGGATTCAGCTTTTCAAGCTGAATCCTTAAAAAAAGAAACACGCCAATAACAATAAGGATTCAGCCTTATGGCTGAATCCTTAAATATAGTCGCAAGCGACGACAAACGGATTCAGCGCTGTATGGTGTTAAATGTAATGCACAAATGTAATGATTTCAGTCAAAAGCTTATGGGTTATAATCTTTTGTTGATGATTAACGCAATTTGCAAACAAACAGTTATCAAATGCATTTAAAACGCATGCAGGGTTGACAATATTCAAAGGTCCGTAACTCAATGTAAATGTAGTAACTGAATTTATTGTTAATTTTTAAAAGATTTTGTATTCTTTTGGCTTTCTAATGATATATGGAACAATGATTTGTCGTCTATCACTGATGACTAACAACTTTTTTAACATACCTGTATCCTATGCATTCAAAACGAAAGCAGAATTGACAATATTCAAAGGGCTGTAACTCAATGTAAAACAAATATAGAAATTTACTGTCAAATTTAAAAAAAATCTATAGGCTTTTGGCTTTCATATGATGCATAGAACAAAGCGTTATCGTACGCCGTTGATTCGCTACGATATTTCAAACATACCCACCAAAATACCACATTTCCAAAATGCAAAGTTTGACCTCTGACCCTGACCGGAAATGACTGTTCGCGAGCGATTTTATTCTTTTATCTTAAAGGGCTTGCCAATGTCTAACTCTCATGCAAAAATCATCAAATTCTATGGTCTGGGTTTTGAGTAATCTGCCCTTGAAGTTTGCGATTTTTACATTTTGGTCAACTTTGAAAAATCACAGCAAGAAAAGTATTAAAGTTAGAACTTTGTAGAAGTCAAATTCAGAACTACAATGCGTCAGCTACATTGAGTATAAATTTCAGCTCTCTAGTGCAAGTATCTTCAGAGAAGAAGATTTTCAAAGGTGGGTGGGGTCAGAAATGGTCGAAAATGCACTAAAAACAAGATGGCGGCCAAACCACGTGACCTACGAATTTGCCATGATTTCGTTTTTTGCAGCATTTTTGATTGCGCACATTTAAAAAAAAAATAGGTCTCTAAGTGCATTTTGAAAATAAAATCAATGTTTAATTTTCGATTTTGGAATCGAACTGGACCTTAAGTGTATGGGCCGAATTGTCCCAAAAGCTTATTGTCGCCTTTCCTCAACAAGGTCTACCAGCCTGTGAAATTTGGTTTCGATAGCATCAGCCGTTTGGTCTGAATCCTGTTCACAAAAATCGTGGAATAATAAAAAAAAAAAAAAAAAAAAGAAACACGCCAATAACAATAAGGATTCAGCCTTATGGCTGAATCCTTAATAAACACGCCAATAACAATAAGGATTCAGCTTTTCAAGCTGAATCCTTAATTAGGAATAAACAACACGCCAGCTATGTGGAAAATATACAACTCCATACCTTTCCAAGCCTTGTATAGCATCAAACACAGATGGTTCCAATACCGTATTCTACATAGAATCCTTACGACAAATAAAGACTTGTATAGATATAAACTGATTGAATCTCCTTTATGTACATTCTGTAATGTTGAAATAGAACCACTTCTTCATTTACTATATGAATGTAAATATGTCAAAAGATTGTGGCAAGACTTACTTGAATGGATTGAAAACGAAACAGACACATGTCTCACCTTAACTGCAAAAACCATAATTCTTGGATTCAAAGAAAGAAGAAATTATGTTCTGAATTTTATAATTACATTAATTAAAGAGTACATATACTCTAGAAAATTGGCAAATACTTTACCTAACCTCCATGGACTCAAATTAAAATTGAAACATAACTACCATCTCCATAAAGCCAATGCCTACTCCCAGTGCAAATATGAATCATTTATCACATTTTGGTCAACTTGCCACAATTTATTTTTGTAAATTGAACAATGAAATACTGTCCCTATTGCATCTACTGTATCTAACATTGTGTTGTTCAATGATTTTATTAATGCTGTACCCACAGAAAAAGAAATAAAGTGTATTTTGTTTTCACACTTGAGAAAATTGCCTCTTACGTTTAACTACGCAAAATAAAGAGAAAATAAAAAGATAGTTGAGGTATCAAATCATCAGTCGAGCGTGTTAAAGGTGTCGCCTTGTTCGCATTATGTATCAATGCGCAGTGCGACGTCTCAGATTATTTAAGCAATTCATTATTTCTTATTAAAAGGTTTAAAAGAGAGTATATAATAAATACAGAACGTCATACGTGTGCATTTGGGTCGTTTGTATTGAACTCGAAGATGTCATGGACGCGGAGAAACAACTCGTTCTTCGAACTCGTTGTTCCTCCGCGTCCATGACATCTACTCGTTCAATACAAACGACCCAAATGCACACGTATGACGTTCTGTATATATATGTCATATATCCGTATTTTCGTGCATGGCTAAAGGAAACAATTCCGAAAAACCTAAACCGGTTTCAATAATCGAATGTGTAATTTAATCGATGTTTGTAAGGTGACCAACGTGTATTCGCGCATTCGCTTAGTTGAACCTCAGGAGCAAGAAAACTGTTTCGAGTTTCGGTTAGATAAACCAAAATTGAATTGTTAAAACCGGTAAAATTAATTGATGATGAGTTGTGAGATGTTAGTTTTACATAATTATTAACACAGAATGTATGTAATCGAATCTGTAAACACCCTCTCCTCAGTCGACTCGCCATGTTGAAACGTCAACTTTGTTATGCTCAGTGCTTGTCACATTATGATATCATTTGACTTGATCTACCAATACTTGACACTGTCAAAGCAATGCCTGTAAGATGCGATGTTCGAGTTTGTTACTGTTGTAAATATATTATTGATACATTCGTTGATCTATAGATTTTTTACTGAAATCGATTTTGTACACTGATCGAAAAGTATGTTCTTAGATATGTTTCTTATCTGTTCGAAACTTTTGTTTTCATTTAAGCTTAAGTTTTACATCATTTGTTCACATGACTATAAGGCCACAAAACA
This sequence comes from Steromphala cineraria, assembly GCA_916613615.1. Classification (NCBI taxonomy): domain Eukaryota; kingdom Metazoa; phylum Mollusca; class Gastropoda; order Trochida; family Trochidae; genus Steromphala; species Steromphala cineraria. The sequence continues at coordinate 6,616,226 of OU744724.1, read as the reverse complement.
TTAATGCAATATCATTGGCTGAGCAGTGTGCTAAATACACTGTTAGGTATATTGGGTTTCTATTTTGCAACATAATAGACCGATCCAGTCGAAAGCAGTTAGGCCCCGCCCCCTGCGACGTGATTGGTTTAAATATTTGAGCTCAGGCGAGCCGGGCCGCGTATCTCAACAACGTCTATTGCCGAATCTTTTGGCTTGCGTTCATGTTTATGTCGTTCATAACGCACATAATTTAACAAATACATTCAAGATACACCTAAAGCTTTGATAAATCTTCATCTTATCAACACATGAAAAGTAATTTTGACATTTTATCAATGCCCAAAGTAAATACATTGTATGCATAAATGGATATATAGTCCAGTGATGAGATATGAACTTCAATCAGCATATTAGATATGTTGAAGCTTATCAAAACCAAATAAAATTTTAAGAAAGATACTCTGTGTCACTTTAACAAGGGCGTCAATGGGACTTTCGAGTTACAAGTTGTATATACGATGTTTCAACAAGGGTCATTATATAACTACTCAAAACTAAATATGTGTATATAGCTTAGATGATGCCCATGCTGTCTGCAAATATGAAAGCAATCTGATCATTATTTATCATAAGCTATTTAACATGAAATTCATGGGGAGTGACGTTCCATGTACCTAACAATATGACCACGGGGTATATCATGTGGACTCTAAGGTTAGGTAAAATTGTAAAATGAAGCGAACGTAAAATTACTTCACATTTATCGCTGGAGTCATTCTATGTCGTGGAGAAATAATTTCAAATAATGTTTTAGCAATCTAAATAAATTTAGATCAAGAGGTTTTATATAAGGTCACACTGTTGATCTAAGATTGACCGGTCAGGCGGGTCGTCCCGCTGAACTCTGAAATCAGCCGCTCGGCCAAGTAGTAAATAGTAACCTATGCCGAGGTTGATACGGGTAATATCACCCCGAGGGAACCGAGGGGTTATATTTCCCGTATCAACCGAGGCATAGGTTACTATTTGCCATACACGCCGAGGAAAACATAGTTAAATTAATGTTTTAATCGTTGTTGGAACGCAGCAATGTCAAAATTAAAGGAATAATTGCCCATTTATCACATTTCGTCCAATACATTATGAATGCAAGACAGAGTACACCCCACGAGCATAGCGTGGCAGCAAGAACAACTTATCCGTGTGCAATACTTTGCACGAGATTTGCGAGCTCTGTTGTCGTGAAGATCGCATTGTCCAATCAGCAAGCAATGTCGCGGTGACGTATGCGCCTGCGTGTAAATGCACGTGCTCTTATCATTTGACTTGACAAAGCGACGAGACAGCAAGGATAGTTTCAAGATGGCCAACACGTGCTTGTCGGAGTACTCTTACAGCGAAGAAAACTTAATGGATAATATTTTTCGAGAGCCCAGCTCAAGAAAACGCTACAGTAACTACATACGTCCAATAAAGGAAAAATTTTCGGATATTTGCTGTTGGAGCGCAAGTGTGTGAACAGTGGAATGTGCCAGACTATCCATAATCAACGCATATTTTATTATACACTGGATTATATTGTCATTTTTGTGTTACGATGCAGTTGGGCATTCTTTGAATGTTAATGGATCAGCGACACGTCTTTTCCAGACAGAAACACATCTGCAGCTTGTGTACACGGATTATCCATGTTGAATGAAGGTAAGGGATATGTTAGTCCAACTGCATATTTCTTTCAATGAGTGCAAGTTTTTAATACTAGCATTACATGAACCATTAGTTCGCCTGTCAAAGTCTTAAAACATGGTTGGCATGAGCTATTGTTTGTACTCATTGTTGAAATCAACATTTCTGTTTCGAAATTGGTGTGCTGAGATTGACGGAATTGCTACTGTGTTCCTAAATAAGTGTTCACGATTAAAGATATATTGGCATTAATGCAAAAGAAACATTTTAGCTTTGAGTATAAACTTTTTAACATTTTAATATAATGATGTAAATTAAGTGGAATTATATTTTTCTTACAGGTAACAAGTGGATAAAAAACATCAGGGATTTACAGGACAGCATCTACCGAATTACGAAGATCACCCCGTACCTGCACACAAACCGAAATCACGCCTCTGACAGAAAACCCAACTGTTGAAGGTTTCAGGAACTAATAAAGGAGTTGACAATGTACCGTTTTCATGAAAGAATAAAAAAATTGAAAGCTTGTCATGTACTTCATACGAAACCATTGATAAAATCGTCACCCACAGTCGATACTGATCATATTGACCTAGGGAGTTATGAGATATCTAACCTTTATGCCATCTTTCGACCCCATAACATTTATACGGAGGTGTTTTTTTAAATATTACTAGAGGCGAAGACGAGAGTAATATTTAAAAAACACCGACGTGTTTTAACCGAGGAAGGATACTGAAAGTCGAGGCGAAGCCGAGATTTTCAGTATCCGGACGAGGATATGATTTAGCTAAATGTATGACGTCACGAAAGGTTGGATATCTCATAACTCCCAAGGTCATTGGCAAGGTCTGATATCAAATAATGCCCTAGGGCGATATGGATGAACAACCGATGATGACGTCATAAGAGGTTGATATGAGAATGAACCAATGATAAGGGAATGGGACCATATCATCCCTAGGTGTGTATTCAGAAAAGATGCCCTAACTAGCTGGAATTTCAAAAAGCTCAGCCGCACTCTTTTCAAAATGGATGATGTACGGAGTTCTATCATTCGGTGCAGAGCAGAGCGACCATTTCAATGAACAATCCGATTGCTTGGATGTATTAATAGATTACGTTTTTTTTAAGTGTCAAGTAGTTTAGCGTAGTATACCTAGATGAAAATGACAAATGATGATTGCACATCGCAGAGGTACTAACGTGGCGAATAATAAACAAAGTTAGAGCATAATGAATATCAATATTTACTAAATTAATTCGTATCGATCCAAAAATTAAAAAAAGAATAATGTTTTGCAATCATTAAAACAAAACTATTTTATACAACAAAAATATAATCATTTCAATAACATTTTTATCAGTATCAAAAACGAAAATTATTTTTCAGAATGTATTAGTCGACAAACTGTTATTGAGAACAGGCCATTAGATATCGTACGTTTCTTCCGTTCATACCTTGAATGTGCGTTTTTGGAACTGTTCTAGTCTAAGTAAACCTAGCCTCAAAAATTCTCGCTTTACTGCCATACTGAGTCTAGCTAGGTGTGGTAAGGGCTCGCGTCAGCCGACTTATCGAATTGACCAATCAGGGCTCGGCTTACCATGCCGCAATAGTCTGCTTTCGCACATATAACGTTGGAGGGTCATAGATCGCCGAAAGGTCTTACTGTATCTCGCTAGATTCAGTATGGGAGTATAGCGAGTATTATTGAGGCTAGGTTTACTTAGATTGTAACTGTTCGTGACGCCGAATTTGATTGATTCACGAATTCCTTATTTGCACACGAAAGGTCACGGGAACGACCTCTCACACTGATCAATCTCAGATCAAAGTCATAATATATAACCTGTTGATCTAAATTCATTTAGATATGCTATTTTATGTAGGTAAATATCTGACAAAACCGGCCAAACAGAATACTACTGTAGCTTAATGCATGAGTAGATGTTAAGAACAATTCAGGAATGAATTTGGCATCACTATCTATGTTATGAATATGTCAGAATTACAATAATTGTTTACTTCACTCGAGTTTGATTTTAATACATGTATATAGAGGTTATCATGCGAGTGTGTTTTGGGATCGTAAATATCCTGCATTAGGAATAAACATTGTATTTTGCGAGCCTTGGCGAGCTAAATACATAGTGTTTATTCCTAATGCAGGATATTTACGATCCCAAAACACACAAGCATGATAACTTCTTTATCATACAATGTCATTTTAAAATTTAATTCGGAAAAATGCCTGATAATACTATTTTATTACTTGACGTTGTTTTAAGATTCGCGCATTGATATATGCAAATGATTCAAAATGAATAGAGCAATGTCTCTGACTGTGAATTGACAAAATATAATTCCTCCTTATAAGCCTTTTATTGCCGTTTGGGTTATTTTGTCACGACTCCAAAGTTTCGAACTTTTGAAAATCTATAAAATACGATAATTTAAAAAATTAGACACATTTTAAATGGTCTTTTGCGGGATCGAACTGACGTTCTTTAATCCGACGTCATCGAGAGGACGAGTCAATCTCAACAAGGGGCAAGAGTTGCTTCCCTTCGCCTACGTGACAATGGCAGCTTGCGTTGAAACAGCGATTGAACGAACATTAATGGCCGGAGAGCTAAACTAGATGATAGTCTGTGCATTTCCGAATCCAAACTAAACAATAATAATGTAAAGAACACGGAAGATGTTTGAACATGAGACTTGAACTGCCTTTGGTACCTGTGAGTAAAATTGTTCGGTCGGTTTCATTCAACCCTTGATGACAGTGTTTTGGTACTAAGTCATGCAAATGGCTAAATAGCCTTGCAGTGTTGTTGTTATTTCTTATAGATCAATGTTTATGCAATATATCATTCATATTGTAATGTCTCTCCGTTACTAAAGGCATTAAAAATGTTAACGCTTGTGACGTCATCGGAATTTTCGAAAGAAGTTCCGACCTTGACCTTTGAAATTTGCATCGGTATCCGTATATGACCCTTAGCCACGCCCAACGGATACCGAAAATATCCGTTGGCTTTATTATGCCGAGAACACTATCCATTGTATGATAAGTAGCGTTACTAACATGATTGGTAAAACAACGCTTGGCTCTCACACCTCGAGATCATGCACGCGGGAAATGTAGGCTACTTGCCTGCACTAGTCATAATTTTAGCGGCATTTGATAACAGATACACGTAGTAATTGTTCATATTTTGTCTGATAACACCTTGGGAGGGTTGCAGTTATCTCAACCAAGTCCACGATTCACGTTCGAAAACAACCTGCATCTTGATAATGTTACAGTTTCATTAAGTTAAACTAAACAGCCTGCTGTCAGCTTGCCATAATGTAATAGTAGATTTCCATGAACACTTCAGTAATGATTGTATTCACCATTTTATGAGTGATGAATTTTATAGGACGGAGACAATATCAATCGTCGCAAGGCGACTAAATTTAAATTATTCGCACAGTTCCTTAAGTTACAATCTATTATAACGACAATGAGGATTTCTGTCAGGAGGAAGGAAATTCTGATTGGTTTCATTAAACTTTGAATTTTTAATGAAATATTTTGCATTTATGCATCTTAAACACTTTTTAATCTTCTTAAGTGAGATATTTGATCATGAATGGTAATGTAATGACTCAAGTGTTACCAGAATACCGAGTTAATGCTACACGATGAAAGTACAAATGTACATACCTTCAACCCAAATAAGAAGGATGGCGATAGTCAAAGAGTGCATCATGACCGACACAACAGCCGCAGAATGGTTTCGTTGAAAACTTGTATGATTGCCTACTCATATAAGTTATGGTCTCAGCTCCATTGTAAAGTACTGGGGACTCTCAACTTACCACACTGACACAATAACTGCACCTGATAGATAAGAAATGTATAAGTAGCTACATGTATAACCAGTGGTCGACAGCAGTTTCGCCAAAAAATAAATATGGACCTCACTAAGTTTACAAAGACCTCTGTTTCTATTTCTAAAACTTGAAACAGCAATTTAATTGGGTTATAACCAAATAGGCTTTAAAACCTAGTGTACATGATCTCATATGGCGTGATTAAAAGATACTAATAAACAATAAAAAGAACGTTCATGAAAATGTGTCTCCTCTAGTAGTTATTTTTTAACAACATTTCTTCCATATATAAAGCTCACATACATTTATATGAACCATATATGCATATTTTCTATTTTCGAAATGTTGGAAAAGCTCCCCCTGCAGTGTTGAATACTATTTCATCAATTTGAAACCATAAAAACTCATTAACAGATCACAAATTATGAAAAAACTAAAAGTGCTATACGTTTTAAAGTAGATAAAATGTTTCACCAATCTCAAACGTAACAACTGAAATTTTTATTTGATATAATCGGGTTTTCAAGTTTAGAGGTACATGTATAAAGTGAGTAGGGAAAAAATCAAGAATGTTAGTCCGCCATTTTTAAGGTCAGCCACTGTTTTTTTTTTGTTGCTATCTCTTTTGTTTTTTAAGTCAAACAACAGGAGGTACTATCCGTGTTTGAACGGCAGGTTAGTTAAACATTTTTCTTTGTGCCAAAGAGAGCTTTACGAAAGCCCGTTACCGCCAAATTGCAAATATAAAAAAATATATAAAACTCGTAATTACGACTTTTAATCTCGTAATTACGACTTTTTAATCTCGTTATTACGACTTTTTAATCTCGTAATTACGACTTTAAATACGTTTGAAAGTAGATAAAATGTTTCACCAATCTCAAACGTAACAACTGAAATTTTTATTTGACATAATCGGGTTTTCAAGTTTAGAGGTACATGTATAAAGTGAGTAGGGAAAAAATCAAGAATGTTAGTCCGCCATTCCATATTATTGAAATTAAGGGTATCTGTATTATGCTCAGTATGGGTTGCCATCGGGTATTTGCAATAACATGTGTTCATAGCTGTATTTTTAAAGGACTGCCACATTAAATGAGTGTTCTTTTGTCCTGTGTAATTACGACTTTTTAATCTCGTAATTACGACTTTTTAATCTCGTAATTACGACTTTAAATCTCGTAATTACGACTTTAAATCTCGTAATTACGACTTTAAATCTCGTAATTACGACTTTTTAATCTCGTAATTACGACTTTAAATCTCGTAATTACGACTTTAAATCTCGTAATTACGACTTTTTAATCTCGTAATTACGACTTTAAATCTCGTAATTACGACTTTAAATCTCGTAATTACGACTTTTTAATCTAGTTTTTGCAAACCCCTCATTCAGCAGTACTCGAATTAGAAACACAACAAGGCACGAGTGATGGGATTGCTTTAATGAGATTTGAGGTAGTTTTTTTGGTATGAGCAAAACTACCCACTGAACCTTTTTTGAAACGATAAACAAATAAATCTGGCATATCAAGTTTATCATATATACAGTGAGGCTTATTCTAGCCAATGATAAAGGCTGACACATGTGTACAATTTAAACCTTCAACTGACAGTGACCTCTTTGAGAGATTAGCTATTTCGACAAAATTATTTCCTTCTCATGATCTCTGTGACACTCAAGACATGTTTTATTTAACGATTTATATCACACCTTTGAAGGGTAAACATTTTCACTGATAATTGTATTTTAATGCTAAATGTATTATTTTGATAGTGTCCAAAATCTCATTACATAAACCAATCATCCATAGCCAGAGAACAAATTATAAAGATTTACATAAAGTCTATTGGCGGACATTTTTGTGTGAACACCTTTAATTCAGTTGTTTTAAGAAAAAGGAATCGCATAACATGATATATTTGATTTAGTATTGTTTCATTTAGTTTAAATACATTGACTTTCATTCAACACATCACACATATTCTGATTATTACTCAATAATATTGCCTTTCATCATCCCTTATTATAACAATGGTTTATCAGAATCGATATTTCTTTCAATGTATAACCATCAGGGACGTTCATATAACGAATGGCTTGAGTTTCTTAGATATTAAACGATAACTGAGGACTCGGTAGTTTCCCGGACCGGTTACTGACAGCTACGGGGGCGGGATAGCGCAGTGGTTAGCGCGCTCGGCTTCGGATCAGGAGGTCCGTGGTTCGAATCCCGCCAGGGGTTCGGCAACTTTGTCTGCAGTAGAGAACTGTTCTACACGCAGTCAGGTTTGGGTGCAATGCTACACTGAATTTCAGTGCAGTAAGATAAGATAGATACTGTCTTTATTGTCCCAAGGGAAATTTGTTTTACATCATGCAGTTCTCCAGTTACAAACAAAGCAAACTAAATGTACATGATAATATTATTATGCATAAGATTTGTCTAAATAAACATGAACACATCCGATTTAGTCACACTCACATTCACTTGACTAAAACAGAAATATGACATTAATCAATAAACTGCTCATTGTAGGAACGAACACTGTTTGGAATAAAAGAGTAGCGAAACCTGTTTGTTCTCCCAGTTGGCATGCGCAGTCTGCGTCCTGAAGGTAGCCAAGAACATTCCGAAAAAAGAATATGTGATTGGTCACTTAAAATTTTATTTGTTTTCTTGGAAATTTGCTGCTCATAAAAATCGCCGATACTTTCAATTGGAAGTCCAATACTTTTTGAAGCTGTTTTAACAATTTTTGAGAGTTTGTTTTTATTCTGAACAGACAGATTTCCGTACCAGCTCAAGAAATTAAAGGTCAAGATACTTTGAATAAATGTTCTGTAAAATAACCTCAATATAGTTTGATCTATTTTAAAATGTCTCAATCTCCACAAAAAATGCAAGCGTTGCTGTCCTTTCTTATAAATTTTTTCAGTATTTTCGTTCCAAGAAAGTTTTGAATCCAAGACAGTACCCAAATATTTGTATTCTGTTACTCTTTCTATTTCACCATCATCTATAGTCACAGCATTTAATGTAGACTTCTTTTTCCTAAAAGCTATGACCATTTCTTTGGTTATCTGCACATTCAAAACCAAAAAGTTTGATTTACACCAATCTACAAATTTTGAAATTTCAGTTCTGTAACACAGTTCAGATTCTCTAATCAGGCCCACCACTGCTGCATCATCGGCAAATTTGATTGTCATACATGTTTTTTGCATTGGATACGCAATCATTGGTATACAATATAAACAAAATCGGTGAAATAACGCAACCTTGTGGAGCGCCAGTGGATGTACTTACAGTTGAAGACTGCACATGGTTAACCCTAACAAATTGTCGTCTATTAACTAGAAATGAGTTGATCCATCTAATGATATTAGAATTTACATTCATTTTACAAAGTTTGTCAGTAAGTAGATGAGGCTGAATAGTATTGAAAGCAGATGAAAAATCAACAAACATAATTCTAACATATGTACCATAGCTTTCTAAATGCTGATAGATATTGTGTAGCAGAGTTATTGTTGCATCTTCTACACCACGCCTTGCCCTGTATGCAAATTGTAAATGATCAATAATATGGCTGACTTCACAAAGCAATAAGTTCTTCATGATGCGTTCCAAACATTTCATTGCAACAGAGGTAAGAGCCACTGGTCTAAAATCGTTATTAACGGTTAGATTTTCCTTTTGGGCACTGGGATAATGTTGGAGGTTTTCCAAAGAGTGGGAACTTCATGAGAATTTATCGAAATTTGAAATAGCTTTTGGAAGATAACAGCCAGCTGCATTCTACACTCCTTAAGAACAATTCCAAACAAGTTATCAGGCCCACAAGATTTGTGCGGGTTAATCTGAGCAAATGAACTAACTACATCTTCTGTCGTAATTGTTACCATTTCCCCAAGTGGAAGCGATTCCATTACACTTTCCCTTTCATCCGAAAAATTTCCAGTGTCAAATCTGGAGTAGAAAGAGTTTATTTCAGTTATAAGGATAGATCATCCATGGATTGTAACTGCTGTGGCCTACTGTGTGAGCCAATAATAGTTTTAATACCACTCCATGCGTTACGTAAATTGTAAACCGAGAATTGTCTTTCAATTTTCGTTTTATATTCATCTTTACATTTCCTTGTTAAACATACAATATATTTCTGAATTTGTTTTACTTTTACTTTGTCGCCTGCACAAAAAGCCCTTTTCTTTTTATTTAAAACTGATTTGAACTCTTTGGTTACCCACGGCTTGTTATTAGGAAATATTTGAATGCATCTAACAGGTACAATGCTTTCTACACAGAAATTAATGTAATCAGTGACACTGTTTGTGAATTCATTCAAATCCTTACAAGCATGATCAAACACATCCAAGTCGGTGCATTCAAAACAACCTTTCAATTTCAATTAAAAGTACCGCCCATGGTTGCTAGTTCTAGCCGATGCTCGCAAGTTTCACCGCAATGCATAGCCACAATAGTGTTGCGGGCTTTCTTCCTTCAATAATACTAGCAGCCACGATATAAGTGAAATACTCTTGAAAGTGGCGCTAAACCCCACATCACCTCACCTTACTGTCAGTTACAAGGCATACCTTGCGCCAGTCTTTATGGTTGGCTAGGATAAGAATTGATGCATTTCCTGGTCGGCGTTTCAAACCATCCTTCTGTGTCCGTCCGTCACCTTTTTGTTCCATTGATAATTTCAAAGCAAATGCTAACATGTAAGGAAAATTGGCACTCTGGTGTGTATGTGTGCCTTATGTATGATTTAGTCCCTTATAAGCTTAAATTGTGTATTTGTTTTGTGACGTAGTATAATATCCCCTGTCGACTACATACGCATATACCTTATGTGTTAGCTTTACCTTGATATGCATTAAAAGCACTGAGCCAATTGTTTATCATTATAATTCAGACATGTACAAATTTAGATATTTAATGACAACGGATAATGTTTTTGAGTATTTGTCTAGAATGTATATAATTTGAGAAAGAAAATAACTCTCAATTAGTCTATTTCTTTTCGTAAATAATATTTCATACTTATAGTTAATTATCTAGGTCAAGCACATTGTGTAAACAATAATGTAACAAGAGCCATCAGAAAAGATGGCTTTTCCCCCCGGCCTGCCTGAAGTTGAATGATCAGTTTTAGCATGTATTTTGATATACTGATTGTGGGAATAATGTTGTATTCATACATGCTGCTAATTTTGTTTGACGTTTAATAACGAACATATATAAGACTATGATAAACTACATCTAGGTCTTTTTAATTGTGCTCCGGAAACACATTTCTAGCTTGCGTTTCCATAGAAACCGCAAAAATAAATAATTCCAGAAAGTTGAAAACCCCAAAAGGCACAACTAAATGCGATGATTAGTCAAATACCAATTTCCGTTAATTGAGCTAGCTGTAACGGTTTTCAAATTATGCTCCGGAAACAATATAATCACAGACGGACGGACAGACGGAGCCAACGACTATATCCCCCCGTATTATATGCCGGGGGATAAAATAGTACATGTATAAAGGTTTCATGTTTGGACTTCACTGTATATTGGCCTAAGGACTGTACTGCATTAAGACTGAACTTGATAGACGTTTCAACATGTTAAGAAAGAACATTCGTTTAATAAACCCTATGCGAATTATGCTATTAATTGTCATTCAAATATTTTTGAGGTTATCTTTAAGTTTATCAATAATTTTGTGACAGATAAAATTGCGCGCAGAAGTTGATGGCTAATAAACACTACAGAATCGAATATATATAGAATCGAATATATCTTGTTAGCTTTTTATGAGGTTTCAAAATTTACGTTTGGCGAATTAGCGCTCGTCACTCGAGACACATTGTCCGGTTTTCGATCAAAATAGCGACTTTGAATGGCCGTTTTTTCGCTCACATGTACCGATTGACCTTGAACTTGTAATTTTCGGTAACAGTTAGTGGTTCCCGATGTAATAACATAGATTTCAAAATTGTTGATCCCAACAACATACTAAATCATTTATTGCTCTTAAAATATTACCACAAACGATAAAAGACCAAAACGAAAATAAGATTCATTTTGGAAAGACGAATTGTTTTATGTTTGACCATATGCCCTTATCCGTTACATTTGCTACATGATACGCCGCTAATGACTGAAATATTGCCTAAGCGGTGTAAAACAATAACTCACTCACTCCATGGTCAGGGTCGATTGTAACAATCAATTGCAAGGGTCTTGCATTCGAGTTTTCATATCTATATTACTACAAATAACGAAACCTCCAATGCCATTTAGATTGAGAGCAAAGATGTAAATCTAGTTGTTTTTTTAGATTTCATGAAACAAAAAATAAAAAACATTGACAGTGATACTCTTGACGCATGTTTCTCACAAAGTTTAAAGTCAGTTTCAAAACTTGCTCATTTTAGCCTTGCTGCCAACACTTGGCTTTTCTGTGCTTGCTCTCTAGCTTACTGAATGGTAAAGCTACAAAACTACATCGGACTGAACAAAAAGCGGCCTTTCTGTCGAAATGCGTGACCGGAAGGTTTGTAAAGAGAGAGTAGCGCCTTTAAAGTGCAGATGGATAATTTTCACTTTATAAAATTTTGATATTTTTACGTTTTATCAATCAGTGAAAATGATTGGTTGAAAAGATGAGAAAAATTTGATTAATCGAGACCAACCAATACAGATAGAAGAAAGAGCGTCGGTGATTCAATCATACATACAATATGTTAGTTCTGAAAGTTATGCTTGGTGGGATTTGTATGTAATGTTGTTAATTTCCAACCAACTTAAAAAAACGTCAAGATTTACTAGCAGTGACTAATTTTACGATACTTTGTTACAATTTGTAATCCTTATTTTCAATTATTGCCCATGTATGAAGCACTGAACAATATGTTTACTGATAGTGAGGTGTACAGTGTATCAATCAAGAAATCAGGTTTCTAATTAAATGAATAATCCCAGAGCTTGATATAATGTGAGCACGAATATCGGTTCTCTTTGAAAAGGCTTCAATTTGGCATATTTTTGCAATATTATAAATATTTACATGTTTTCATTGCAAAAAATCGCGATTGTACAAAATGTTTGTAAAGATAATGAATTGAAAAAATGCTTTATGCTTTTACATGTTTTGTCTGTTTTACTTTAAGGTATATATGTATATGGGTATCAAATACGTTTATTCCATACATCCAACCTGGTAAGAAGTTTAACATCGTGATTTGTACAATCAAGAATATAGAAAACCTTTTTACGGCGGTTCGGCTTTTAATTTGGTTTTTAACAGTAATGACTATAAGTCAAGATGTTATCTAGTATTGCCCTATCTTCACTGCAGCAGTCTGAGTAGAACTCATCAGTACACATATCGCCCCCACCTTCTAAATCAAATGATTTGACAAATAAACTATTTCTTGAGGAGTTTTCTGGATTCATAGAGAATTTAAATGTCAAAAGAGGGAAATTACTTGTCCTTGGTGACATGAACATCCACTTTGATTCTCCAGATAAGCCAGAAGTGAAGAAGCTGTGTAAAGTACTTGAAGTGCTAGGACTAAGCCAGCATGTAAATGTACCTACACATACAAAGGGACACATTCTTGATTGTGTTCTCACGAGGTCCAACGACAATTTCATTCAGTCATTGGAAGTGGTTGACCGCCAGATGTCAGACCATTCTTGGATAGATATGGACTTAAACTTTGACAAAACAGTTGAATCTGTAGTTGAGGTGAAATGTCGGAATATAAAAAGTATCTCTAGGGAAGGCAAATAGACGGAAAGCTGAGAGAAAATGGCGTAAATCAAGATTAGAGATTGATAGACAGATTTATGTTTCGAAAAGACGTCACACAAATTCCCTCATAAAAGAAGCTAAGATTGAGTTCTGCAACAACAAAGTCCATGAACTTTCGAGGAAACCTAAAGCGCTGTTCAGTTTCATGGACTCTTTGATGGGGAGGTCAAAAAAGGTTGTATTACCAGATACCCAGGATGACAGGCAGTTGGCAGACGAGTTTTGCTCTCATTTTACTGAAAAGATTGAAAACATTCGTCAAAATCTCTTGAGTGAAGCGACTGAAACTCAACCTCAAAATGTGTTTCATGACTACAGTGGACCTGTTTTTGGAACTTTCAAACCTTTTACTGAACAAGACGTTCTGAAACTAGTGTTAGATAGTAAACCAACTGATTGTGAGTTAGATCCTGTTCCTACAAAGTTTCTTTTAGAATTTGTGGATGTACTTGTCCCGCATTCACTCAGGTTATCAACTCCAGTCTTCAATCAGGAACGGTTCCAAGTCAGTTCAAAACTGCTTTGATCAAACCGCTACTAAAGAAGCCATCTTTAGACACCAACATCCTGCGGCATTATAGGCCAGTTTCCAATTTGACCTTTCTATCAAAAGTACTAGAGAAGGCTGTGAAGATCCGCCTTTTAGAGCATTTCGAGCGTGAACATTTAATGTATGATTTCCAGTCAGCATACAGACACAGACACAGCACTGAGACCGCTCTGGTCCGAGTGGTAAATGATCTGTACATGGCAGCAGATTCCGGAAAAGTCTCCCTCCTTGTGTTGTTGGATTTGTCGTTGGAGTGGATAGCACAGCTCTAGCTTGGTTTGACTCCTACCTGTCAGACAGGCACCAGTCAGTTGTCGTTAAGGCCGTTCACTCACAGAAAGTTCCTCTCTCCTGTGGCGTACCTTAAGGTTCTGTCCTAGGGCCTATTCTGTTCACTCTTTACACGAAGCAACTAGGCCAGCTCCTTACAGAAGAGAACATGAACAATCACCTCTACGCCGACGATACCCAAATGTACGACTCGTTTCAAATTGAGCAGAATGAAGAGCTAGAAGCATGGAGGAAGATGGAACATACTATCTGTGATGTCAAGGCATGGATGACTCTGAATATGCTTCAGCTCAATGAGGAGAAGACAGAGGCAGTCGTCATTGGACCTAAGAACAAGCTGTCCAAGTTGACTCAAGGCGGACTGAATATCAATCAGACGAACATCGATATGTCCCCTGTCGTAAGGAACCTAGGTGTCCAAATTGATGCTGGATTGTCAATGGAGCAGCAAGTAAACAACATCTGCAAAAACTGTTACTTTCAACTTAGAAGTCTTGGGAAAATCCGTCATCTCATAACTCAGGATTCGGCTGCCACACTCGCCAGATGCTTGATTTTATCTCGCATAAACTATTGTAATAGTCTGCTTGCCAATGTACCAACAATCCTCCTGAGTAAGCTTCAATAAGTGCAGAATCAAGCGGCCAGGATTGTCACCAGATCACCTCCCAGGATGCACATCACACCGGTGCTCAAGATGTTACACTGGCTCCCAGTAGCCGCAAGAGTGGACTTCAAAATCCTCACCTTAGCATACCAGTGTGTCAATGGCCTTGCACCAAAATACCTTTGTGACCTTGTGTGCATGTACATTCCAGCATGTTCTCTCAGGTCTGAAAACCAAAACAGGCTCGTGGTACCTCCATGGAAGAAGAGAACCTTTGGTTACAAGTCCTTTAGTGTGGCTGCTTCCACTAAATGGAACTCACTACCAGACACTCTGAAGGAAGCTCACTCACTGGAACATTTCAAGTCTCTTTTGAAAACCTATCTTTTTAACCTGTGCTTTTAAACCCTGAGTCTGTTTTCCTGAACTTTTGTATGCGCTATGAGCACGCCTCAGTGGAGTTTAGCGCCATATAAATGGACATTATTATTATTATTACACTGACACAGTCCTCCAACATAGGAACCTCCGTTGTAGCAGATCGGGTTGCAGGGTTCACTTTGACTTGAATCTGATTCACTCTTTCTACATGACTTGTAACAATTTCCTTTTTCCGAAAGAAAGCAGCAGAGTCCTCTGCTTCTGGACCTTGTTCCACCACCACACGAACAACCAGACCAACTCTCCCATGACCCCCATTTACATCTAATAGCGCACCATGATGAACCCGCTTCAAAAGCAAACATACTCAGGACGATCCAGAATATCAGACAACGGTCGGAATACGAACACGGCATGGTGACGATTTGAAGACACAAAAGCCAATTTCAATGTGTCAGAACTCGCTAAACCCGGTCCAGTAACATCATATTATACTTTCCTCTAGCGACTGTTTCCTTAATGTGTGTTGCTGATAGTGAAGATGGTAGTACTAGAGCTTTATCCATGGTAATGACGCCAATCTTTGGTGTGAATTATTTTTTTAAGATAACAATCCACTGCCCTTAGACTGTAATTGCTATGGGAATGTAAAGGTTTTATATTTTTTAGTAATATAGTATCTATTCCAATACTACGACAATTCTAATTTTGAAAATAATCTTTTGGAAGGACGTGAGTCAAGAATCGAACATGTACTGTCTGTTACGACGTAAGATGTAATAAACGCGGTAAGATGTAATAACTGTGGTAAATTGTAATAAAATCGCGGTAAGATGTAATACTGCGGTAAATTGTAATAAAATTGCGGTAAAATGTAATAAACACAAAATGTAATAAGGGGGTGCGCTAAGATGTTACTAAAGGGTGCGGAAAATTGTAATACAAAATGCGGTACAATGTAATAACCTTTCCACAATCTTTGATAACTTTTGTCAACCATAGTTGATCAGTTATGGGGGAGTCACACTTACGTTCATTTACCTAGTTAAACGTAGTTCATTGAACGTAGCCACAAAACCGCTAACGTGCCGAAAATGAGTGCATTTTAGTAACTACGTAAAACAACGTTTCATTATAGGTTCGTTCACTACGTGTAAGTACGATTAAGTACATATAAGAACGTTTTACTAGGTTTAACAACGGATAACTACGTTCATTGAACAACTGACTAGCTACGTTTGTCTACGTTTAACCACGTTGATCTACATTTAAGAACGTTTATTAGTACAACTAAGTAGGTTGAACTACGTTGAGACACGTTTAGGTACGTCAAAGTACGCTAAAGTAGGGTAAATCACGGCACTACAGTGGTAGGGTATATAAAGACACACGTTTATGTATTTTATTCTACCTCCAATTCGGACATACGTGTATGATATTGACCGTGTAATGGCCTACGAAGGAGCAAGTCACGGACCCACCATCTTCATTGTTTTTGTCCCCCACCGCACGAAGTGCGAAGCGGGGAATATAGTATTCAGCTCCGTACGTCCGTCCGTACGTCCGTCCGTCGATCCGTCCGTCTCGCTTCTTGTTAGCGCGTTATCTCAGTTTTGGTGACCTTGACCTAATTCTCAAGGTCAGGATGGGACTTTGACCAGTGTGTAAAGCCTTGTATGCGCAACATCTCACAAACCCTTTTACCTAGAGCCTTCAAACTTAGTATCTGTCTTCATTGGGTGAATACGCAGAAAACAGTCAGTTTGGTGACATTGACCTAATTTTCAAGGTCACGACAGGACTTGACCAGTGCGTAAAGCCTAGGTAGCGCAATAACCTTGACATCGTTTTACGAGTAACTTTGAGACACCAACCGGCAATCCCTTTTAGTCAATTTCTCTCTTGCGGCGGGGGACATGGTCACGTTTGTGACAACTACTTGTTCTCTGCGTTTCGTCGTCCATTTCGATTTTGTTAATATAGAGAGCAAAACATATCATTTCTTTGTTGATAGAAGCTAATGCTGTATCATTTTCACCTTCCTTTCACTCATCCTCTCTCAGTTGTGAAATAATAGTGTTAAAACGCATACTAGGTGTCTCAGTCAATTGTGACCAAAGGTACAAATAAATAAATCTACCTAGTTAGGCGTAGTTTATCGTAGATCAACGTTGTTCTGCTTACTTAAGTGTAGTTAGATGTAGGGAAACGTACTTAAACGTCAAAATCTAAATACGAAACGTACCAAAACGTAGTTACACGTAATTGATACCGTAGTTAACCGTACTAATACCTAGTTTTATGTACTTAAACGTTCTTCAACTCAGATGAAACTAGTGTAGTTTATCGTAGTTTAACGTAGTCAGACGTAGTACAACGTTCTAGAATGTACTTAAACGTACGAAAACGTACTCGATACCTAGTAAAGTGTAGTAAATCGTGGACAAGTTGTACTACGTTTAAGAACGTTCTTAACTAGGTTCAACTACGATGAACTAAGTTCACATTTTCAATTAACTACGTCCAACTACATTGAACTACGTTTCTGGAAACGTAGTTCGGAAATGCTAAACTTTGAACATGTTCAAAAGTTAAATCACAAACTACGTTTGTCTCACGTCTATGTCTACGTTTTGAGCACGGATAACTAAGTATAACTACGTATAACTAGGCTTAAGTACAGTTTACTGCGTTAAAGTACGTTCTGCATCACTACGTTCATAAACGTAAGTGTGACTGGGGCATTAAGGTCTATGCTTGTACCTGATGATATATTGTTTTGTTTTATGATTGAGGGTGACACAACCAAATATGGTTAAATTTGAATTACACTTGAATATTATTTCACTTTCATGGATGATTGTATTTTAATATAAACACTTCTTGAATGGAAAGGGTGCCTTTGCCATGATTCAGTAGCCAAAATGATGATTGTTATACTAATTTATGTATATCTTGATACAAACAGTTAAATAATTTATAGATATGGACGACTCATATTTCATGTTTTTTATTTATGAATGGTTAGATTGGATGGCTATTAGTTTAATTTAGTTGCTAAAGAACAACGTTCTACGTGCATGAATGTCTTTTTTTTATTTTGGAAATTCAAAACTTGTTTTCTGTTCATGAATAATTATGAGGGGTAACCATTAATTGTTATTTTGAGATCACAAATGATCAGTTTTTAATTTTTAGGAATGGTTATATCTATTACGTTTATCAAAAAGGTTCGTGATAAATTTCAAAATGCATACTAATAATAATCCATTATATAACTAATAAATAATAATAAAAATAACTGATAATAATTTACTATGCCCGTGTAAAGATATGCTTCCAATGCTGAGTTACTTGGCATTATTTCCAACACCTTAAGTGAAAAGGGTGCATTTAAAAGTTCTATATGAAAAATATACGTTTTCGCTATACTGTAGTAGTTTTGCTCAACTATTTATTTCTGTAACATTAATTGGTTTACAAAGATGGTTGATGGTCGATGAAGATGTTCATAGGACGTATGAAATGGTCGTATTGCAAGTCGCATGTTCTTTGTTATACATGGTGTGGAAAATACCCTTACTGTGACGCTATCGGATATAGTACAATTCCTTTATTTTTTCTATAATAACCCAATGCCTCATAGTCAGCAACAAATCACTCCACTGGGTGTAAAATAACTTATCCATCAAGCAACAGAGACTTCGATAATATCGAGTTCAAATGAGGTAGCAAGCTGTTTCCTACCAGGAACGCCTCTTTGTGATAACCAAAGATAACCTTCACCTGAAGAAGGGGCAAGAACTAGCCCAGAAACGTCGTGTGGAATAAATAAAGAAGTTGACATCCATATAATTTTCTTGTATTACTACCCAGCTTCTAAATGCCCTTGAAGAATTTCAAAGATAGTTGTTTGATTCAAATTGGTTCTTTGATCGAGTCTTCAAAACGAATTTGTTCAATATAATCATTTGTACTAATACATATACCATACACTGTTTTGAAACATAAAATGGAAGATATCATTTAACAGGAAAAATGTTTACTTATAAACCACAAACGTTTTAATTTTTAAGTGTTTTAAACAGTTTGCTGAAGCTTATGTTTCCCAAGATTGCTGATAATTCTTATTAGTCTTTTTTTTTACAATAAGGCTAAATAATGAATAAACAACAATCATCATTTGCGATTTTTCATAACGTTGATGCAATTAATTATTTAATAAATACAGTTGCCCAAACCATCATGATCTTTGCATTATATTATTTACCTACACTATAATATTTCAACTCGAAATCGAAAACCAGGGCTCTTTCAAGTGACGTCATAGTATAGTTGTATATTGACGTAAAGGATCATTACTTCGTGATGTCACTTAAAAATTATAACGGAATAATAGAGAGCAGTGCCTTTAAACTTTATAAAACGCTCCTAAATATGATTGAAATGTGTTTTGGTTCAGGCCTATTAACTTATCTAGAAACAATAGGCCTTAACCTTATCTCTTTACTGCCTATAACATATTGAAATAGAACCATTGGCTCTGAAGCTTATCCGAATTTATATTTAACTTTGCTTTAGGGTGCGGGAAATGTTGTTCTCCAATTAGCTGTGGCCAAAGGGTTACCGAATGTGCAATTTCGGTAATTTCTAATTAACTTCATCTTCCTACGCAGAGCCTAAAAGGCCAGTTTCCAAACTGTCATTTTATGCCTTGCTGCAGAGACTTTACTTTTCTGTGCTGCTATAGTGCCCCTACAGAGTAGAGAGCAAGCACAGAAAACTCAAGGCTATGCAGCAAGGCATAAAATGACAGTTTGAAAACTGGCCTTTTAGGCTCTGCGTAGGAAGATGAATTAACTTATGAGTCTATAGACAACATTTTTTCATTCTATTCCTTGTGCTTTTGGAGAAGAAGATGGCAAAAAGTTTTAGTAGGGGCCACAAGATCACATATGCTAAAGTTTAGTATGTTGGTGACGTGATTTCTGATACTGGTAATAAATTCAAAAATAGAATTCAAGGAAAAGGAAAAAGGGTAAACGGAGTGACCCTCAATTGCGTTAGACTTAGAAGGCTTACAAATAATTTAAGGTTTAAGTTCCAAAGGTCAAGCGACGCCTATTACAGGCCACAAAGTCTTAAAAGAGATAATTAGTCCCCAGGGCATAAAGAGTGTGTCTACAATGTTTCAGCATTCTGGACCTTATGTTTCTTAACAAAAAGGCGAAAATAGGTTTTAAAGGGGCAGTAGCACGTTTTTTGGATAATTTTATATTTCATGAGACAAGCCAATCATCCATAGTCAGAGGACAAAGCATGAGGATTCACATAAATCTATTGGCGGCCATTTTATGTGCACACCATTAATTCATTATGTGTAAGAAAAAAGAATTGCACGGCTAAACTTTACGTTATATATTTGAATTATTACTGCTCCATTTAGTTTAATTACATTGTCATTCAATTGAAACCATTAATTTTCATTTCCCTGACATCCCGTGCTACTGCCCCTTTAAGGGCATGGTCCCTGTGACCCTTATTACGTTATAAGGGGACCCAGGGTCATCAAAGATTTTAACCCTTAATAAACCCTTTTGCGTAGTTTAAAAAAACTACGTATAACATACATAACCTTCAGCAACTTATTGTGATCTCTGCTTTTGGAATGGGAATGGTCGCATCTTTAAACCAAAACAAAAATGACACTTTTGTCATAAAGAGAACAAAACTCAACAGAATCTAAGTTCTTTTTGAACTTGAATCATATAACAATCATGTTGAAGACTAACTGTTAAGATGAAATTCAACTTAGAAGTATAAATTGCAAAGAGTCGATTTCTTCCTATACATGATTGATTCATTACATTAAAACATCAAGTAAAAGTGTGGTACATATTCTGACAATTAGTGTTATTTTTTTTTCATTTATTGTTACTATCCCTAAAACTTGATAAATGGTATTGAGGTCCATTGAAAAAACTAGACCTCGCTTAATCTAAGAAGCACATGTACATATCAGTGACACTAAATCAAGACAGAAAATTCACGATTTGTTACTCACAGGAGGGTTATGAATAGTGACATATTTCAGTATGAGCACTTGTTTTTGCCTAACAATGATTGTTTTATTGCGCCTCCCGTATTGTCAAGTCTGTGTCGTCATAAAATATAGGGAGGGAGAGAATTGAATGGAAGAGAATCACATAATAGATACCAAGATAAATGTAGATTATAGGAAACATTTTGGTTACAGAATTAGACTCAAATAAAAGGATCGAACACAGTTATGAAGTGGTTAGCGTACTGGCCTCTCACCCTAAAAAGACAATTAGTGACCTGGATCTCGTTCCGTGTTGTGTCCCTTGGCAAGGCACTTTATCCACATTGCACTCAGTCAACCCTGAAATAACGGGTTTATGTTGATTTATTGCGCCTTTGGCATAGTGCAATTACCGTCAGGGTATTAATGTGTAATGCTTTGTACAACTGCGAAGCAGATGATAAATGCTCATTATTATGTGGGCGTAATTTTCCGGCAATCCGATTGGTCGAGAACCGGTCACGTGACAGTCGACAGAAAGTGATATTGACTTGACCCCCGTGACCCCGAGTCCGACCAAAAGTGATATTGACTTGAGTTACTAAAAATAGAGCCGATGACGTCAAGCCGTTGTTTCATGACGTCATGCTATTGTTATCATGACGTCATTGACCCGTCCTCGCCAACAATCGAGCCCAAATGCCGCTCATTGCTGTAGTGTTCTATTATCTTTTCGTTTTTTGACCGAGACATAATAAAACAATTATGGACTGGTGAATTCGGTCAATACCTGTTTTTATAGACCCGAGGAAAACAATATCGACTATAAAAACAGGTATTGACCTCATCATCAGTCTATAATTGTATAATAATAAGCGACCTACCATTATCATCATTATATTATATAGACCTTAGCATAATGATTCTAATATGACTTCGTCCTCGGTCAATATTGTTTTCCTCGGGTCTATAAAAACAGGTATTGATCTCATCACCAGTCTATAATTGTATATTATAAGCGACCTACCATTATCATCATTATATTATATAGACCTTAGCATAATGATTCTAACATGTTTGGTGAATCATACTCAATACCTTTTTCTATGGTTTATATTAACCAATGTTATTACAATTTACCGCACATCGTATTATAATTTACCGCACACTATGTCTGAACATTTTACCGCACCCCCTATTACAATTTACCGCACCAGTGTATATTATACAATTATAGACTGGTGATGAGGTCAATACCTGTTTTTATAGACCCGAGGAAAACAATATTGACCGAGGACGAAGTCCGAGGTCGATATTGTTTTACTCGGGTCTATAAAAACAGGTATTGACCGAACTCACCAGTCCATAATTGTTTTATTATGTCTCGATCAAAAAAGTCAAAACATAATGGAAACCTACAGCAATGAGCGGCATTTGGGCTCGATTGTTGGCAAGGACGGGTCAATGACGTCATGATAACAATAGCATGACGTCATGAAACAACGGTTTGACGTCATCGGATCTATTTTTAGTAACTCAAGTCAATATCACTTTTGGTCGGACTCGGGGTCACGGGGGTCAAGTCAATATCACTTTCTGTCGACTGTCACGTGACCGGTTCTCGACCAATCGGATTGCCGGAAAATTACGCCCACATAATAATACATTTTACCGCATTTTTATTACAATTTACCACAGTATTACATCTTACCGCATTTTTATTACAATTTACCGCAGTTATTACATCTTACCGCGTTTATTACATCTTACGTCGTAACACTGTCGCTCCGAATTGTAAATCAGCGCTTTTATCCACTATGCTATGGAGGACACACGGAGTTTTTAGAAGAATGTTTGTCAGTATGAAACGTGGTTGTTCATTTGAAGGGGGAAGCGAGAATGTGGAAATGCCTAGAACGGGCATACATCCCCTGCCTGAGTTGTCGATTGCACCGCCGTCGGGAAAGAATCTCATTCATTCTCCATTACTTAAATCACAAGATTATGTTTGATACACTTAAACCGTAAAGTTATGAAAACTGGACACGCATGCCCCTCTCAAACTGGTATGACACCAAACGTCATATAATTATGAATTCCTGTTATGTTATTTAATTTTTATTCGACGATTTCATGAAGTGGACAAGAATACCTTAGAATAGAATTTTAATTAAGGATCTGTTATGTTGAATGGTGCATTGCTGCAATGAATGTGGCAATAGAATGCACCATCGTGTTTTTATGTTTCCCTAAAAATTATATTAGCTTATCTAAATGTATTCAGCGTTAAGTTTTGAAAAAATGAATTAGACGTCTGAACCTTGTAGACGTTTTCACTGGAAAGACAGGGTAAGGGTAAGGTAACTTCTGACTTGCTCACTCTATCAATCAATAAGCTTAGGTTAAAGGAAAATTCCAGTAAGATTTCAATTTAATTCTAGCAAAAGTTTGAGTTATAAAAGACATTCTCACAAATGATTCAATTTTTCTGTCAACGAGTTAAGTATTTATAGAAATTTAAACCTTCGTCTTCGAGCGATGACGGGGGTCGCCATTTTTTGGGAAAATGTGACGTCATCGACACACCACAAGAAATCGATGCAAGGAGCCTACATTATAAACTCCGTACATGTTTGTACAGTGGGGTTTTCATGATTTGACTAAAATTTGCTGAATGTGTGCGCTGCGCACTTTGTTGACGTAAAACATAGTTGTGCCTACAGAACGACACAGTTGTCGGACAGATTATTCAACAAGCAACTACGACTAATAGGCGGTTTTGTCTAGTATTATTAACAATATGAATTTCCTATATAAAAAACCTGTTTAAACCACAGAAAACACAATCAATGTTTTTGCAATCTTGCAATGAATATCTGTAAAGATATTTACTATAGAACATTAATTCAATGGTTTGGACTCTGCGCGTATTAGAGACCCAGCGCTTATTTTCTCAAGAGTATAATATACCCTTCAAAAAAAGAAACGCATAGTATATTTTGAATTTTTTAGACTTCTTTAAAAATGAATATAAAACTAAAACTGTCATATTTATTCTCTGAACGTAATCCTTACATGATTATTTACCACTTGTGTGCAAAAACGGAGACATTTTAGCGATTTCTATCTTTAAAGAAGCAATTGAAAACTTTTAAGAAAATCTGTAAAGTGAAATCGTCATGTAGAAAGCATAAATGCATGTGGAACTAATAACTAACAAAAGGTAAATATGGTTTCAATTTATTTATTCTTTTAACATGAAATAAGGATAAAATTAAACAATCTCAAAGTGGAGAAAATAGGAAGCATCGCTGTACGTCAAATTAAATCTTCAGTTTCAAAATCTGCTCTCATTTTAAATTAGAATGATCATTAGGGCACAATATTTAGTCATATTTAGTCGTTTCCTCCAGGCCCATTTTCGACAAAATGAAGCCAATATTTGTGAGACAAAGAGTGCTATCAAAGCCAAAATTATCTACATCCGGGTCAAGCACTTGCGTCATCGTCTTCCCTCAGCAATACAGATTACATAAAAGATACATGTTTTGTGAAAATAAAGTCGACAAGACTTAAGGGAGCAGTTTCCCTGACGTGGATATTCGACCAAGAGAGCTAGTTATCGGCCCTGTTTTGAGAAACTTCAAAATATTCAATCGCCGTCAAAGGTGTTTTAAAACCCGGATGATATTTTTTTTAATTTTTAGTAAAATGTGGTTTGGTGATCAACCTCACTATCATCCAAAATTGATAAATGAAAAACAGCGTTTTTCAGTATTGTTTATTTTGTGAAAATTTAAATTTAACCTATACTTTTATTTGAAAGTTCAAAAGAGTTGGTTGAGAGGGTGTTATAAAGTATGTTTCTAAAATAAGCACG
Organism: Steromphala cineraria; assembly: GCA_916613615.1. Taxonomy (NCBI): domain Eukaryota; kingdom Metazoa; phylum Mollusca; class Gastropoda; order Trochida; family Trochidae; genus Steromphala; species Steromphala cineraria. Next base: position 6,591,099 of record OU744724.1, on the reverse strand, counting down.
CACGATCTGCTGAATTCGTTGTTTTAAGAGATTTCGACTGATAGTCTTAACATCAACAACATTCACGAACGTCAAATGCAATAAGTTTTCAAGCATGGTAGCGTTCCAAAACATACAGAACTCCGCTTTGTCTACGTCTATGTCAAGATCAAGGTCAAAATCCTGCACTTACTCCCTCAAACACAAGATCAAAACCCCTTTAGAACATAAATGGTATGAACTTTATAAACGTGCACGTCAGCGTCATATTGCGTTTAAGACACTTCAACATTGGTCAATCACAATACTGGAAGGGTGAAGAAGAACTTTGTAAAGGAGACATTTTTACCGTTTGCAATCATTGCCAGAAATATGTCAATCAAGAATTGCTCTATATCATAACAAAACAATAAACTGACTTTAGCGCCAAATTGTATATACATAACACACAAGAACACACCAAAAATTGATGTCAACGTGTTTGCCAACACTTTGTCTACAGTCTTGTTAAATTTCACTTTCTTACAATTGACATTATGTGATATTTTTGCTCTCAACTAAATGTTAATATATTCTAAGAAAAATTATTCATGTGTTTCTTTTTTTGAAGAGTATATCTTGTCGTGTGCGTTTTTCTGATTAAAACATGGTTTACCTTAAATATGTTGCCGTACTGTGTAAATACTCCATTTTTATCTACAATTAACACTTTCAAAGTAGAAAACGTTCTTTGAAGTTTGATACAATAAACGTGCATGTCAATGATTTACCTGTTATATAAATAGGCCTACTATCTATCTCTAAGAATTTTGCATATCATTTTTATATATTTCCAAAAACAAGAAATTATATCTTTAATGACATTTTCTTTTCTCAGAGTTACTACGATAGTTTTTTGTTAAATCTGGTACTCTTTCACATTCAATCTTTGGATTTTTAAAAAGCCTCTTGTCATGAACGTTTTAGAATTATTGTATTATTTAAAAAAAACGGAAATATTCAATGTAAAACATGCATAAATAACGTAAATCTAGTATTTTGTAAAAGTTTTTTGAGCGTTAATTAAGAGACATACGTTGTGATAATTAAAATCATACCCTTCTGTTCAATTGAATACAAAAATCATAGTTGAATTATTCTATTTACTCAAAAGATATAATTATAAATAAGAAGAAAACTCCAAACAAATATGGATTATTCAGCTACATCATCGCAACTTAGATATAAAACACTTGATGATATAAAGAAATTTTGTGAGTATAATATTATTTTGTATTCCTTGCTGATGAGTTGATAGATCTTCTGTACTATTCAAAACACCACTCCTTGCTGATCGTTTTAGTATACTAATGATATATCATAATTCCATTTTAATTTCTTTACGTGTTGTTTAGCAGAAATACCTTTGGAAAATAATCAACATGGTATGGTATCTGAACAACAATCGTTAACAATATCATTCCGATAATATTTCATACAGCATGTACGCCTCAGTGATTCGTAATCCAAATTGGTTTCGTACCGGCGTCAACTAAATAAATAACAAAATATTTTCGTTCTCAAACAAGCCAAGATTTATTTCATAAAAACGTGAGGCAATAAGAAGTCCATGTCAACATAGAAAATGCCGTCTTTATAATCAATCAATCGTGTTTTGACTGATATAATATATTTCATTTTGATTACGAACCTACCACCATCATCGCGGATTCGCTTCGACAAAATCACATCAGTAAGTCTAATTTTTTTTCCGACTGATATAATGAATAAAAGAATATTCTCTGTTACGTTTAGTTTTTTTTACAAATGCACTTTTTTCAGCAAAGTCATTTAACACTTTATTTCAACCTAATGTATGGTGTCTCTAGCTTATAAAAATTATTTTAAAAATGTCAGTGAGTATATTGCTTTGGGCATCATAGAAGTAGAATATTCTGGACCCGGTGTAACAGGCTCAAAAGACTCTACCGCCTCAAATAACTCTAGAGTCAAATGGGCCTAGCCTCAAAAGACTCTAGAGTCATGTGGGCCCAAGGACACGCCCAGTCTCAAATGACTCTATCCAGGCTCAAATGACTCTAGCAAATAATCAGTCTGTGAAATCAAATTATCACATGAGTCCAAGGAAACGCCCAGTCTCAAATGACTCCATCCAGGCTCAAATGACTCTACCAAAGTAATCTGTGAAATGGAATTGTCTCAATGTTTATTTTAAACCATTAAATAAGTCTAAATGTTTTCATGCACTGGATTTACATCCGCCCCAAATTATTGAATATCATACTTTTAATCTGCGTTTCGAGAAGAGAATACTTTCATGTTTGTTGTTCATTGTAATGAAAACTGCGTATTATCTATATGACAGCTTCAATTTTGTTTTCATATTGCTACATTTATTACTTGACGTCACTGATGAGTTTAAACTATAGTTCTTGACTGAAATTGTAACAATATTTACACATATACTCACTATGAAGCGTTGAATCCGTATGTTGTCGTTTGCGACTATACTTTTACTTTTTTGAGAATACTAAGCAATTTTATGAGAGCATATTTGGTGAATGGTTATATCATTTAAATCAGTTTTTATATCCATGGCTTATGTATTTATTATTGATGCGTTTTTTTAAATTCATTTTTTTTCAAAACTTTTAATCACGTTCAAGTTCAATTTTCGTTACATGTCAATAATTTGAGGGAACTGTTATAATAAGCGTCAAGAAAGAAATCATGTTTGTCAAGGTTTTGAGAAATCAACTTTTACAAAAATATATTCATCTTGTGTACTGCAGTATGGTATTGCAAGATTTTTAAAGAAGTATTTCGGCAATTTTCCATGAACAATTGATATAAAGGACAGAAGACGGAAGATTAGGTGTTATAACGTTTTGAGAATGAATGAATTTTATTCAAAATTATGCACCAAATTCATTTCATTATCAATTATATTACCAGTTATTCATATCATACGTCTGTAATTTTTTTACAAATGAAGAGGTTTTTTTAGCAGAGTTTAGTTTTAATCGTCGTCATACGTATCATCGATCTTAACCAATTGTTTTATGACTTTAATCCTAAGACATCAAATTTTTATGTCTCTTTTCTTTGCTGTAACCACCATGAGACGTTTGTTAAAAAAAGTTTTGTAAAAAGGAACATGGAAAGCGCTTGTCTTTAAAAAGGCTCACTCTATGTATACCATTTCACTTCATTACAAATTTCGAAATGGTAAAATCGTGCTTTTTTCATAATATTATGTATAATTGTTAATCGAATGATTAACATAGTTTACCTTCATTGAAGTCATTTAATTTGTAGATCTATTTAAGTATCTGAATGGCAGTTTCCCATACTGTCAGGCTACCTGTTTAATTTTTAAATTATTTTATGTTCTACGTTTTAGCCAATTATGTTACCGAATAATCGCTTGAATAAATCTATCCTAATTCAGTATCAGACTTCATCTTTTTTAGACGAATGCAGTCTCCATTCAATGATTTCAGATATATTCATCTTTTCATATTTACTTGACAATGTAAGTGCAAGAAACTACATTGACGAGTAATTTAGAAGGATAGATATCAAAGGACGTGTTTCATGCGACTTTTACGCAAGAAGAATGGATATTTATTTTCGGAACATGAGCGATAGCGAATGTTAAATACAGACTTGCAAGAGTAAAAGTTATATGACAGACCTTCGACTGTTATACATTCTGTATATATGTATCGTAATCAATGCATGACTTCACAAACTAGAATTTTACAACATTCTAAACAGTTTCAATATTTTCGTAAAGTAAATATGCCATTTTCATTTTCGGATATGAAACAGGAAGATGGGACACTTGTGGAATGAACTCTCTTTAGAGATACAAGGACCTTTCCATTAGTTCTGACCGCAGCCCCGTAGGTCGCATCATAGTTTGCCAGTTTAGTGAAGGCAAAACCTAGTCATTTGAGTAATAATCACGGCCAAGTATGATGCTTCTGGTAATAAGAGAACTGTTTGTTGATATTTTGTATGACAAACTAAACTGAACTAAGTTATGCATCCTAAAACAATATCTGTTCACGTTTTCATAAAACTCCTTACAAATTATGTCGTTTTAAAATCTCTTTGGCTAGCAGAGATAGGATAGTGAAAACAGGCTTGTGAGTCTAGCGTCCTACAATAAAGTTGCGAAACAAAACAAAATCAACCAACGGTATTTGTTTTGTATTTGTAATCTTAAGACACGTTTCGACACATCTTGAGCTTGACAACGACACCAGCAGTTGTGTTAAAACGTCACCTAACATGAATAAAGAAGTTGTCATCCATCTCTTCCTCATTGTCATTCCAACTTTTAAAATGCCTCTCAATTTTTTTGCTTGTTTACATAGCAATTTATTTTATTATATATTAAGTTTCATAATTCTTCTTCCGGACTTTCTAGCAAAAAAACATATTGGAAAAGCTTCTTTTGGGACCCCAAGTGTATTTGAACAGTCACAAAAATAATACTTTCAGATTCTGAAGAATGAAATTGCGAGTACTTCGTCAAAGCTCATGTGCCTGTCGCAGGGATTGCTATCGCAACCCACCAACTACAGGATTAAGTTTTTAACCTCTAAACCTGTAGACATATGATAGACTTATGAAAGTGGACTTTATCTGAATAGCAATGCTGTGTAGTGTGTAGGTAGGAAGGTCGAACATATGCGTGAAATAGAGAGAATTGGTTTTTGTTTTAAAGTTTTAGACAGACATTCACATGAAGTTGACATATTTAAAAGTATAACATACGGCCAAATTTGACCTATGAGACATTGTAGTCAGGCACATTTATAATACATACATGTAACAATAGAAGTCATAATACATACGTACACGTACATACATTCAGACATACAGACATACACACACATACATACATTCACACATTCATACACACATACACAAACATAAACACACACACGCACGAACGTACGCACGCACGCACGCAGGAATGCATGCATAAACGAAAAATACGAAATTACTCATAGTTTCTAAATCAATTCATGTCACTTTTTATGTATATAAAGACATATTGAACTCTTGAAAAAAGGTCGTACATCATAGTTGGATGGAAATGTATTTTCTAAAATTGACAGGGAAATATATATAACTCAGCAGCATAATATCACGATCAAAGTGAAAAGGGTTGGATATAAAGTATGAAAATAATAAGTTGAGCGTTTCAGTTGTGTGTCGGTCATGAAAAAACAAGTTAACCTTTATTTTATCGTAATGTTAACGCCATACGATCACAAAGAACTTTTGATAAACTCGGACTTATAAATTGTTTGTATTCCCACCAGAAAATGCGTATAGGTAATTTTGACAAAATAGTTAATTCTATACTTGATTATGTGTTATAGTGTTCTACAATTATACAAGAAATATACGCGCAATCCTCCATAAAAGGAAAGTCGAAGAATTATACAGATGACTGGAGTAACAATTAGAAAATGTTCTTAGATAGAAGTTTGAGGATGTCTCAAGTAACAGATGCCTGCCTTCATGCAGTGTATATTTCCAAACCTTGTTAGATCTCCTTTTTCTATTGTCTATCGGTTTGCCAATAAGATTTAAAAAAAATCAAATTAAATTTTTTTTTAAAGAAATTGAAAGAAACATACAATTAAATAGGATATCTGAAGTCGTCAACAAAATACAAATTATTGCTACAACAATTTAACATTCTGTCATCAATTGATTCATCTCCTAGAGTTTTCTGAGGCTAGCCCGAAATGACTTTATTTTAGTTTCATCGATAAAGTTTGGAAAATGTTGAATTTGAGGTAGAGTCATTTGATCCTGGATAGAGTTATTTGAGACTGGGCGTTTCCCTGGGCCCATATGACTCTAGAGTTATTTGAGACTAGGCCCAGAGCACTCTAGAGTTATTTCGGGCTAGGCTCGGATGACTCTAGAGTTATCTGAGGCTAGCCCGAAATGACTCTATCTTAGTTTCATCGAAAATCTTTTTAGAAAATGTTGATTTGGAGGTAGAGTCATTTGAGCCTGGATAGAGTCATTTGAGACTGGGCGTTTCCCTGGGCCCATATGACTCTAGAGTTATTTGAGACTAGGCCCAGAGCACTCTAGAGTTATTTCGGGCTAGGCTCGGATGACTCTAGAGTTATCTGAGGCTAGCCCGAAATGACTCTATCTTAGTTTCATCGAAAATCTTTTTAGAAAATGTTGATTTGGAGGTAGAGTCATTTGAGCCTGGATAGAGTCATTTGAGACTGGGCGTTTCCCTGGGCCCATATGACTCTAGAGTTATTTGAGACTAGGCCCAGAGCACTCTAGAGTTATTTCGGGCTAGGCTCAGATGACTCTAGAGTTATCTGAGCCCAGCCTGAAATAACTCTAGAGTCATATTTTGCCTAGAGTTATTTGAGGCTGATACACCGGCATGTCTCTACTGAAGTCGTGACGGTTGTTACAGTCTCATGTTTGACGGACCGTTACCGCCCACCATTGAATCTAACGGCGTCTCCTAATTTCGTGGTGTGTCGCTGACGTCATATTCCCGCTGTTTTTCGCTCTCGTTTACCGTTCGAGATAGCTATATGGCGTCCCCCATCGATGCCGGTAAACTTGATCTTTCCCAACTTTGAATTTTTATGGCAGATTTTGTGATTTAGCTAAAAGATATTAGCCAAAGTTTAAGGATTTATCAATAAACATTTTTTTAAAAGTCTCTTTTTCATTTTTCATTGGGATTTTCCTTTACATTTCCAAGTTTAAAATAAGCAGAAAATAGAGTTTACTACCCCAAAAGGTTTATGGAGAGTATGGGAGTTATTTTTGATAAATTCATTTGATATTTACGATGCAGAAGCAAGTTGTATTACCTGGCAAAGGATAACAAACTTTGATTAAATATATCTAGGCTTACTGTCTGTATTTTGAAGCGATAGATTAGCTTATTATAAGTCATTAAAGTGTAAGAAGAGTCGTGTCGTGTCTCCTTATTACTGCTGACAGAAAGGATATCTACACTTTATACACTATACCATATTTATAGACATGAAAAAAGGAAAATTAATGCAATACTCAAGGACAAAAGAAATGTCATCACAAGATGTAAGATCCATGCAAGAACTAGCACAGTGGTAAATGATAACTATCGTTATTTATGATATTGAGACATCATTTGGCCAGGTTACGAAAATGCATGCTTTAAAAGGGGTTAATTATCCTTATCTAGGCAATATCGAAAAGTAAACTAATGCTTTTTGGAAGTAATTTTGGACGGGCGGGCACTTCTTGAACAAACACTGTGGTGACACGTTTTTGCCGCAGCAATACATTCAAGACACATGTTTAAAAAAATAAGACCGAATTTAGCTTTTTTGTATCCAACCTCCTGAAGGATGCATTGTGTATTAGCCCATCGTGCGATAACCCATTTCTGCCTCTCTTCAAAAGTAAATGACTTTTTAAAGATTTAATTTTCAAACCGGTGGTACAGGTTATCATGTCTGGGCGTTTTAAGATAGCATCTAGCGTCAACCAGATTTCTCTTTGTGCACGTTAAGGGGGTCTAGATCTGTTGCTGATAAAGATTTACTTGATATTTGTTAACATCATTTAACCAGATTTTCCTATTAATTGTTTCAGTTTGTCAAATAAACAACTCTTCCTCTTTCATCAAGTAAGATATGGGCATTATAAAATTGGAACACACACCCCGCAATGCATTGCAAAGATGAGATATCAATGAGACAAATGCAATAATTACACACTGGTTCTGTTACACTGTTTTCGGCAATTCTATTTGGTCGAGAGCTCCCAAACAACATACAACCATTTAAACAGTGCGCGCTTTGCATTTTATGTGCCTCCATCAATGTATAAAGTGGTTCTGGTGGGGTTTGAGTTCATGTTGTAGTAGATCAGGACTGCAGATGTTATTGGCACGGCGGGTGAGGGTGGCAACAATAGCTCTCTTAATCAGCGGATGGTGGTTGGAATGATGGTTGATGTACTGGTCAGTGTAGGCGGGTTTGCGGTAGACTGATGTTTGAAGCTGATTGTCCGAGTACTGTAAAGAGATGTCAAGGAAGGGGAGGCGTTTCTCATCTTCACTTTCCATGGTGAACTGAATTCTCTGGTGTTGGTTGTTGAGGTGAGATAGCAGATTGGATGGATCGTGGTTTTCGTTGATGATGGTGGAGACGTCATCTACTTACCTATACCAACAAAGTTGTTGAACGCGTGACGTGAATATCTCAGTTATCAGAGGGGAGAGTGGTGAGCCCATAGGCAGTCCATGAGTTTGTTCTTCTATACAGAGCAGTGTAATATAGTATAGATTATTTGGGTGAAAAACATTGATCACAGAGAATATTTTCCATAACTGTTTCACTGATACTTTAGATCAAATAAATAACATATGCTTTACAGGTAAAATATCATTATGTTTCCATTAATGTTTCTTGGTCATAACAATATCGATCTTCCAGAACCCAAAACATGAAACTTACATATTGTTCGATTTAATGATATTATATGAACACCAGTTGAACATGATAAACTGTTTTTAAAAAGTGAGGGCAATAATGATAAAAGAATTCAAATTGAATGATTGTGGAATATTATGCTATTATTATTAACGTCCTATGTCGGCGATATCTTATCTAAAGCAGGATCAAAGTACATTTGTCTGAACAGGGTTTCGGTAGTCAATATTTTAAAAGGTTGTTGGGGCAAACGTATATCTTATTTACCTTTGTAGAAGAACTAAGTTGTTTACAAGTGGTTATCAGAGTTTTTCTCCTCAAGACGACCCATACTATATTCTTCAATTACATGCAGTCTGAATGTTTTATATTATGTTTACACCAATGTCATGCTCTTAGATGTATGTATTTAGTTACATTTAGGGTTTGGTCATTATAAGATGTAAGGCTATACAGAATACATGATACTTTCAACAGATTGAAGTGGAATGTAATGGTATTACGTATGGTTTTATTAACGTCTTGTGTCGGCAATACCTTATCTAAAAGCAGGATCAAAGTACATGTGTCTAAACAGGGGGAGGCAAACGTATATCGTATCTACCTCTGTGAAAGGATTAGACTTTTTGCAGGAGTTTATAACAGTTTGTCTCCTCAAGATCACTTATATTAAATTCTTCAATTGGACTGGATACTTAAAAAGCATCTCTACACCAATGTCATGCTCTTGTAAAGTTATGCATAAACTGACTTCTTGTTACTTACATTTGCACTTGTTATCGTGTAATTTGGACAAAAATTGAACCTCCTTGTTCGTTTTATCTTAAATCTCCTTTATCACAAGTCCTTTGCCTGAGGGCACCTTAAGTTTGTAAGCTAAGACATAAAAAGCCATGTCCAGAGTTCGTGATACAAACACAATTGAATTCGTTTAGTACATTGAAAAGAATTCATGTTATCAGCTCTGTGGGGCCAAATGAGCTCACCTGTATATACAGTACTTGCAAATAATTATTCAATGGTGATTAAATATACTGTTGCCTGTTTTTGTTTAAATAAATGCCTTATTTATTGACAATAAGGAGTTGGTTAATCTCGTTTACCAAGACGTTGTTTGAATACAGACATTTAATCTCAAGTAAATTTAAAGTCTCCAAGATCCTTATTGTTCTCCAAGTTCTTTATTGTTGTGTTTGTATTATAAGACGACGAAACCGGTTCACCAGTGAACAAGATTAAAGACATTTCTCTATGTTCGAGACGTCACTTATCTTCATGAAATGTTATTAATTTCCTGTTTGTTTAAAACACAAAATTAACAAAACATTTTCTCCTTTAAGAATTAATTCTCAAATTTCCATCCTCCTGAATCGGTTTTGATAAAGTTAAAATGAAATATCATAGTATTCTTTATCATTGCTTATATTATTTACATGTTCTAAAGAATTCGAAGCAAGGAATTTGTCACACTTAATGTTCCAACCTGACATTTCACAACCGACATGACTAATTTTAATTTGACACCATCTCATTGGGCTCTCTCATTCATCTGCAAAAGAATATTTAAAGTTTTGATATTTTGATATTAATACGGCCATTTGTATGTGAAAACGTCAAAGAACGTTAAGAAAGACCCTAGCTATGTGCAATTTGTTAATATCATTCTTACAAAATTAAGTTTAAAGTTTTCATGTTAAACTATTAACGCTGTATGAATATAATGCCTTAATTTCACTATGTAAAACTGACAATTAAGTCACAAGCAATTTTTTACGAATTTCAATGCAATGCTTTCTAATCAAGAGAAACAGCTTTTAAGTTGGAAGATCTATGAAAAGGATAGACTTCTCCCGAGATGCTGTTTGAAAATCTCACAAGAGGGTGAGGGAAATTTATTTGCTTTAGCGCTAAATGATTTTAGTGTTTATAAACTGAGGTATAAAAGAAATTTTACTTATTTTGAATATATACTAAGTAAAATTGAAATCCTTGGTCGGTATGACATACCAACACACAGCACGTGAATTATTCGCTTAAACACACCAACTACAATTAATTATTGCTTTTGATTTTTCGTGACTGCACGTATAATTCTTGCACAAACAATATAAAAGGTGATAATGAACTGGCACTATTGCAACGAGAGCGTATGTCCAAGGTGGGAACAACAAACAGTCATATCGCAAGAACCCAGGAGTGGCAGACTAAAAGTTACAACGCCCCGAGAAGACTACGGTGGCCCATAGGGGACATACATCTTTTACGACAGTTTCTTGATTTTTTACGATAGTTTCTTGATTTTCTTTCAATCAAACTCGATAAAACTGTACTGAAAACATAAAATACCTGAAGTGAAACACGAAAACCCCAAATGAAACACGAAAAATCCAAAATGAAACACGGAAAACCCAAAATGAAACACGAAAACCTCAAATGCAACCACAAAAAACTGCAAGAAGAAATCTTTAAAAACTATCTACTCTGCCCAAAGGGACATTACGATAAACTTTTAAAAGACGTTTTCGAGTTTTTAACTCATGACATTTTGTGATGAAAGAGTCACAAACCAAAACGGACGAAAACCTCATGAAGTGAAAACCCTTCTCACCGCGGTGAGAACCCTTTCCACCGTGCAAACCCTTCTCACCGCGGTGCAAACCCTTTCCACCCCGGTGCAAACCCTTCTCACCGCGCCGCAAACCCTTTCCACCGCGGTGCAAACCCTTCTCACCGCGCCGCAAACCCTTCTCACCGCGCCGCAAACCCTTTCCACCGCAGTGAGAACCCTTATACAGAGGAGGCAGACCATCTACAGACACTATCGTGGTTGAAATACGTTAACTTAACTGGAGAGAGTAAACAATTTACGACCACAGATCAAACATTGAACAACTACAAATGACATGTTTATAACACTTTTTGTACACAGTTCAGATTCAACTCTTTTTAAATTTTCTTGTTCTTCATAACATCAAAAGATTTACATTGCTAGCCTTTGAAATGACATATTCTAAACCTTATAAAGAGAACTTAATATCTAATGGCTGATAAAGTAAAATCAATTGGAGTTGTTGTATGTTACTAGTATCTTAGGTCATCTTATTTATTGTCTCACAATAGCTTTTGCTATCTTCTCAAAGTAAAGTAACATTCCCATCAGTTTCTGGTTCGCGATCAAGTTACTTTGGGATAATTTCAGAATAAAAATGCTACACTTTCATACGTTTAGTTATTATTGAATACATGTAAGTATCTATTAGGGTATTCCCATATCTACATTGATTAAGGATGAGACAACACAACAATGCATTTTATGCCGTAGAAAGGCTTTTCACAGTCTTTACTCTGATGTATGCCATGGATTTTCATTGTCGTTTGACTGAGTGTGCTGCATTCTTTGTCAAGTTGTAAACTTCAAATCAACGAAAATGTAACCACTAGTAACATGTTTCAACTTGGTTGTGTTATAAACATGATCGATTAACATTGTTTGGAATATCCCAATTAATTTCGTTTCCACATGAAATACCCCCAAAGGACTGTCCCTTTAACAGTTACACGAATCTACAGAGGACATCTTAACTTTCAGAGTGTTGGTGTTAATGACATCATCTTTCTTGGTCAACCCATGCAAAATATGCATCTATCCAAGCACGAAAAGTATTTTTAGGTATTTTGAAAAATTTAAGAGTACTTGGAGATTTGAACATATCTTCTTATTTTAGAATATTTGATGTAAAAATTAGCCCAATTTTATTATACGGTGCAGAAATTTGGGGATACCAGTATTTTGATCAAATAGAAAGAGTTCATCTATTAGCATGTAAGAAGTTTCTTGGAGTACAAATAAACACACCAAATACAATGATATATGGAGAATGTGGGAGGTTCCCGCTTGTTATAGATGCACAAGTTAAAATGATAAAATATTGGCTGAGACTTTTATGCATACCCTCGTACCGTTTACCAAAATAAATGTTATGAAATGATGATCTTATATGACCAAAATGGACCAAAAAAACTGGATAACAGATTTAAAGAAGCTATTAGTCACAACTGGTTTCAACCACGTATGGCTAAAAAAAAATGTTGAGTTTCCATCAAGCTTCTTAATTTTTTTTACGCAAAGACTTAAGGATATCTACCAACAAAAATGGCTTACCAACCTTCATTTATCCACAAAATGTGACTATTATTCAGCTTTTAAACACTACATCTATACTGAGCATTAATTATCATGTGTTACTATAAGAAAATTCAGAGTAAATCTATCACTCTTCAGATGTTCCTCGCATGATTTATGGATTGAAAAGGGCAGATTTCTTAACAGGAAAAGAGAAGAGAGACTATGTAATAACCTCTTGAAAGATGAGTACCATTTTTTGCTTGTGTGTCCGTTTTACAATGAACTCCGTAAAAATACCTTAAAGACTTCTATTATGTCTATCCATCTACAATCTAAATAAATTTAGACCAACAGATTTTTTATTTTGTAATACTGTTGATATAAGATTGACCAGTGTGAGAGGTCGTCCCGGTGACCTTAAGTATGCAAATAAGGAATTCGCGATTTGATCAATCAAATTCGACGTCACAAACAAGAAGTGAACGGAAGAAACATATGATAGCTTATGGCTTGTTCTCAATAACAGTGTGCATTGTGAAAAATAAATCATCTACTTGGCACCGATAAGAAAAATAGCATTAGGTTGATTTTATTTTGGTTGTATAAAATAGTTTTAGTTTTATGATTGACAAAAAAATCCCTATTTTTAAATTATTTGGATGGAAATGAAAGAAATTAGTACAAATAAGTTTGATAAAAAATGAGTTACCTCCCCTTGCATCCGGATTTTCGTAAATAATGACATTTATCATGCTCTAACTTTGTGATTATTATTCGCCACGTTAGTATCTGTGCGATGTGCATTCATCATTTGACATTGACAACTAGCAAATACGAAATATTATTTTAAAATGAAAAAACACAATCTATTAATATATCCAAACAATCGGATTATGCATCGAAATGGTCACTCTGCTCAGCTCCGAATGACAGAGCTCCGAACATCATCCATTTCAAAAGATGTGCTGCTGAGTTATTTTAACTTCCAGCGCTGATTTCAGAGGTCAGCGGGATGACCCGCCTTACGGGCCAATCTTAGATCATTTAGATTGATCCATCTAAAGATAAATTATCGTACTTATTAAACTGTAAATAATTGGTAGAAATACAAAATCTTACAATGTTTTTCAGTCTAAGTAAACCTAGCCTCAATATAATCCGTTTCCCTCCTATGCTGAGTCTAGAAAGGCCTAGTAGAGGGTGCAATGTTTTTATACCACGCATTTAAAATCAGGAGACAGTAGTAACACTGAATAACATTTCATTATGTTTTTGTGTAAAACAGATGTATATGTATATTGAACTATGTAGTACTATAGGCCTGAGGCCTCTGAGTATTGAATAAAGATTGATTGATTTATTGATATCAGCAGACATGGGTTTGATATGTGTATCACACGCGACGGAGTGGAAAGGGCTATAGTTTTGAGTTCCTTCCGTGCGTGAGTCCGTCCGTCCGTCCGTCCGAGTTAAAGGGGACGGCTTTTCTTAATAACCGTCAATGAGTGGTTTACTTAATTTGGTGTTTGTCTCCAGAGTATCAGAAACTTGATGGAGTTCGGAAATGAGAAGCGTGAAATCATCTTTTATTAGCAACATTGCTCGTGTTTAATTGTTTATACTCTTGGGTGACTCAAGGGATTGGTTTTCTTAGTTTCATCTGTTAAAGGGGCAGTAGCACGTTTTAAGGGGGGATATAAGGTGATGTCAGGAAATTGATAATTAATGGTTCCAATTGAAAGACAATGTATTTAAACTGAATGGAGCAGTAATAATTTAAATATATAACGTAAAGTTAGCCAGACGATTCCTGAATGAATTAGATGAATTAAAGGTGTTCACACAAAAATGGCCGCCAATGGATTTTATGTGAATCTTCATACTTTGTCCTCTGACTATGGATGATTGGCTTGTGTAATGAGATTTTTGACACTGTCGAAATAGTACATTAAACATTGACTTACAATTTTTAGTGAAAATTTTAAAATATAAAATTATCAAAAAACGTGCTACTGCCCCTTTAAAGATATAATATCCAAACTCTGTGTGTTTTCAGGGTATCAATGCCTTGATGGAGTTGGAAAATGGAAACCGCACATTTATTTTCAAAGAGTAACTGCTCTTGTTCCTTTGATAAGTTATCTGACGGGTAATGTTGATGACTATGTCTACGTGTTTGTTGTTGTTTCTTCCTATAATTAATCATTGTCATTTAATTCTTTTCAATGTAACATAAATTTACATCACGTTCCATGATACCTTAACCTTTTGAAGTCATCAATTTTATGACATCATAGCATTATCATCTTTGTTAAGTATGTCCCAACCAGAAAGCATCACATCACATCAACTTTAAAAATGTTAACATGAGTAAAATATCAAACATGAACATTATTACATATATATAATAAATACAATGCATTTAATTAAAGTTGGGTTTTTTATAAACTTTTCGGTTCTTTTATAAACAAATATTCGTCTGACACAAATAAGATGTTTATTGAAGCTAGTTTGAGGTACGCTAACTAATTCCTGTGCATACGCTGATACACTTGATTCATCTTCAGCTTGTCGCAAACCCGGCGTACGCCTAACATGTGACAGAAGGATAGGCCTCATTAACGAATCAAGCAGAGTCAATGACAAGCCTGCTATGTACAACACAAATGACAATAAACAATGAATAGACTTAAAGGGATAACATGTAATAGACACATGCTGCATACATGTATACAACCTTTTTAATTATTATTAAAAGCATATTATATATACGGTAAAATATGTGACTACAACACTAATCCTCTACGTAACCCTCGTTTTCACAATCTTCGCTTTACCGTATATCTTATTCCAATCCTCGCATTGCCCTATCTCTACGTAACCCTCGTTTTCATAACCCTCGTTTTACCGTAGTATATCTAACTTTATTACTCTCCCGTTGAAGATATTGCTGTTTAATAAATCAACCATGTTATTACACTATGTGTCATAACATCGCGCTCTGACCGAATGACGTGACGTAATGATGACGTCACAATTGTTAAGTATGACGTCATAATGTCAGCGGGCCGGCCGCGACAGTCATGTTGGCGACTTTCTTTGTATTTTTACAATGTTATATAGATAGTATTATATGGGTATTTTCATATCACATTCGGTATCAGCCCGAGACCCCAATATCAGCCCGAGAGCTTTAGCTCGAGGGCTGATATTGGTCGAGGGCTGATACCGAATGTGATATGAAAATACCCATATCATACTATTTTTATCATATATACTTACCAAACAAACTACAAAAATACTCGTAACATTTCATAACATTAAACTGTGGCTGATTTTATCCGTTTTGATAACTAACACAATACCAATATACATTCAGCTCCCGAGCCTACGCCTCTTGCGACTTTTGAGTTCATTTAATCTCTGGTTTAATTTCCAAAATTGAACGAAAGGTTGTAATTAATAATCAAACTGACAATTTTGACAAATCTTATCCGCAAGTGACTGAAGCGTTTGAAATCGCGATGTCAGCCACGTTCTAACGTCAGCTGTACAAAGGGAGACAACTCTAAATTCCTCGCGACTTCGATCTTTTTTTTGCGTTCGTTGCCTAGGGTTCCACGTTCAAGTCCCTTGACGACGGGCTGATACAGGTTTTTGCCCTTGACGACGGGCTGATACAGGTTATCTGCCCTGCGGGCTGATACAGGGTGCTTGACGAAGGGTGTATCATGCATTCAAAATCTCTGTATTTATAAGCAAGTATATGATAATAAGCAAGTAATAAATAAAATACTAAACTCGGTCCCGTTTCATAACATTTATATGAAACTCGTAAATGGTATAGGTATTTAACTCGCTTTCGCTCGTTAAATACCAACCCATTCACTCGTTTCATAAATATGTTATGAAACGGGACGTCGTTTAGTATTCTCTATCTATCCGTCATTTTGCCCTAACCCTCTACGTAACCCTCGTGTCCATAACCCTCTTATTATTGTCTACCTAACTGCATAAACGTATACTGCGTATGGCACAATGATACATTTTTAAGACATAGGAAAAATTCATTTGCTATTTTCAAATCAAAATGCGCTAAATATATAAAGTGACACATGATAAAGTGTTTGTGACAAACATGTCGAGTTTTACGAATAATATCATTGTACATGTATATAGAAGAACTGGTTGTTTTAACGAAAAACTACTTCTTATTTTCACTTCATCATTTACCTTTTTGTATTTGGCTAATATCATACCTACTATGGAAACTTTAGAATTTACATAAACGTCAACTTCAATTGACCATTTTCCAGTTTTGACGTTTAGAGTTATCTGCCCTTGACCGCGGGCAACGTCACGCTTGGCGTCAATGGGACTTAGTGCAGTAGCTTGCATTTTGGTGTTGTAAAATTGTATGGGAAAGCCTTTGATTTGAAAGAAATTAGACAATAATAAATAATGATTGTTAAAGTGGTGAAATTCTAAATATTTGTCTGTCTTTTTATGTCAAAGGCCATCGTACGGCTGTCTGTATTAGTCTATAGATATATATATATGCTATGTAACTCATTTATGTCTGATTTTCGTCGCATGAATAATTTTCATGATATAACTGTTAAACTTTTTCAATCAAATTGATTTGAAAACTATTTTACCAGTTAGGATTCAATCCTTCACCTGTAAATAATTCTTTGAAAAGAAAGTTTGAAAGTTTATATGAATCCTTCCAGATTTATTAAATTTACCCGCAAAATATAGGCCTAGTGATTGTGGCCTTTTGGCTTTTGGCTTTTGGCTTTTGGCTTGTCATTAAATTAGTATATAAATTTATGTATAAGATATATTTAAGTTGAAGTACCAGCGGAGAATACTGTATCAATGTTTTGTAACTGAGTTATTTAGAAAAATCGGATGTGATCAGAGAACCATTACATATTTTATATCTTAAACTCTAAATATACGTCTTTTCGGTATTTTTACGTTGTATACAACATAACAGATGTCATACTTAGGCCTATGAAATAAATCGTAGAAAATGATTAAATTAAATACTTGGCTTTTCTTTTGTCGTTCAAAATATACAGAGGTATTATATTTTGTCGCATTTTGCAGTGATACATCGTCCGGTATTCGATCAAAATCAAGATTCTATGCCGTTATTTTGTCGCTCAACTGAACCTGTGCTTTTCAGCAACAATCAGTAGCTTTTGACTTAATAACATCATTAATATGTACCGTTAATCCCTGAGAATTCCCGATTATCAATGTTAGAAAATTGTTTGATCCGGAGTATATTCAAGGCTGTCTTCTAAGCCATGACATTTATGTTCAATTTTGATAACTCTATGCAAATTAATTCATTACGGATTGCTATGAAAATATTGTTATATCAGTTATTGCATATCCATGATATCGATAAATATTGTAAACATTTTTGTGTCCGACATATTCACGAATCACGGCATGCAGGCGGCTTAAACCCGACGACTTTTCAATGCCGGTGTTTATTCACATATTTACGGTGTAGCACTCAGGGGCAAAAGAAACGATTTCATATAAAATGCATGATAGTTTAAAATTGAAAATTACGACGTTAACAGTTTAATTACGCCATGACTTCAGCATGCAGAAACCTGAACTAAGTTATGAATTTAAAAGCAATATTTTATCAAGGTATTTGAATTATACGCCTTTTTTAAAATTGTCGTTTTAAAATCTCTATAGATGAGAACAGTTTTTTTCTTGTTTTCTAGCGTCATACAGTATACATGTATACATGTATATGCGTAAACAAATGTATTTCCATGTATTTCTATTTCAAGTTCGATTCATTACATTATGGCCAAAAAGCATCTTGAAAAAGCTGTGTTAGGACCCCAAATAAATTTGAACAGTCAGAACAATAAAATAAACATACTCTGATGAATGTCATAGTGAGTACTTATCCATAGCCTTCCGCAGGGTCTAGTTGTCGCGTTTTACAAGTCACCGCATTGTGTAATTCACCCTCTTGAAAAGATAATATCGTTCATTTTGTGTAAATTATCTAAATTTTAAGTTTATTTCAAAATGCATAATTCATTGATTTTTACTTACATTGCTATAAACCCAACCGCAATGTTGGATTTCTGCGGCATTTTCCGTAGGTTATGTTTGTTTCTTTATTGAAATTTAATTCATATCCCTTACTTATAACCTTTGTATCAATGTTTCTTCAGTTTATCACGTGATTTATTCTTGACAAACTGAAGGACACGAATACATACTACTTTATAAGCCTATATAGATTATTCATGAAAACATCTCATATATTTCTTATCTGAAGCTTTACGTCGTTAAAGGCTTTTTGAAAAATAATAAAATGATAAAATTGTTATAACAGAAAAAATCAATGGAAACTGCTTGGTACGCCGTCAAATATCATCACTGCATGATTTCTTTTATATCAGCAGTGTATCTTTGATAAATCAAAAGAGTTTAATTTATGATTCTTGTACCTTTTTAATTCAAATGAAAAATTAAATTTATTACAAAATATCTCATTTTCTACTTATCCTTTTTTCAAAATATGGACAAAAGTACGGGCAGAGAAGCAGTAGAGACTGTTAACTTTCAATGTTTGTGGGAGAAGTTGGTTTAATGTAGTCGAAATTTGATAAGTTCGGGATTATTTATTTATCTTCATACGTGTTTCAATTACGTCATGATTATCTTTTAAGTTTAATCCATAACATTTCTTACTTTAAAAATCTTATTTTAATTTAGAATTAAATTCAACATTTTAAGTTTTCATTAGATCTATTCCTGTTGTGAAGCCTAATCCCAAGGTTCACAAAAGTGCGTCATGAATTACTTTTGAAGGCCTTATAGTCTTCTTTATTGACACTTTAAAAAAGGTCTAAAACGTGTACAGTCGTTTGAGACCTTCAATTGTTTTATAGAGAACAAATTAAGGTCTAGGCGAGCATGACAAGTTGACTAAAATACCGTTCAACTCAACGTAAACTTTGACGGCTTGCCCGCGGTCACGTGACTTTTCACAGGGACGTCACTCTAAATCGACTCGTTTCGCGAAACTGGAAAATGGTCAATTCCATTTCATATCAAATAATAAGTGGAGGGGAAACTGACAGTCGGAATTGATAAATAACATTTCGTCACACAAAGCAAATGTTTTTTATAAATAATTTGTAACATTTTGTCAATAACTTTCCTTCTTTTCCATATTCATTGCTTTAATCAATATTCATTTAAACATAAGATAAAACATTTAACTGGCTTTAGCTTGCATTAATCCTGGCTTAATTAGGCAATAACCGATAACTGTCCGTACGCTATGTTCTTTATAAAAAATATGAATTAAACCATTGAAAGACAGTTGATATAGTACACTTGTATTTGTCATAATAAGTTTTAATTATTGTGCGATAATTTGTCTTAGGGGATAAAGCCTTTAGTAGAGAATTAACGAGAAGATTGATTAGACAGTAAGAGTAAGAATAGTTTATTTTGGTTTATAGCGACGCTCACCATTCTTCTTTATGGGTTTCCATTGGCCTGTTTGGAATTTTGGGCGTGATGCAATATTAAAATAGTTTCCTATGGAGATACAATTATCTTAGTTTATACTGTGTAAGAGTGGACTCTACAAGCAGGGACGGAAGAATAATACAATATTAACATTATTTCAACAGAAGGATAACATACATACATGGTTTGCTGACAAATAATGGCAATTTCTTAAAAATGGAAATATTGGCGATAAAAAAAGGATATATCTATGCTATGCTATGCTATGCTATGCTATGCTATGCTATGCTATGCTATGCTATGCTATGCTATGCTATGCTATGCTATGCTATGCTATGCTATGCTATGCTATGCTTATTTGTATAGCGCCAATATCCAGCTCAGAGATTGCTGCTCAAAGGCGCTTTGGTTTTCACTCGATCATTTGATATCGGTCTTCATGTCACACATCTCTAATTACCATCTCAACTCCCGGGGGATCATACAACTTGTTGATAAGAAGGTGTGCAAGTTGTTTTTGGTTGTTTTTTGTGTTTGTATGATGTGTATGAATAAAAATGTATTGTTTGTTTTAGTACTGTATATTTTAAGTAAAAATGTAAAAAAAAAGTCTCTCATATCCCTTTTGGGTGGCCAATATAAAAAAGCAATGTCTTTTTATGTATATTAATCATGTATTGTATTGTATTGAGACAGTAATAAATAATATCCCCCTCTCTCTCTCAGGCATTTGGAACATTGAGTTAATGTCACTCTCAATCCACTGGTGCATGTACATGTTTTCATAAAAATGTTTAGTGGTCTACGTGTTGTTCTTACTGAATTATCTCCCTTTGAGTTAACTCCCTTGAATTCTCAAATCCAACTGTCATTCTTTTCTCTGTACACCGGTCGTACTCAGTGTGACTCTTGTTTTTCACTCAAGTTGGATTACTTTGGGATACGTTTTTTGTTTTCCTTGGATTACTTCCTTCAATTGGATTATTGTGATTCGTTTGGATTACAGTGATTTTCTTGGATTGTGATTCGTTTTTTGGATTACTTGTATTCCTGAAGTACCTTGGGTGAGATTTTCTTGCGTGTTGAAAC
Organism: Steromphala cineraria; assembly: GCA_916613615.1. Lineage (NCBI taxonomy): Eukaryota > Metazoa > Mollusca > Gastropoda > Trochida > Trochidae > Steromphala > Steromphala cineraria. Next base: position 6,569,874 of record OU744724.1, on the reverse strand, counting down.
TCTATCATGTCTTCTGTGTTGAAAGCCAGAGATATCTCTGTAAGGGCGATCCGCATTCTTTGTGTTATGCTTGCTGTGACAAGTCCTCATGTACTTATGACAAGCGCTGTCTTATGTGTAACCACTTACCCTTGGATGACTGGCAGATTATGCACAACCTCAGATCCAAGCCGAAAACACCCAAGCGTAAGGCCACGGCTAAACTTTCTCCTACGACTAAGAAATCTAAGACCACCTCTATCCCTGAATCTGAGAAGCCCAAACCCTCAGAGTTGGAAGAGATTAAAGCTATGCTCTCCACCTTGACCTATTCAATGGCCGCCATTAAGAAGGAGTCCGCAGAGCGCTTCTCAGCCCTGGAGAGCAATGTTGTATTCAAGCTAGCGAGTCTCAGGATGCCTTGACTTCTAAGTCGTTGAATCTAAAATTGACACAAGCATTGCTTTCAAGGGGATCCTTCCATGGACAGTGCCGGGGGAATAACAATTCCAGGCCTAACTACCAAGCCAAGCAATCGGCCCCTCCTCCCCCTCCTCCTTCCTCGCAGACTCGGGGCGGTTTATGTGCACGCAGACGCAACCAAAACCCTCCTACAAGGATCAGTCAAGGCGCTTTCGTGGATCAAAGGGTGGTTACAGACGCTGACTGCCACGATCCTCCAGTTCCTATCCATCAACCTCTTTGACCGCTTATGTCCCCCGACTTGAACTCTATGATTCCGTTTCCCCAGGCGATCTTCCACTCGCCGGTGGGGGGTCGTCTGGTGAGCTTCCTACAGAACTGGGAGTCCATCACCAACGACAGATGGATCCTATCTATAGTAGCCTCAGGTTACTCCCTTCAGTGGGATCAAGTTCCTCCGACTACCATACACCCTCAGGGAAACAGGTTTTTCCTCCAAGGAAAAAAGTTTCAAGCAGCGCTCGCTGCCATAGAGCAGCTTTTGATAAAGGATGCGATCCCGGAGCTAGACCCCGCCGATGTATCTCAAGGCTTCTATTCGCCCGTTTTCCGTGTGCCCAAAAAGGACTCCTTGGAGATGAGAATGATCATAGACTTCAAGGTGCTAAACAAGTCGTTTCTAGCCACACCTCCCAAGTTTACTATGGAGTCCTTGAACAACATCCGCAAACTGATGCTTCCGCACTCCAGTTTTGCCAGCCTAGACTTGAGGGATGCATATCTGCACATACCCATCCACCGCAAGTCCCGAAAGTACCTACGGTTCGCTCTCAATGGCCGCCGTTTCTAGTTCAAGGTCCTTCCCTTTGGAATAGCAGTGGCTCCTTGGCTGTTAACCAAAATGACAGCTCCAGTGCTTCAGTTTCTGCACCTCCAATACGTTTTTATCCATGGTTATCTGGACGATTTCTTGCTCCGACACCAGGATCCTCTCACTCTTGGCCATCATATTCTCCTGGTCAAGCATGTCTTCTACCACCTGGGATGGATTATTCATCAGGAGAAATCAGAACTGATTCCGTCTCAGCGCATCCAGTTCTTGGGAGCCATCCTGGATACGAAATCGGCAACTATTGCTCCGTCAGAATCCCGTTGGATTGCGATTCAAGCCCTCATACAACAGTTATTGGACTCAAGCAAGAACCAATCTCTCAGGACGTGGATGTCCCTGCTGGGCTTCCTTATCTCTATTCAAACCTTCACAGCCAGAGGGCGACTGAATCTGCGGCACATACAGTCCTGGATAAACGTTTGCCGTCACCTATCCCTGGACGCCAAGCTAGTGCCAACAAATGTAGTTCAACGCGAACTCCTGTGGTGGACCTTGCACTCCGACGTGATGACGGGCTGCCCCTTCACACTGCCTCCGCCGCTTCACACCATTTACACGGACGCCTCCAACCAGGGCTGGGGCGCTCACTGGCTCCACTTTACTCTGAGCAGATCTTGGAACCCGGTGGACTCACAACTTCATATAAACATGCTAGAGATGAAGGCGGTGTTCTTGGCACTGCACAGTTGGAAATCTCAACTACAACATTCCAGCGTAATGATAGCAACGGACAACTCAACTGTGGTGGCTTACTTGAACAAGCAGGGAGGAACGAGATCGGCTCCGTTTATGCAGCTTACCAGAGACCTCTACGATCTCATAGACAACTGGTCGATTTCCCTCCAGGCCAGGCACATCCCGGGGAGACTAAACTTTCTTGCCGACTCCCTGTCCCGCTGGAACTTAGTCCTATCCTCAGAATGGACGATCCATCCACAAGTGTTAGATCTGATCGAGGACAAGTGGGAGAGACCCCAGATAGACCTGTTTGCCACTTCTCTGAACTTCAGGCTTCCGCTGTATGTGAGCCCAGTTCCGGATCCTCAAGCGATAGCCGTGGAAAATCTAACTGCCTACGCCTTCCCACCGTTTAAGATCATTCATGTACTAAACAAAGTGAAGCAACACAATTGCGTGATTTATCTACTGGCTCCTGCATGGCCCAAGCGTACTTGGTTTCCGTCGTTGCTCGATCTTCTCACGGAACCGCCGCTCCAACTCCCCGCTTGGAGGAATCTTCTACAACAGCCGAGTTGGCAGCCGGAGAACGTCAACCTCCGGGCCTTCAATCTACACGTTTGGAGAATAACAAGAGAACACTGCAGGAACGCGGTTACGCGAAGGACATTCTAACGCTATTTCAAGATCAGTTAGATCTAGCACTGCCGCCCTCTATGACCATAAGTGGTTCAGATTCCAGCAGTGGAGAGGAGATAGAGATTTAGCAGACCATCCTTTGTCCATCCCCATGATAGCTGATTTCCTCAACTATTTACGGCAGGATCGTAAACTAAAGGCTGGTACGATTGAAGGCTACAGATCAGCCATTGCTTCCGTGTCTGATCTTCAAGGCTTAACCATTGGAACTGATATAACCCTCACTAGGCTTCTAAAATCATACAAGCTGCAGGATATCAAGTCTCCTAACACCTTTCCCAAATGGGACTTTCTATTAGTGCTTCAATCTGTACAACGAGCTCTTTATGAACCCCTATATGCGACTTCTCTCAAGTTCTTAGCTTGGAAAACTGCCTTCCTGATCGCCTTCGCCTCTGCGGCTAGAGTATCAGAACTACATGCTATAGATGTCTCGTCGGTAGATTTTGCTCATAAATACTCCTCAGTATCCTTCAGAGCCTTGCCTGAGTTCCTAGCAAAGAACCAATCCACAGCATCAGGACCTTTAGGAACCAGGGTTTATAACTTACCGGCTCTACCTGCTCCTTTTGATGCTAAAGACAAAGCGCCCAATTTGAGTGCTTCGCTGGTACTTGGACAGAACACATTCTATCAGGAAGGGCAGAAGGCGTTTGTTTATTCCCTGCCAACCTGGGCTGTCAACAGAAATTTCTAAGAACACTATTGCGTCATGGCTTCGCAAAACTATCGCCTTGGCCTACTCCACGGCCGACCAAGAGGTCGTGGATGTGAAGTTCTCTCCTCATGAGATTCGTGCACTGTCTACATCACTGGCGGCATGGAAGTCTGTCTCTACACTCAGGGGCAAAAGAAACGATACCAACTTTTCAAAAGAGTACAAAACAAAATCCTGTTGTAAATGAAATGCGACTACGAGCCCTTGTTATAGGCACATCAGTTGTGAAGAAGTACTCACAATTTCAAACATCAAAGTATAATACTTATAATTGTATGACTGTTCAAATACACGAGGGGTCAAAAAACAGCTTTTTCGATGTTAATTTTGGTCATAATCTTTTGAATTGGAAAAAAATAATTATGAAATTTAAAATTCTATAAAAATTTAAGATGTTATCAATGTAAATAACCCTTGTCGAAGTTAATTTGTTCACGCATTTTGCCTGTATTTTGGTTTAAAAACAAGAAAAAGGGCCATTTTCACTATCCTATCTCGTCTAGTTAAGGAGATTTTTCAACAGCGTTTTTTGAAAGGCTTGTATTTCAAAAGTGTTAACAGATATAGCTCTGAAATTAAAAACTTAGTTCACTTAGCTCTTGAATACATGAATTAACCCTGTTTCAGCCGTAACTATCAATCGTAGATTAACCTATCATGCATTTTATATGGTATCGTTTCTTTTGTCCCTGAGTGTATTGACCAAATTGTGGCCTCCTGTCAGTGGAAGTCATCGAGCTCTTTCACCAGGGCCTACCTCAGGGATATATCCTCCTTGCTGGGCGGACTATCTTCTCTTGGACCGTTGGTGGCGGCTCAACACCTTTCTGCCTGACCCTCTCCCTAGGGAAAAAGGGAGGGTGGTTCCAGTCCCGTCCTATCTACGTAGATGGTGGACTTCACCTCCTTCCAAGGTGGGCATTACTATATCAACCAGTTTTTCGCACCACTAATCTGGGAAGTCTTATATCAAGTTAGATTCTTGTTTTGGTGGCGAGTGATGTGGTATAGTCACTCTTTGGGAACTCTAACTTCCATCTTGGATATTAATCCTCCCCAGCACATTCCCTCCTTTTAACCTGTCTTGCCTTCGGAAGTAGATTGTACAGGCTAAAATTACGTGGTCGACGTTTTGTCCTAATTACGTTTTGGATAAATACCTAAAGATCTTCAAGAACTACGTTGAAATTTCGGTAAAATTAATTAGATTTCCCTTATGAATTGACAACTTCCGTATTTCTATATATTTTGGGATGAAAATTCAGGTGAATTTTCCAAGAATTATCTCCCCTTAATCGAGAAATTTTAAAATTACTATCTTTTTTGGGGGTAAAATACCTTCTAAAAAAAACGTCAATTAAGGAATCTGGATACCCACCTCCTTACGTGGGATTAAGTCAATGTTGGTTTAGAGGTAACCGTTTTCGCAATAATTATGAAACAATCACAATTATTGTTAGTAATTATAACAAAACTTGCCTCTAAACCAACGAATTACTCCCTCCCTCCTCCCCGTTATCCAGCTCTCTGTTCATCGAAAAGAATGACAGTTGGATTTGCGAATTCAAGGGAGTTAACTCAAAGGGAGGATATCGGTTGAAAAATTTCACACTAACTTTTGCAAATTTGTCCTTGTGGTTGGTAAACAAGTTTCAAGTAATGGAGTTTTAGCAGATTGCGGTAGATTAAATGTGTATGTTGATTATTATGTAAGATGTATTACTTATTGGTGTAAATTATTGAGGATGTCCGAGGATCGTTATCCTAAACAGTCATATTTACATATGAGGAAGTTAGATTTAGCTGGTAGAATAACGTGGGCTACTTCTGTGAAATATTTACTAGGTTCCTATGGGTTTGGTTATGTTTGGTATAATCAAGATGTGGGTGATGTCTCCTTATTTATCAATAGTTTTAAAAATAGAGTTATTGATTGTGATAAACAACGTATTTTTGAAAGGATAAATCAGTCTGCTCATTTAGTATATTTTAAAGAAATCAAGTCTCTTTTGAATGTTGAATTTTATGTTAATTTTATCAACCTACGAACAGTTAGAAGAAATATCTGTCTTTTAAGATTAAATTTTCTCCCTTTACGTGCTAATATAAGAGGTGTGAATGTAGATATGTGTTGTAGAATGTGTGAAAGTGGTGTGAATGAAACTATAATTCATTTCATGTTTGAATGTAATGCTTATGATTTAATAAGAGACCGATATATTCATGTAAATGGTCAGTTAAATTCAGTTCCTCAATTTAACAATATAATTACTAGTAAATGTAAACATACTCTTGTAAATTTGTCTAATTATATAAGAGAAGCGCTTTCTCGTAGAAAAATGTTAGCTCATTAGCCATGTAATAAAATAACATTGTATATCTTTAATTGTCTACTCTTGAAATACTGAAATGTTATCTAAATATTGTACATGGGCCTATGGCCTACAAACCGAAATAAAAAGAATTGAATTGAATTGAATTGAATTCAGTAAGAACAACACGTAGACCACTAATTTTTTTTATTTTTTCCACACTCTGTACGATCTCTCCGAGGGAGAGAAATAAGTCAATGTTGGTTTAGAGGTAAGTTTTCTTATAATTACTAACAATAATTCACTGGACAAAATACCCTAATTTAATGAGGTATACTGATCAGTATACCCCGAATATACAAAATAGTATACCTCAGTATACTTACGATTTCCAAAAATTTCCTGGTCAGTATACTCCGAATTTCCAAAACCAGTATACTCTTGTATATTTTTGTATATTCTTGTATATTTTTGTATACTATTGTATATTTTTATATGCTCTTGTATATTGTTGTTTACTCTTGTATATTGTTGTTTACTATTGTATATTTTGTTTACTATTGTATATTATTGTTTATTTTTGTATACTCTTGTATATTTGTGTATATGTATGTAAGTTTTGTGTTGTCTCAACATTTAAATGTATCAAAAGAAAAGAATATCACCTATTGATGGTTTTTTCGACGCTACAGGCATGCAGGAGACAACTGCTATCTCTGATGACTGAATTAGTCTTATAAAGTCTGATATCTTGTAGAATGTTCTTAATTCTCGCAAGATTTAAAAAATGTTTATTTTTTAGGTGTCATTTTGATAATTATTTCAAAAGAATAACACTGTTTTTTTATGAATGCGAATGACTGATTAAGTCTTGTAAAGTCTGATATATTGTAGAATGTTCTTAATTCTCGCAAGATGTGATAATTATTTCAAAAGAATATCACTGTTTTATGCATGCTTCGTCCAATCTGATGAATACTTGGCGAACCAAAATAACACTTAACTAACAATACAATAATAATAATATGTATGGTTTTCCAACGCAACAGGGAAATAAAAGAGAAATACTATCTCCTTGATGATTAGTCTTGAAAAGTGTGTTATCCTGTAGAATGTTCCTAATTCTCGCATGATTTGAAATAAATAACAGTGATAGTATGGAAACTATCGTAATATGGTCCATGCCCCTAACACTGCATAATGCGACATACATACCAGTTAGACAAAAATAATCATCAATATTCCTACTAGCAAAAAAGATGCCCATGAGCCAGCCTCTTTAAATAACATATAAAACACAACAACGTTATGCTAATACATCATTTAATGTACCGGTATATGTACAAAACAAAATATTTACAATTCAATCACATTATATATTACAATGATAAAGTTATATTGATTATATACAATTTGTTGTAAAATATTACTATTGAATGCATTTGGCAGCTTTTTTCAATGGAATATCCAATTGAAACAAACATTGTTCTTCCTTAACTTTTTGTTACAAAGGGACAAGTAATCTAACGTATTTGACATAGTAACAACCTTACAAATTTCGATATCAAACAATTGAAATACATGGCAACCATATATACAAACTACATATCAAATGACCAAGTTTGCCAAAAGATAGGCTGCAAAAGCATGTGAAACTTACCTTTTCCGAATATGAGTATCAATATTCCATCAAATGCACATTAATCCATCACTGATTTGATCAGATTAAGCAACACATTTTGGCCTCTGTCTTCATAGGTCATTTCAACAATGATCAGGTCGGGTACATAGGTCAATGCAGACGTTTAGCTAAAATCATCTCATTGGTTCTTTCTTAACCACTAGGATTTCAATAATCAGATACTGCATCATATTGTTATAAGAGAGACACGTGACAAGCAATGGCTTGAGTATGCCCACCTGTAAGTCTGTATACACAGCAGGTGCCAATCTGTGATATATTGTCAACTTGACAGCACGGGCTAACGAGGGCTGATTGTTACAATAACATTTCCCAATTAACGGCTAACATAGATAGGCTTGATGTTGAACACTCTGACATATGCAAAATTGAAGAAAATTAATTGTCAAAAGCATCCAGGAAAACAACCAATAAAGCTTTAAACTTTTCAGAAACCAAAAAAAAAACCCAAGACAAATTACATTTTTATACAGATAAAATAAAAACCCTGAAATGCAAGTAAAATATACCTCATAACACAAAAAATGAATCTGGACTAATTGATATTGTATCATTGTGTTTATTTTCAGTTAATTATTTATCTTGTATTATGTTATTGGTGCAAATATGAGTATGAGTATCAATATTCCATCAAATGCACATTAATCCATCACTGATTTGATCAGATTAAGCAACACATTTTGGCCCCTGTCTTCATAGGTCATTTCAACAATGATCAGGTCGGGTACATAGGTCAATGCAGACATTTAGCTAAAATCATCTCATTGGTTCTTTCTTAACCACTAGGATTTCAATAATCAGATACTGCATCATATTGTTATAAGAGAGACACGTGACAAGCAATGGCTTGAGTATGCCCACCTGTAAGTCTGTATACACAGCAGGTGCCAATCTGTGATATATTGTCAACTTGACAGCAGGGGCTAACGAGGGCTGATTGTTACAATAACAGTTCCCAATTAACGGCTAACATAGATAGGCTTGATGTTGAACACTCTGACATATGCAAAATTGAAGAAAATTAATTGTCAAAAGCATCCAGGAAAACAACCAATAAAGCTTTAAACTTTTCAGAAACCAAAAAAAAACCCAAGACAAATTACATTTTTATACAGATAAAATAAAACCCTGAAATGCAAGTAAAATATACCTCATAACACAAAAAATGAATCTGGACTAATTGATATTGCATCATTGTGTTTATTTTCAGTTAATTATTTATCTTGTATTATGTTATTGGTGCAAATATGAGTATGAGTATCAATATTCCATCAAATGCACATTAATCCATCACTGATTTGATCAGATTAAGCAACACATTTTGGCCTCTGTCTTCATAGGTCATTTCAACAATGATCAGGTCGGGTACATAGGTCAATGCAGACATTTAGCTAAAATCATCTCATTGGTTCTTTCTTAACCACTAGGATTTCAATAATCAGATACTGCATCATATTGTTATAAGAGAGACACGTGACAAGCAATGGCTTGAGTATGCCCACCTGTAAGTCTGTATACACAGCAGGTGCCAATCTGTGATATATTGTCAACTTGACAGCAGGGGCTAACGAGGGCTGATTGTTACAATAACAGTTCCCAATTAACGGCTAACATAGATAGGCTTGATGTTGAACACTCTGACATATGCAAAATTGAAGAAAATTAATTGTCAAAAGCATCCAGGAAAACAACCAATAAAGCTTTAAACTTTTCAGAAACAAAAAAAAACCCAAGACAAATTACATTTTTATACAGATAAAATAAAAACCCTGAAATGCAAGTAAAATATACCTCATAACACAAAAAATGAATCTGGACTAATTGATATTGTATCATTGTGTTTATTTTCAGTTAATTATTTATCTTGTATTATGTTATTGGTGCAAATATGAGTATGAGTATCAATATTCCATCAAATGCACATTAATCCATCACTGATTTGATCAGATTAAGCAACACATTTTGGCCCCTGTCTTCATAGGTCATTTCAACAATGATCAGGTCGGGTACATAGGTCAATGCAGACATTTAGCTAAAATCATCTCATTGGTTCTTTCTTAACCACTAGGATTTCAATAATCAGATACTGCATCATATTGTTATAAGAGAGACACGTGACAAGCAATGGCTTGAGTATGCCCACCTGTAAGTCTGTATACACAGCAGGTGCCAATCTGTGATATATTGTCAACTTGACAGCAGGGGCTAACGAGGGCTGATTGTTACAATAACAGTTCCCAATTAACGGCTAACATAGATAGGCTTGATGTTGAACACTCTGACATATGCAAAATTGAAGAAAATTAATTGTCAAAAGCATCCAGGAAAACAACCAATAAAGCTTTAAACTTTTCAGAAACCAAAAAAAAAACCCAAGACAAATTACATTTTTATACAGATAAAATAAAACCCTGAAATGCAAGTAAAATATACCTCATAACACAAAAAATGAATCTGGACTAATTGATATTGTATCATTGTGTTTATTTTCAGTTAATTATTTATCTTGTATTATGTTATTGGTGCAAATATGAGTATGAGTATCAATATTCCATCAAATGCACATTAATCCATCACTGATTTGATCAGATTAAGCAACACATTTTGGCCTCTGTCTTCATAGGTCATTTCAACAATGATCAGGTCGGGTACATAGGTCAATGCAGACATTTAGCTAAAATCATCTCATTGGTTCTTTCTTAACCACTAGGATTTCAATAATCAGATACTGCATCATATTGTTATAAGAGAGACACGTGACAAGCAATGGCTTGAGTATGCCCACCTGTAAGTCTGTATACACAGCAGGTGCCAATCTGTGATATATTGTCAACTTGACAGCAGGGGCTAACGAGGGCTGATTGTTACAATAACAGTTCCCAATTAACGGCTAACATAGATAGGCTTGATGTTGAACACTCTGACATATGCAAAATTGAAGAAAATTAATTGTCAAAAGCATCCAGGAAAACAACCAATAAAGCTTTAAACTTTTCAGAAACAAAAAAAAAACCCAAGACAAATTACATTTTTATACAGATAAAATAAAACCCTGAAATGCAAGTAAAATATACCTCATAACACAAAAAATGAATCTGGACTAATTGATATTGTATCATTGTGTTTATTTTCAGTTAATTATTTATCTTGTATTATGTTATTGGTGCAAATAATCCTCAATGACTACCACTGTGAATTAAAACATTGAACAATATCATTATTTGAAATGGTTTCAACATATTTTATTTTTAGTGGAAATATGAAACGGACTGACAAACAAGCTAGGGGCTTATATTAATACCGTTCCGATACAAATGTGATGTTTCAAGCAAAGGACATTCTGATGACATGAAATGCAATAATACAATCAACAATAAAAATTGAAATTTCCAATGGCTTGGAAGTAAACATCTTAAACTCTTTTTTCGAATCTATTAGATTATATGGAGAGGGTGTTCTAAATTGGACAACTTGTTCCCAATCCTATTCTTCTGAATAAGATATGTTTAAATCAAAATCATCTATTAGAAGTGGTGATGAAGAGGTTAACAGATTTTAAAATGGTGAAGTTGCCAAGATCAGATATATCATGGTTTCCATATAAGATTGTTTTAAGCTGTACCTTTTTAGTAGTATAATGCACCATTTCTTAAGTGAGAAAAGTTTGGGAAAACCAGTAAATAATGAGATTAGCGCCTCATGAACAGGTGGGATCATCTGAAATATACCTTTCAATTTTATTAAAATCTAGATCACTAGAGCCTAAACGAAGCCTACAGTACATAATTTGAAATAATATATGTTTAAATTTACAGCTAACTTTGTTGGATAAACTTGCATTTAGTAAGAACGTACTATTACTGTAGCTTAACACATTCATCTGATGGCCATTTGTATCCTTGTGAAAAAGACAATATCTGTGAAGTAATTCATTTGCAAAATATTTATCTGAGTTAATTCTTATGTATTTCTTTACGTTTATCATATCAAATATATCATGCCTAACACATTAAATCTATCATGTTTGGAAATATTACAGCAACCATCCAAGAAAATTCTAAACTTTTAGAATCCATTCATTGCTACATCTAACAAACTGGCAGATTTGGTAAACATTAAGTTGGTTTAAACATATTATTCATGTTAATGATACATGAATTAGGACACGAAAACAAGCAAGTATTTGCTGCCTGAGATTCACTTCCAGCTTGATCTCAAGTGACTTATTCTCAATGAAGAATGCAATTAAAAAGGATTTACTTATACAAAATGAAAAAGGATAAATGCAGAATCCAAGCTTATAAGATCAGCGAACCGAATTATATATTTAGTGACCTATTAAATGCCCATGTGAAATTACCCTATTTTATTCATAGTTATAAATAAACTTTTGTGTGCAATTTACATGTATAGTTAATCCAACATTTTTCAATATGTGTGTTTATTGTTATCCAGTGTCCATATATAAACACTTTTGTCGTATGAAATAAGCAATATGTGCAAGCAGCATTTTTTTTTTAATTTAGTTTTGGATTCATGCAAAACAAGGTGGCGTTTATCATCTGTAAATGCACTGTCGTCTTTAAGTTGAATGGACGGTTATATCTCCATGAACAGCTTGTTCTTGTTGTCGTAATCATGAAGACTATTTCCTTTATTTCCTATTGTATTCTATATACAGCGACCGTTGGCCAAAAATCTGTGTTTGGAAGAAAGTTATCAGAAGAAAAGTCCTAAATTTGACAAGAAAAAAGAGTCCCCTGGAAAAAAAGTCCTATTAATGACTTTATATTACTTTATATTTACATATATTACGAAAAAACATTTGGTTGTTATTCACTTTATTTAGATGCAATAATTTAATAACATGATACAATACATATATGAATATTTATTTATTGCCCATACTTTGATAAGTTCTAATAAATTTGTCTATAGACGGCATTTGTATACCATTCTATATGTTAACTAATATTCAAGCATATTATTTAATCAGAATTTCCTTGAATCTGTCCAAACATTTATGCACGATTCACAACATTTCAAATAATTATTAAACTCCTAAATTCAATTTATCATTGTTGATTGTTTACCGTTTATTGCTGTCCACTATTTTATCATCGTGTAAATACTTATCTAATTACTTTGTGAATTTTGATGTTGTTTTTTTGTGAGATCTAAAGGAACAGCACTTAAATATGCTGAAAGCTTATTGTGCTGATCCATTTTCATTAATAAAAATCATAGATATATAAAAATTTTCATTGTTTCTTAGCAATGATTACATATTCACTGGAATTGAATCTTTGAGATCTCTTTGGCTGATAGCCAACAACTACTTGTTTTACACTTTTTTCATATACACCAATGAAATTATTTGATACTATAATCTCTAAACACTGTTTACACATTCTCACTGACCTAACATCATGAGTTTTTGCACTCTTTGAGACTCACACCTCATGAATGAATACTCTTGATTAATCTGTGTCTAATACCACAGTTGATTCAATAGATGGAGACAAACTCACATTTCCTTAATTCTTAATTAATCCATATTTAGATATCACAACATCATTATTGATATCTTAATTACGAACTAATTATGTTTTTTTACAATATCTTTGATGTTAACCTGTTTTTATAGTAATAAGAGACTTCCAAGAGCGTTTATTATGTTGTTTTAGTCATAGTGTGTTGACAAGGGTCCAGTTGGTGCCCATTCATGACTGATTGCTTGCTGTCATTAATGACTCAGTGTCAAACTCCTCTTCTCTCATGTGCCAAGTTGTGTTGTCCCGTAGTTACATACAGTTTGAAAGGTTTCTGCATTAATTATTTTCATTCTCTGTAAAAGGTATGTTACTTTCGAATTTGATGTCATGTACCTAGGCCCTTGAATGCGTCGTCTACTTTTTTACTTTTTATTTTTTTCAACTTTAGTAACAAAGACTTACGTTTATAATGCAGAATGAACCCTTTTAAAACAAATGAACTGTGAATGTCATTTTGTTTCCCTCTGACTATGTATTTACAGCAATAGATAAATCTCATCGGAGAGGAAAAAAATACATTTAAACATTTATTATGTACAATAGTGTTTTTAACTGATTTGTATGTTTGAATTATTTTTCTTAAAACTGAGAATAATGAAGGATGTTGTTAATTCTTAACTTGACGATGCATCTTCCAAGTATAATCTACGGGAAAATATCTTATTATTAACAAAAAGCAATACTCAGTTATTACATGTACATATATTATGTAACTTTATTTAGAACAAATGTCTTTAAAGCAAATAACTTCTACAGGCATGAGGCCTTATAAGTACTGAAATAAAGATTTATTGATCTCACGCAACTTCAAGATGGAATAAGTGAATATTATTTATCAATTTATCTATACAACGAAATTCATGTATCTATTATTTATATAAGGAAATTCATTTATTTTTACATTATATTAAATATCATATCATTATATATATCAATATAAATCATTGTTTTGAGTTATTCAAAGATAATTTAAGAAACTTCTCACAAACGCCACAAAGACAATTTCACTGTCTTTGATCTTTTTATCACCCTGTAATAAAAATCTCGAGGTGTCCCGCCTGGTTCAGCAAAGTATTTGTGTATTGCCTACATGTAACTCGTTTGCAAATGCAGATACTTAGTTGCTGAATTCGATTTATATGTCAAAATTATGATTTTTTTTTTCTTGCAAATTCAAAACTTGATTTGTCGATTTATGAAGTAGGTAAACAATAATTTCTCAAAATGCATGGGTGATATGCAATTCACATAATAAGTGACTATCAAATAACTATGATAAATGATTGTCTTTGATGTTTGTTTAACTGAAATCTCTTTGATAATAAAGAAGTGAAGATAAGCCCACTGAAGCAAATGTTATCTAGACTTTCTTCACTAGTGTATACTTGTGTGTATTTTAACATATATTTTGGCAGAAAAAAAACTTATTTTTTTTCTTTTGATGTAATACAAATTGATTTTTTCTTCCTCGTATCGTAATCTCTACATCTATAAGGTTTGTTGCTAAAATTGTTTTTTATAAACGGTCTTAATAGTTATATATATAGCTATAGGTATGGTTCCCTGTGATTAACTTACGTAAACACATGAATTTACATATCAAGGCAAACGCTGACTCCAGAAATATTTATTTAAACTATCTTTCAAAATATTTCAAATATCTCTAAGACAGAATCATGCCTTTTTAAAACAAATAGAATGTGAATGATGTTTTGTTTTTCTATGATTGTATATTTTCTATTTTATAAGATTAAAAACAGACCAACAAATATATGAATCTTTATTTGTAATTATTATCTTGTAAAGTTATTACATTTTAATGCGTTTTACTGAGAATGTCATTTATTTGTTCCTGAATTTACATCTCTTTTATCACATATTCTAATTATAAATATAGTTTTATGTCTGAACCGTTTAAGATTATATAACGTGAACATTTCTTTTTTTCTTTTTTATTCCTTTTTGTGGTACGTGAACATTCTTCATAAACAAGTTACAAGTGACAAAAAGAACAAGTGACAAAAAGAAAATACCACAATTATTTCATGTTTATAAATTGTAATAGGAAAGGATATAGACACATTACGATAATAGATATGTAAAGATTTTTAACCATGCTGGAATATGCCAGCATATGTTAGGAAAACACCTCAACCCAAGTCATTATCTCTGTATCTTTGAACTTTTTATGGCCCTGTAATAAAAGTCTCGTTAGTAAATATGTCCCCGCGCGGGTCTGCCCTTTAAATGTGTATTGCCTACAGGTGCTTCGTTTTCAGGTACAGGCACTTGTATTGGTAATTGTTGGATTATATTTAATTCGTCAATATTGAAATGTCTTAGTTAATACATTTGTAAATTCATATAACCTGATATGTCAGTTAATGTGTTGTAATAACACATTCCAACATTTTGATACAAAAAAAAGATAAAACAATTTAATGCCCTATAATCAGAGTACGTAGATCAAGTCTATTTTCTTAAGAACTTAAAGTGTGATATGCAATTGTAATATACTACTCAAAGGAACACTCGAGATTTTAATATAGTCTCTGTTAATTCATACCCACATGCATTCCTGACGTTGGGCTACTGATTTTTAAACGGATTTGTGGAAATTTGATTAGTTTTTGAATTTCTGTATTTTCAATCACATTTCTTCAGGGGATTTCACTACAGGGGATATCACATTCAAAGCACTAAAATAACCCAAGACAAGACCTCAATGTTTTGAGCATGAGCAATCTGACGTCCTGTAACTTTCATTTTCGACCCTGGCCTTGGTAATAAAGTTTCAATTTTTTATTCATAGATACACACAATAACATGTTTTTTATTACATTATAGAGGCGAACTAGAACATGCATATTTCGGCGCGGTATAAATATAAACATTTGGTTGTTTACCAATCCGGTTCCTTCTTTTGTGTTTAAACCACATGCATATTTGTCAATCTTTACCATAGTTCATTGATTAAGCACTTCTAGTTGAGGGCAGTCATTACTGATTAGGAGCATTACAACTGGTCATTAAGGGGTATGACATAATCAATTTAAATGTATGAATGGGATAACAATTTCATTTATTTTAATATGATAAAAGTATACATCTTTTGAGAATTGTCGGTGTTACATTAATCTTTATAAAACAAATTCTTCCTTAAAGTATTATTGGCATCAAAGTTAAAAATTAAATTCCAAATTTCATCAATTTCAACAATATCAAAGTCACAAAAGTAATTTTGTCTTAAACTTTTCCTATAATTCCTCTAAAAATCAAACATAGAGAGGGAATTTGTTTCTTTATGTTTCATCTTCAACAAAATTGGCACAAGAGACAAACAATACATCCCTTAGCACTGACATGCATTCTGCCTTTTTAATTTTTTAATCAGTTAATTCGAAATAATACATTTAACTTTTTTAACCAAAACTTGTTTGATAATAATCTTGTGGAAATAATTATTTCAAGGATGCATACAGGCATCAAAATAGAGCATTATCTTTAACTCATTTGAGGTTAAGTTGTCATGTCTTTTTGTACAAAACTATAAACAAAACCTGGGCTAAAGATATATGCAACAAAAGGGAAATATTAATTATATTTAAGGTTATTTTTATGTGTTCTTTCTTTAAAACCGCAAACAAAATTTTAACTGAATATGAACACAATGATAGCAGGTTTTGGCACTTTTGGTGTTATGAAATATGTTTCACTTATATATCTGTTGCTGTATATATGTATCTATATATTCAGTAATGTATTTCTCTTTTCAAAGACAAGCTCATCAATGTAAGCCGTATATTGGAATCTGTTTTTGTAGCATTCAGCCCTCATTAACTATTGGTGTCAATTAGACGATACCATTTCCTCATTAGCTTATGGCGTCAATTAGACAGATTGACACGTGTATTGACAATCCACGCTGACAGGTGAGTAATACTCGAGGCATTGTTTGTCACTGGTCTCTCTTATCTAGTTATCCAATCAGATGTTAGAGGTTAACCAAGACCCAATGCAAAGTTTCTTTCCCTATATTTCTGCATATTCATTTGTACCTAACTTTTGTTGAAGTAAGGCAGAGACTGCAAGGTGCTGCAACATAGTGTTATCACTATTCATTGATGGATTTATGTGCTTTAATATAGAGGATTTCATTTTCGATAAGGTTAGTTTCACATGTTGTTTATGCAGCCGATCTTTTGGCATACTTTGTAATGCCGATGTCACATAATATGTATAAATGATATATGGTTGCCATGTATTTCAAAAACTAAATTTTTAAGATTGTAAACTAATTCTTTCTGATTCTTAATCCCTCATAGAGAGAGAGTTTATTCAGTAACTAGGCCACCGGCCCATTATACATTGCATAGTTATATAATTCTACATTTCAATCCCTCATAAGAGGAAATGGATTTCTAACCAATGGATACCTATTAAAATGATATGAAAAAGCATTCCACCAACCATTGATATTAATATTTCACAATATCCTGAAATGTTTAGATTATTAGAGACTTTTTATTGGGAGTTATTTGAAAAAAAGGATTCTTGATTTTAGCCAGTTATCCAGATCAACACGTTTATTGCCAAGACGATGTTGAAGATGAATTTCACTTTATATTGAATAGTCCACAATATTACGCTTAAAGGGGCAGTAGCACGTTTTTAGAGGGAATATAAGGTGATGTCAGGAAAATGAAAATAAATGGTTCCAATTGAAAGGCAATGTATTCAAACCAAATGGAGCAGTAATAATTCAAATATATAATGTAAAGTTTAGCCACGTGATTCTTTTTCTTACACAAAATGAATTAAAGGTGTTCACAAAAAAATGGCCGCCAATGGATTTTAGGTAAATCTTCATACTTTGTTCTCTGACTATGAATGATTGGCTTGTGTAATGAGATATTTGACACTATCAAAGTAATACATTTAGCGTTAACATACAATTATCAGTGAACATTTTTAAATATAAAATTCTCAAAAAACGTGCTACTGCCCCTTTAAAGAACAACGTTTAATAAGCCGCATTGATATAGATATCCATCGGTATTTAAATTTCTATTATGATGATATTTATGTAAGGCTAATTTAAGTCATGAATAAATCAGTAAAAGTGTTATTTCATAACTGTTCATTCTCCCCTAGCGATACTTCAGACCTGTTTCCATACGATATTACAGAATCTGAAACATTGTTACAAAATCATTTAGTTTATGACCTTCAAATCTAATTCACTGTTAATGGTTTTTACTCTATCCTATCAATGTTAATACTCACTTTGACCCGCCGATAAATTCAATTGTGTACACAGTACTACACAATTCATTTAAAAACGAGTAGGTCATTTGGGTTTATGGTGTCGTACGTTATCTATCACATTTATCTATTTATCTAACTAAAAGTTCGATTAGAAGAATTGCAGCTGGAATAAAACCAAACAATATATAAATACTACATTATAAATAACACAAAAATCAAATGTATCTTGAATTTTTTTAAATGAGCACTTCCTGACGTAAACTGAGATATACTGAGATATACTGAGCTATGGAAATTCAGAGTATACTGACCAGTATACGTCAGTAAATTAGGGTGGTTTCCTAATTAGTATACCTCAGTATATTAGGGTGGTTTACTGACGTATACTGGTCCAGTATACAAGCATTTTTCTTCACATGAATTGCGATTGTTTCATTATGCAAGGGCTACGAACAGGGTTACAGCGATTGATCGGGTTATTATTTGGCATACGCACAAATTAAACACACCTGCATTGATTTCAAATACAAAAACACAACATAAATAGTGAATTAATAAACATATTTAAGATACACTTTGAGGGTTTAAAATGTGCTTACTAAACCTTAACATTACGGCTACGTAAAAAATACAATCCAGTGCCAGGTTTGAAAACTATAAAACTTGATTCCTCACAAAACAAAGTATCGCAATGCTATACATATTTATACATATTAAGGAGAAAATTAAAATACAGACATGAGATAACAAACTGTTCATAAACTGGCATTGACCTTCGATAGTTCAAGTGGTAGGCCTTGCTTGACAACAAAGAAGTCCGTGTTTCTTGTTTTAAAATAATCAACTTCAATAATTGTTTGCATATGTTTACCATTGCATAACCGACCAAGGTTGTTATGAAATAACCAATCTATACTGTACTTCACCCAATACTTTAATTTGAGTATATATACTAACAATGTGATCCAAATATTACTTGGTTCGTTCACGGTGAAAGGGTTTGCACCACGGTGGAAAGGGTTTCCACCGCGGTGGAAAGGGTTTAGACCGCGGTGGAAAGGGTTTGCACCGCGCTGAGAAGGGTTTGCACCGCGGTGAGAAGGGTTTGCACCGCGGTGGAAAGGGTTTGCACCGCGGTGAGAAGGGTTTTCACCTCATGAGGTTTTCGTCCGTTTTGGTTTGTGACTCTTTCATCACACACTCTTTCATCACAACTCGAAAACGTCTTTTAAAAGTTTATCTTAATGTCCCTTTGGGCAGAGGAGATAGTTTTTAAAGATATCTTCTTACAGTTATTGATGTTTTAGTTTGAGTTTCTAGTGTTTCACTTTGAGTTTTTTGTGGTTGCATTTGAGTTTTCGTGTTTCATTTTGGGTTTTTCGTGTTTCATTTGGGTTTTTCGTGTTTCGTTGCATGTATTTAATGTTTTCAGTACAGTTTTTTCGAGTTTGAAAGAAAATCAAGAAACTATCGTAGTAAATCAAGAAACTGTCGTAAAAAGATGTATGCCCCCTATGGCAGAAGACAGCTGTATCCGGCTTCTTCACCTTCGCAACAGGTTCCTGTCAATGACAGCAACGGCAGCAACGCTACTTGAACACAACATCCACAGGAACACCGTCATGAGACGATTACGTGCTACAGGTTTCCGCGCCTGCCGACGTCTACGGGCCATTGACGCATCAACATCTGAATCGTCTGCGCTGGACAAGGACTGTGCAACTTTGGCATTGACCGAATTGGCTACGGGTACTCTTTACTGGGGAAAGTCAATTTGATATGCACCATTCTAACGGTAGAGTCCAAGTTTATAGGCGCAAAGGAGAGTGACATGCACCAGGTTGTGTACAAAAGGTTCCTACCTCTGGTGGCGATGTAGTGATGATCTGGGGAGGCATTTGTGGGGATCAGAAGACACTTCTAGTTACCATAGAAGGAAATCTTACTGCTCAGGCATACCAAGATACTGACTCCTGTAGTGCTGCAAGTCCTTCACCAACAGGTACAGGGGACCATGTTTAAGCACGATAACGCCACACCCCATACTGCCAGATTGACCAGAGTTTTCCTTGCCCAGACCAACATCAACGTTTTACCATGGCCAGCGCGTTCCCCGGACGGAATGGAGGTCACACAAGATATTGATGTAACATTGAGTGCTCTTGAACTGACAAAAGCATTCATTATGGAAATCACGAAATTACATGTTCATCAAACTGTGGACTGTAAATATGATTTTATACCTCGTGGTCCTTCCAGTGACTCTAACTCATGTTTGAAAATAAACCGAGTATGATTGTTTGCCGAATCAGTCAACATTGAACATCAAATAATATCCCGGTTCTATCATATCAATTGAATTGTTATGTTTACTGTATGAGTGTACCGATAGGGTGTACATCAGTTTATATTATATGATTTTTGACCGAATTTGTCGTCCTTCCCTACGCGTTATATGGCAGATATAAACACCTCTGCTTTAAAGGCTAAGTAAGCAGTATTGTATTAAATAGCTCAGGGATATTCTGTAGCATACCCTGTGATTTTTTGCTTATGTCCCCTAAATGAGGTTTTCTCATGAAAATATAGGTTTCAAATTAACACAAATATGACGCCTGAGATTTATATGTTAAGTTTAACTTTACGAGTTCATTTCTCTCCCTTAAATAAATAAAGGAATTCACACTCAAGTGAATTTTGCTTGTTGTGTAAATACTATTTTTTCTAGGGCTACGGTCGTCGAACCGAGATAATACATTTGGCACTGCTGTTCATTGCTAAATTGTCCAATACCTTGAAAGTCAGATCCGATTTCTACATTATGAGAAAATAGTGTCATAAAATGTTTCATAAAAATGAATGATAAGTAATCAATCTTCATCAAATTTTCAAATGATGCAATTTTCAAATACAATGTCAGAAACTGATGAATTCGACTCATATTGAAAACCGTTCTCTTGCCAGGAAGATTCTAAATCTATGTACCTTCGACAATAAACCAATTCACATCAGATCAGAGACACAAATGTTAAACAAATGATCATTATGGATCAAGATCACCCCCTGTTGAAAAAACTCCTGCTCACCATCAAAAGTTAGACCACAAAACCTGGCGAAACCTTTGAAAGTTGACAAATACTGTATCAAGAACCATCATCAACGCTTCCTTTAAGTGACGTCATGGACGTCCAATTCTGTAGTTGTGTATCGCGTAATATGTACGGACAGATTGGCCAAGGACAGGTGAAATCAAAGCTATTTGATTCCCCAATGGCCCTACACTAACCACTAAACGTTGATGATTTGTAAATACTAAATAGCATGAAAAGACTAAAATGTTAAAGATCATCAGCGATTGTATGCCTTGTCACTGAGTGAAGAACTCTACGACTTTCCAAAAACATGATGTACTAAAAACTTGTATTTGACACCTTCTCACTTAAAGTGTTTGGAGCGCACTTCGGTTATGTCAAATAATTATGGTTTCCGTTGTTTTTGAGAGTGATGATAAAGTTGACTGACTTTATTTTAACCTTCTACTGCTTTTGATTATTCAGTGAGAGCCATTTCAATTGAGTGATAAATTTCGTTTGATGATGATTTTTTTATCTATAAAATAGATCAAATGATAATATTTTTCTATAAATTCAAACAAACAATAACATTCGTTGGTAGTGGAAGATCATAAATCACCTTTAAGTCAATTCTGTTGCGAAAAGGAGAAATGAATGGAAGACTTACACCATGTAGCACATGGGATAAAAATACAATAATCAAGATTTAAGATCATAATGTAAAGAATGTAATTTGTGAAACAAGCTATTCACTCTTTAAATATCTAGCGTAATTCTGCTGTGAGTGGTATAACGTTTAAATGATATTTTACATTTTGTCCTCCTTTAGACACTCTTAGTTTGACATCTAATACAAAACATAGACATCTAAAACAAAGTCCCCAATTTTAAATACGTAACTTGTAAAAAAAAACAATTTTAACAAAATAGCCATTCAATCTTGAAATATCCAGCATATACATGTATCTACTGTGAGTGGTCGAATGTTTAACCTTAATCAATCATGTAATATACTCCGAAACTCCGCGGCACAAAATAACAATCATGCTGAATGTTCATAAGTATAAAGTTCATAATATAAAGATTGCATATTGTGAAATAGGACTGTTTAAGAAATGCTGTGAGTGATTGCATCTTTAAATCACTTTTACATATACTCACATACCTTGATGTCTGAACCACGTGAAATTTCTTTTTTAATAAAGTCTCTTTTTCATCAAAACCACTGCTTTGAATAAACGAATTTTCTTTTCTAAAGATATTTTCCAATTAGGACATTATCCTTATCAAATATTTCCCCTATAAAGTCATTTTCTTATAAAAGCATTTTTTATAAAAGTAAAGTTGATTTCCCAATTATTGTCCGTTTTCCATCATGTCAAACATTTGTCATCATCAACCATTTTAGTTGAATTAAGTTTCAGTATTAGAATTCATAAACATATCATGTCTCTTATATAAATATGCCAAGATCGTACAGAAAATTTCTTATGATATTCTCTTTTCAAAGATTGAATAGAAGGTTTTCGATTTCGTTCATATCTGAATACTTCCGTACATATCTTAAGATTGTTCATACGATCTTTGAATATTGGAATATGCCAAGATGGTATATGGCAATTCATAAGATATGTTTTCTTCAAAGATTGTATAGTACACCAGTACAGTACCAAAATTCCTAAACGTGAGCATGTAAATGATACAATTTAAAAACATATTTTCATTCCACGTTCAAGATTACTATGTAGCGGAATAACCCTGGACTCCTCTTATCCCCTATATTGTTTTCTTAACAACAATCACCATTTACACATCTAACGATGTCATCCGATCGTAATAAAGAAAACATATCTTATAACAGCATGATGTGTGCTAGAGACGATACGATGTTGTATATACAAAATGAATGAATCACAAATTTGTGCATCTTCCTCAGGTTCATCTATGAAATCTATTTACTCAATGATGCCTTGTGGAATGCACCAACTGATAATAAAATTATTGTGGCTAGCTTTCTATTCAAAGAAAAATGCAAAACATACTTCATCAAGGACACTCCAGAAGGACACAAATTCACACTTTTGTTTCTTGAGGCAAAGATGACTACATGAGACGTTCCGATTTTAAAAGATAAAGTTTAGATATATGTTGTAGTATATCAGTAAAGAGAAAATTGAATCATATCCTTTAATATTTAATAACTTTATGATGATGAGTCAAAATATTAGCAAAGGTTATTCCTCATTTACATACAGGTGTTATATTGACAAAACATGTCAAAATCAATTTATCATCGACAATCATGACACCAGTGAAGGAAGTACATGACATACAGCAATAAAACATATAGGGGTTGTGTCAATGTTGCTTCACTTGTGAACTAAGTCACTTTTGGTAACGGTGGTAAAATTTTATAATTTTTATTTTTATAAAGAGTACACGACCGTATACCCTACCCTGATTTACCTTCACTGCAGCAGGACGAGTAGTACTCATTAGTACATCGACACCAACTTCCATCATAGAAACCACCGTGGTAGCAGATCTCGTTGCAGGATTCTCTTTGTCTTGAATCCAAACTACTCAAACCACACTTCTTGACACATGCATCGTAATCGAGCTTGGGATCGCAGCATAAACCTCTGCTTCTGTGTCGTGTTCTACCACCACAAGAACTTGAACATCCTTGCCAACTTTCCCATGAGTCTCAATGACATCCTCTAAACCAACCACATCCGCCGTGACATATCTTTACAGCACACAAGTTTAGGAAAATAATCAAAATCCTACAAGTATAAGAATACGAAAACAACATATTTCTTTATTAAGAATAATCCTAACCTGGTCCAGTCACGACATATCAAATGTATTTCTCAAAGTCAATGTAAAGACCCAATTTTGCACAGGTAATCGTAACTGCTTCAAAAACTGGTATGGTAAAAGTAAAAAAGAGCCAATATTTTCTGAATAGATTTGTCTTTGAAGGAAGCACTTTGTCAGATATTTGAGATCAATGTACATAGCCATTTTTATTTACTATAACCTTTGCTCAATTACAAATTCAAGGCGGTGACTATAACACTCTGACAGTGTATAGCATGCTATGACGTTAAAAATTTCGATACTTCCTTCACCAGTTCGTAGGAGGAGCTAGACAACGAGGCGGACGTGCAACAAGTTGATAAGATATGTAAGGGATTGACACAAGTCAGCTTGCAATCTTTCCATGAGTGGGCCGAATCATCATGTTTCTACTACAATATTTCACTTAAAAACACTAAAAGAAAACATGGCATAATATTGACGGAAATGAACATGATTTGGTAGCTTCGTTTGTGCCACTATTAAGGCCAACGTTAGGTTAACTTTCAGTTACTCAGAGCTTTTTAATCTAAGAACAGCTTGACCAAAATTGGAAATGTAATGGCATGCCTCAACTTTTACTCTTTTGAAATAAAACATTTCTTTACTTAATCAAAAAAAAAAACATATAAAAAAATGATAATAAACTAGACGAAATTTTAGGGAAAAAATTAATGTTTTGTTCAGAAGCTAATCATACTATATACGTCTGTTATTGTCGAAACGAAAGTACATCATTCTAGTTAAAATCAATACAATGCGAGACCATTGTTTTATGCGCAATTCAGTAAGACACACTATTCTCAATCAAAAGCATGTTCTTGTGTATTGTGTAATATAACATTCTGATACTTCCAATGATCTTAAGGTTTAAAGGTATATGTTTATAAAACTAGATTGAAACAGAGTGTTTTAGATTTATATGGAGAAATACCAGACAAAGTTAAAAGAGATGCCGTTGCTTTTACCTCCAATCTTATCTCTTATCTTCAATTTCAAACCATTATAAATAGGTCTTTAGAGATTGGTCCAACAGTTGATAAATTTAAATGACATGTTAAAGTTTATGGAATAAAGACCGTATTTAGGTTTGAAATAAGAATGTTTTATATGAAAGTTTGATAACAAAAAAGTTTATAATAATTCTAAATGATTTACTGTATGAAAATATTGGACGAAATATTTCCTTTAGAAAATAGAATATGTAGATACCTTGCTTTTAACTTTCTGCAATGCATCAGACGAACTATTTATCATATGTTTTAGGAGTGTATCAGGGTAAAAATATATTGAAAGTGATTAACAGGCGTCTTAACATTGTAGATGTTCAACTCAGTTTTCCTACTTCTATTTGGAGGGAAAGAGGGGAATAATTATGTTGGTAATGCTATTATAATGTCAGTTAAGAATATCATAGAGTACTGTAGTGCGAAAGTTTTATCCCAAATAACACATATACTGAAAGGCAAAAGAAACGTCGCTCTTATGACTCAGTTCAATGACCTTGAATTTTTATACGTTATTTGAACCAGATGTAGGATTTTATCCAAATTTTTGAGCCATGAGTAAAGCACAATTCTTTACAGCCAATAATACCCATTCCCATACTTTGAGATTGTTTATAGTGATTTTTAACAATGGACAATGGAAGAATGTTCAAAAAGCAGAAAAGTGCATTTTTTTGTGCAAGCATTAACAATCTGAATCAATAACAACAATCAGTCTCGTAAGTGTCACAGCGACTTGTGAAGCCGATTTCACAACATTTTGAAAGGAAAATGACATTGAATGCCTCGAAAAATGACGTTTTTCTGTTTACGTTGTAAACCAGTTGTTTTGTTTTAGCGGCAAGTACTGGTGCCTCTAATGATACAGAGATCGTAATGATGTTCTTACACGACCATTAACATGTTTGATGGCATTCAATGATGCCTAACAGGCCACAACGGTCTTCCAAGGTTGATGCTATCTTTTGTCAGACATTTTGTTTTTCACCTTGTACAAAAATGAGTTGGATGAGATGCTCTTTTTGGGTGGTATATAACTGTAGAGTTTGATAAGAAATGCACACGCACCTTGGTTTTCATCACAATCACTGAAAACCGTGTACCATCATAACCATGATGAATTAAAACGGATTTTAAAAATTAGCATCAAAGATCATTTTTCCATTTGTTATTTTCAGAAAAATGGATTTGAACATGTTTCAAAATTGATTTTTGATACAAATATCAGTTTTACAATTATGTGAAACATGTCTTGAATCACTTTTGAAATGCGACGTTTCTTTTGCCGTTCAGTATATATCAAAGGACAATTTACACAACATTACAACATCACTAAATACATATACATTAACCCCACCCCGAAGTATATTTTCTGAAATTGTCGTCTTTTTGCATGTTGGATGAGTAGATTGTTTTCGTATTATCTTGGAATCAAATGCATATTACCATGAATATTAAACTGTAGGTATGCCTGAACAAAGCTAAATTAAAAACGAATTAACAACAATTATGATGATGATCACAACAATGATAGTTTTAAAAGTTAGAAAAATAATGATATAGTGAAGAAACTTGTTATGCGCAACAGTCAATATAATACAAAATAAGGAAAACATATGTATATGAAAATTGAACGCAGATACTATTTACATTTATAAGGATGAATAGTCATGGATAACAACTTCTTTATTCTGAGTACACGACGTTTCGATACAGCTTCTTGTATCGTTTTCAAGCTTGAAAAGAACTTGTCAAAGACACATTACTTTTATTTTATTGATCTTCGTTGTATTTTATTTTTCTGTGGTTCTATTACAGTTACAAGATCGTATCAATTTGATGGTTGAATGAAGACGACTTTATTTATTTTAAAAATGTACTTGTTAAAGGGGCAGTAGCACGGGTTTGTTTTCAAAAGTTTATATTTTCATTTTTTTACTGATAATTGTATCCTAATGCAAAATGAATTATTTTGACAGTGTAAAATATCTCACTACCCAAGCCAATCATCCATAGCCAGAGAACAAAATATGAAGATTCACATAAAATCTATTGGCGGCCATTTTGTGTGAACACATTTAATTCATTTTGTGTAAGAAAAAGGAATCGAATGGCTAAACTTTACGTTTTATATTTGAATTATAACTGCTCCATTTAGTTTAAATTCATTGTCTTTCAATTGAAACCATTAATTTTCATTTTCCTGACATCACCTTATATACCCCCTATTGCCCCTTTAACGTCTCCTATAAAACCGCGTACTCTAACAAACTGCTTATAAAATGCTTTGGTGATTAGAACAGGTTTCGTCCTAACAATATTGTAGATACCTTACGATAAAATGTAAGACTTTGGACTAAGTAAATAAAAGGTTAATACGTTCAGGCAGTGACATTAATAAATAATGGGTAAACAATAACCCGAATGAGTCAATCTGTCTAGGCAGTACGCTTACTACCTGGGTCGAGATGTTCCTTCCTGGTTCTCCTGATTTGTGCTAACAAACACGTTTACAAAGCATATAGAGGTTTTTTTACCGACTGTGTTTTCATATAATAAATATCATTAATTAGGTTAAAACTTGTATTACTATTTTATGATATTTATGATATTTTTATGATATTTATGATACGGAAACATACCTTGAAACTTCGTAACGGTAATTCATTTCATATCTTTGTGGATAAATGTCACATCCTTTTTCAGTCGAGAAGTGCTTTTGGTCGATGAAGGGGTCATTACGCGGAGGATATGGATACTTTGATGATCACATCTAACTTAAAGCAAAGTTACTGTCAACTATTGGAGTTCGAGTGTTTAAAGGGTTGAAAACTGTTGTCCGTATCGCTCATACTCAACTCCACGTGGTAAACTATTGGAGGGCTATCCTGCTTTATTAACCATAGCTTCACGTGCATCATCGCATTTCACGTTTACACCTGACAGGTAAACATAGTTAGCGAAGACGATGAACTTTTCATTACACAAAACAGTTTTCAATGTTCGCTTGATGTTGATATTAATGAAGATTTTGAATAGTTTACTGACCGCCACGAACAACGTTTCGATGCTGTAGTGTATGATATGGGTATGTTATGTACCCTTTGTTCTGCGGATTGACGACAAACACCGGAACCTGCGGGTCACAGTTTACTATTGTCTCAGAATAAAACGTTAAAAGGTAATTCATTAAAAATCTATTACATATATCGTACATAGATTTGATTAATTGAAACAAATTTACATAATCACCCATATAAAGCCTTATTTACTGTTTAATCAGTTTATCAATCTTACTAGAGTAGTTTTGACAGAACTTTCAGTTTGCATATCGCAATTTATTACCCTATGGTTGACAATAAGTAGTGACATATGAGTGCACATATCACTTTTGCCTAGCAACGATTGTTGTAGCGCGAGTTCCTGTATTGTTTCGCCTCATATCCCCCACATGGTCTCATGGGTAATAATTTGCTACAGCTCTATCCATTTGTAGTTCGATATCCCAGGATACGCTTAAAACAAATATAATTGGCCGAAACTAATGTTGATTAACTTCCATGGGTACTCGAGTACTCGAGCCCGAGTCGGGTCCAGCTGGACTCGAGTCCATTGTTTGGGACTCGAAGACTCGAAAAGTGTTTAACACTGTTATGTATTTACGTTATTTCAATCTGTTTATCTCTAATGTGTGAATGCAGATGATCAACACGGCTATTTCAAGACATTGATGTCGAATTAAAAGTTAAAATATTAGGCTATACATAAATGAAAGATTCGTTTAGGTAAGGCAAAGTCGTTAAGCTATAAAAATCGAAAAATCTTTGGGTAATGATAAAATGTCGAGTCGAGTCTGACCCCTCGAGTACTCGAGTCACTATGGCCCCTTTACACAGAGAAAAGTCTTCTGTACGACCCTTCAGCGACCTAAAATTGCGATTGGACGCTCAATGGTCGGCTGCATAAGAGGAATTCCGTTAATGTGTAACTGCTCACACGATCTCTCTGCGTCCTTTCAACAAACTAAAAATACAAAAACGAGATTTTTCATGGAGCGTCCTTTCTGCCTTCACTGGGCGGTTATCGAGTGAAGACGATGCCAGTGCGACCATTCTGCCTCCTCTGCGCCTTCTCTGTGCCTTCACTGTGCCTCTTATGTGCCACCAGTGACGAGTATGAAGACAGTACAGCAACCATTCAGCAACCCTTCTGCCTCCTCGACGACCACTGAACAATTGCGCTGCCTCCTTGACGACCATTGAACAACCTTTCTGCCTCCTTGATAACTACTGAACAACGCTTCAGCGACCCCAGAATTATGGGGTATATAAGTTGCGCTGGTGTGCAGGTTTGTCAATCATTCCCTAGAGTCGAAGATGAACAACCAGTTAGTCAACTTGCCAACATGCATGATGTTACAAATGCCATTGGACCCAACCGTGACACAACAGCAGGAAAACGTCTCTGAGAGTACCTCAAGTTATACTTCAATGGTGCTGTTCCATGGCAGGACAGAATGGTATTAATGAGCTTAAACAGTGAACATATGTCACAATAAAAAGTATTGAAGTACCTTAATCTTGACTTTAAAAATTAATATTAATCAGTATTTTTGCTTATCATATTGGTTTATATGCATATCATATTGGTTTATATGCTTATCATATCAGTTTATGTTTATCATGATCATTAAATCAATTGATAACTTATTTTTTCCTTGGTCTCCTGCCTCATTTAGGTGCCATGTCCTATCAGTTCGATGTTTACTCAAATAATAAAACATGTGAGCATCGGTCGTCTGTTTATAGAAAACGATGACCGAAGTCAGAAAGGAGGCAGGAGAATCGCCATGGTGGCACGAACGTCGTCGTGGTCGCTGCATGGAGGCAGAAGGATTTTGTTATGAACGCCTACGATTGCACACAGGTCGCAGAAGGGTGGCACAAGTGTCGCAGCGATGTCGCAATCATAAGCAAAATTTTGACTTTGCGACCGCTGAGCAACCCTTGCGACCATTGAGCGTCCTTGCTTCGTCCCTTCTGCCTCCTGGCAGCAACCTTTGTGCGGGCTTATACGATGGCGTCCCCACTACGGAAGTTTTGAGCATGTTAAAAACTTTGTAGCGTCCTTTGCGCCCTTGCCATCCATTCCCGACCTCCTAGCATCCTGTGTGCGACCTCATGACGACACTGGCAACCATTCTGCCTCCCTTAAGCGTCCAATGGCGACCTTGTATGCATTTTGATCGCACAGAGGACGCACAATGGTCTGTGTGTTAGTGTAAAGGGGGCTTAAATTAGATTTCCTGTCAATAGATTTGATTCACTCCCATCTTAATTGCTTTGGTGTGTTTCTTCTATAATGTGAAATGGGTTTCAACTGCAAAGATGTTTTATCATTCATGCAACCTCCTACCACATGTATTTCCAGGGAAGCATAGAATTGATGTCATAGAAAAATGACTTCATTGTAAACAACACTAAATCTAATCAATTTCTTGTTTTTGATTTCAATCTCAATTTCCTATTGTCCTTTTTTGAAAAAAAGGATCCAAAGTGCAATTTATATCGTTGAAAGAAAATGCGTTTTTCTCAGCAATCATAAGCAAGTTGTAGCTCGATCAAGATTCAATGAAGGTACATGACGCAAGTCTCTTTTGGATAGCAACAACGACATATTAATTAGATAACACATTGCTGTTATCACGTTAAAGAGACAGTGGTACGTTGTCCCCATTTTCACGGATACGTTTAATGTTGATTTAGTAAATAGTGTAAACGTATGTCACAGCGATCCTTCGTTATAAATCAATAGTTTTCAAATTCAAATAAGTTTTCAATTCAAATAAATAACTAACATGTATGTATTTTCGAAGATTTTGTTAAAATGCCCGTTTTACTTAATAATTTTTATTACACAAAATGAATTAAAGGTGTTTACACAAAATGGCCGCCAATGGATTTTATGTTAATCTTCATACTTTGTCATCTGACTATGGATGATTGGCTTGTGAAAAATCCGTGGAAAATTTAAAATATAAAATTATCAAAAAAACGTGCTAATGCCTATGCTTTGGCCAACTTGTATGGTTCATTCAATTGCCATCTGTAAAACGTTATGCACCTATTTTTGTTGATAAATTTAAATGCATAGCTGAGTTTAAACTGTTTTCTTTGTTTTGTGGCATTGAATGTGATATGTGCCACATTTTGCAAAACTCTTTTTCTACGAAATTCTTCCCATGCTGTAAATACCTTGCCTATAGAAGGTGGGCGTTGTCCCCTTGCGAAAACTTTCCTGCCAATTGTTCTGTAACGATTTGGACGTTATGGTTATGATATTACGTAATTCCAATCATTATTTTTGGCCACGCCAATACTGACTATTAAAATTTTTAAAAATTTACGAAAAATATCCTTGTCATTTGTAACCATCTCTACTGACATTAATGAAGGCTGGACGAAATGCATTCATGGTGTGCGAGGGTTTGACAATTATTCTTTGCCAAAGGAATTATGCTTTGTTTTCCCATTGTTGCGAGAGAACGTAAAATAAATTTAAAGTGTCCTAACTTACCTACCTTTTGTAGCATAACCCTGAAGCCAACCCTTTACTTACAGAGCTATAACCTAACATTTGGTTTGAGTCGCGGCAATGTTAACATATATTTTGGCAATTGAAGATACATGACACAAAGTTCTAAGTTCACAGTAAACTGATGATTGCATAATGTGATGTGGCATGTGGCTTTGACAAAATATCGCAGAAGACAACCATTTTGTGTAATAATTTCTCAGTTCCCCCGTTTCGGTTCAGTTTTCTCAGTTTCTGTTGCAATCTGTCGAGCGAAATAGCTTCTTTTCACTCTATATGTCTTTCGCCATATGACCTTCTTTCACTAAAATCACCAAACCAGAGCTTATTTTCTGAAAATATGTCATACTGTCTGACTTTAAAGCCCCTTTGTCATACTTGCATGCGGTTCGTGATGAAATTAAGCTATTGAGAAACGAAATATCACTCTGTGGAATCATCTTTCGTCGAAAGTTTGATATCATATTTACCCGTTTTAATCAACAATAAAATACTTAATTCGACGTCCAAAGTACAGTACCCCCTACAAAAGTGCCATAGCTTTTAAAGAAACCCGCTTCGGTGACATCATCATTGTGTGTGTAGGTTTTACACGACGTCTCAGTTACCACAATTTCGTCCGATGGGTATCAACTTTTGCGGCAACTAGTGCCTGATTAGGAGAAAAAGAAAATAAAATCTAGTCGTGCGCGACAAAGAAGGCCTTCAAGGGTATATTTAGAAACCGAAAATTGTGAGATGGTCACACTTGATTCGCCTTCATGTCGGCATGCCGGGGCTTACGTCTCTGTCATTTTGGTAAACTGTCTCCTATTCAATGAACATTTGTCCGATCTTTTCATGGACGGATGGCAGTTTTGATATTGCAGATACTCAAAAATATTATTACCTGTTAAAGCCCTTCCTAAACTACATATAATATGTTTTCAATGAAATCTTATTTTCTCAGAGCCATGATGATTTGTTGTATCTAACCCCCTCTTGTAAGTTTGAAAAATAGAGCCATTGGCTCTGTAGCCCATCAGGCATTTGATTTTGCTTTAGGGTGTGGCCAATGTGGTTCTCCCCTAAGTGTGGCCCCTGTGGCCCTTATTAGGGGCCTCAGGGCCTCCAAAGCTACAATATATATAATCCTTTCTAGTCGAGGAGTCTGTACACAAACTTTCCGCTTTCTAGGCCTTATACTTCTTGAGAAGAACATGAAAATAGGTTTTACGGGTGTGGCCCCTGTGGCCCGTATTAGGGGCCACAGGGCCACCAAAGCTACAATTTATAATTCTCACTAGCCAAGGAGTCTGTACACCAAGTTTCAGCTTTCTATGCCTTATGGTTCTGGAGAAGAAGACGAAATTCCAAAAAGTTTACGAAGGGATGGACGGATGGGCGCCGGACACCATGCCATGCCATAAGCCCATCGGGCCTCACAGGCCAGATGAGCTAAAAAGGATACTTATTGTAGTCATGTTTCAATCATTGTATCATTTTTCCAATTCATAACCGAATTGACTGATTGTAAAAATTAATAATAAAATATAGTATTTTACAACATGTGTTCATTAAACGACCCGAACGGTGATGAAATATGTGCATATTGTAAACATAAAGCCTTTTGTTCAAATGACTTATGATACTCAATGATATTGTAATGACATCAAGAATATATGCAGGCTA
Source organism: Steromphala cineraria (assembly GCA_916613615.1). NCBI lineage: Eukaryota > Metazoa > Mollusca > Gastropoda > Trochida > Trochidae > Steromphala > Steromphala cineraria. The sequence goes on along the minus strand of OU744724.1, from coordinate 6,536,440 downwards.
TTTATTCAGCAATATATGCATCACAGAGAGGAGCCTTTTCGTTCACCTTCATCAAGCATAAACAACTGATAGAGATGCTCAGCTCCCGTGCATCCCAGGTATAGGGATGGTCTGAAAACTTATAACATAACCCTATCGATGTTTGTCGGAATTATTATATGTCTGTGGGAGTTATTATATAAATGAGAAACAACTTGTTACGATCAAATATTCAACGCATTGCAACCAGGACGTCTAAACTTGAGTTTAATGATTCTAGCAGTGTTGAGTTAAACGGGTTGGCACCGCCCGCCATTGAATTAAGCGGTGTCTCCTCCATTTCTAGTGTATCACTTACGTCATTTTCTGTCCGCTGTATCTTGCTCTTATTTGACGTTTAATAGAAATATGGCGCCTATATCGATGGCGACAAGCGCATTTTTCCATGTTTAAATATTTTTATTGCTAAGCTAAGTGATATAACTAAAATATATAAGTTAAAGTGGAAGGATTCGTTATTAAATATTGTTTTACTATTTTATTTTTCATTTTTCTCAGTTGAAAGGATTGTCGGACATCCGATGCTTTCCAATGTCATGATCTCATCGCATTTTCTCAGATAAATAAGCTAAACTAATAACTCTTTATCATGTATTATATAAATAAATGAGCTGTTAACAGAAATGCCTACTTCCAGCTTAGTTATAAACATTAGTATAAAAATAAGTACCAAACTGTTTTGATCAACGGTGGGTAAAGTTGAACAATATTTCAATATAAGTTACTGCCAATTTTTCAAATTATTTTTCCTTAGTTTAACCTTCCTTAACAGATAAAACGTTGGTGAAGAAGAAATGGTAAACGATAATCGGTATGTACGCTATAAAAATAACCAGCAATTTTATCAAAAACCGTTCAGTCATTAGTTTTGTACACATTCAAGATTTACCATTCTGTTTGTGTCAGCAATGTTAAATGTAAGTCCGAAAACAATATCAACGAATCAAGCAAGATTCTATATTTTCATATATGCTTTAATTTTGTAAATGATCCCCTTTTATCCGTTACATTTTAAATATAAACATAAAGCGATACAAATAAGAATACTGAAAGCTGAATAGAATAAAAAATACTTACAAAATGCAGTTGCTATACTATCAAAGAACACTCAACGTCTAATATTAATCGGAAATTTTCGACAATCAATATAAATATTGTCTACTGATGTGGCACTTATTTCAATCGGACCCTGACACAATCAAGGTTTTGCAGGTTTGATCTAATTTAGGAAACAATGCGTGGAAGGTCTTTGTCTTTCTGCAGAAGTGACGAGTTGACCCTTTTGTTCCTATGGGGCATGGTGGTGAACCCGGCAATCCGCCCCACTTGTATATCAGAGACACTTCTTGTGGTGGCCTCGACCTGGTCAGAGTCACCCTCTCTCTGAACTTCCGGTTCCTGCTTCTCTTCCTCCTCATCCTCAACTTCGGGTTCCGTTTGAGCGTCGTATACAGGATAAATGTGAGCCTCTGGTTCGTTCCTGAAATGTTTAATTTATAAAACTTAATTCCGTTATAAAAATGGGGGCATTCATAAGACACTTTGTTCTATTAGCAGACACAAAAAAAAACAAAGACGTCAGTTTGACCAAAAAAAAATTATTCGTCACATCTTGCAAAAATAGGAAAGTTAAAGACGATATCATATCAATTAATAAAGCGAGAAAATGCCAAAGTGCTTAAATAACATTTGTGATACATTTCTTTCGACTTACCCAACTTTATAGCGTCCTCGCTGATTCATGCAGCGACGACGGAGGAAATACAGAAGACCAGCTATGGGCAGCAGGATACAGAGAAAGATGGCGAAGATCTTTGGGATGTTGAGGACACAGTCATATTGTGCAATTTTGTCCTCACAGTCATACAGCAGGGAGCAGGTCGAGTGGCCGCATTCGTTGATCTCATCTTCACAGTATGTTCCCTCGTAACCCGGCTTACACAGACACTTGAACTTGTCAAAGGTCACAGATCGGGTCGGGTGTAGACAAGGGAGAGACGAAGCTGGAGAACATTCGCCATGGATACACGGGCTAATGAGAACGTGGACGTTAACTTCCAGTTGATGGCTATAGCTCTTCATTGTGTCAACAGCTAAAACTGAGAAGTTGATGTTTCCATGGTAGTCTGGTGCTAAGTCGAGTCTCAGATTATAACCAGACACCGTGTCTGCATTGTATATTTGTGTTAGGTTAATATAAATCTGAGTATTTTTATATTCTGGAATAGAGGCAAAGGCGAAGTTAGCAGAGCTTCCACTGACGTCATTCTTTAGAATTGTCAAGATGTCCCCGTTGTCCTTATCAGCAAACCAGAAGGAACCAACAGCATGGTCCGTCGTATTTCCTTCGTAGTAGATGTTGTGAAAAGCTTGCTCGGAGGAAGAAATAAGATTGGAGTCAAACGTTTTGAAGAAGCTGAATGGTTGATCGTTTACAGAAGTTACGTCAATAGAAATCGATACGGTGAACCTTGCGGGTGACAAACCAATGTCATGCTCAAACACCTCAGTGACCTCAAGGACCAGAACGTCGTGTCCATTGTAGTCTTCAAATGGTCGGTAGAAAAGATTCCCATCAGATGTTATGTTCGCTTGTCCATGTAGAGGAGCCTTGTCAATCTTGAACAGTGCTGTATCATCTTCTGCATCATGATAAAGGATTTTGTGTGTCGTTCCATGGTCTTCTAAACAGGTTATATTGGTTGTTTCTATAACTGGATTTGTGTTGGTCAAATTACTTAGAAGAGTTGCACCCGAGAACATCCTTGGACTTGAAAAGGTTGAAGAGTCTCTTTTGGCTCGGGTATGGTCCTGGTCATACGGCTTAAAGACGTCATTGCATATCTGAAAGAGAAATATAACATTTTGCATATTGTGAAACAAATTCATACGATTGTGAGCAAACTATCCAAATAACTTACGCCGTTTTCTTTACTTTTCTCAAATTTACGTTTGTGAGATACCGGAAGGCAACCAGTTCTCTTCTCCATAACCACTTTGTCCACATCCATAATAATAAATGTACAATGTAAGTCAATAAAAAAACCGAGTCCTACAAATTATTGCCACGACCTACCACATCGATGGATCAAACCAAAGATACGACCAATATCATAATCTCAATAATTGTCACTTCAACATGACAACACTTTCGAGGCACTTTTACAACTGACCATTTATTGAAGAGAAATGTTCCACTGCCGAATTGACGACCAGTGATAGCAATACAAAGTAATGACTCTGATACGAATAATCCCAACATCCCCCTCCACCCCCCCCCCCTCCCGGGGCCGAATCCAAGGCGGCAGAAACATATAGTTACACTACTGTTGAGATCGCAAATTATTAATCCATAGATATGCAAATTTTCAAAACTTCTTGTTGCTTTAATATGAAAGCGACAAATATAATAGGAATAGATATTTTATGTTTCTATTATTAAAGTGTTTATTTCATCTCGCGTTGAGTAGGAAGCTAACCTTAACGGTTGAATGGGTTGATGGAACACTCTGTCGTATATTTGCACACATCTCATCTATGTGCCTCCACACACCTGTATCTGAAATAAGATGATAAGTGTATCAATGCACACGTATCCGATTCACATTTGTAGACGTGTGCTACTTAATTGATGTTTGTTAGAATGTAGTCTTACATAGCTTTTATTGATTCAGCCAACATAGATCTCGTCAAATCATATTTACAGTTGCTCGTCGAGGGAGTACAGATTTGAATTTGTATGTCAAGTAATACTATGATATAATTTTACAGTCCAGATGGGCTTACACTTTTTAAACATACACATTCCCTTCTCAACTTAAAGCATTAAACAAACAGTACTCCAGAGTCTCACTTACATGCGTCCCAGAATATGACACCTAACTCTTGACCGTCTTCTGGCACCGAATATCCAGTAGCAGGAAGTCTGAGGTTAATGTCCTCTTCCAGGTGAACATCCGTCACTGGGGACAGGAAGAAGGGCTCGCCTTCATAGCGGATCAATCTGTCAACATCACATTTTTACATGAGGACACTTAAAATAAAATGTGTAAAGCTAAATTGTGGGTATTTATTTAGGTTCTTTAAACTGTCATTGATCACTACTAAAATTCAACAGAGAATCCTGAAATGGGAATACAAGTTACCTTCGCAGCAAGTATCTGGATAGCTGGTTGTATGATAGCTGAGGGTTCACTATGTAGGGAGAATAGTCAGCAGCAGCTGGAGCTCCGTAACTCTTCTCAACATCGCTTGTGGTCAGGGACCCCACTGTCATCGCCCCCTTGACAACTGTAATGTTTTATCATTGTCTGTTCAAAGGTCATCAATTTCAATCAATAATCAAATATGTACTGTAAACATAACTAAGGATGTGCTATATCATAATTTACATTATTAGGAATAGCAGGAAAAAAACACTCAATGTCTTTGAACTTTAAGTAGACTCCTTACTTTCAAATCATAATCATATAAAAAGCTTAATAAAAAGGTACTTTTCAAGGTAAAAGTGGTGATATTGTCACGTGTGTTGTTCACAATGACACTTGGCTGTCCGGCATCTATGGCGACGTCAGTCTTAGCTCCTGGTCGAAGCAGGAGATCTTCTTTGCCTGTGTTAAGAATTGCGATTGACTTTAGAAATAAATGTTACACAATATCCTAATTCATTACTCCTTAAATTGACTTGTAAGACTATTTACCAAATGTTCTGTCTAAGGTAAAAATTCAGTCTTAGGATTGAAGATTATTAGTAGCTGACTCTCTTAAGCTCTACTTCCAAAAAGATAATTAAACTAACTTTCATTCAGTTTGAAAAGGAATTTTGCCAAAAACCAGTAAACATTACGTTGCAACGAGGGAATCGAGCAATAAAACGTCAATTTCTTCATGATGATAGGGAAGGCAATAATGGAATTCAGCGACTTGAAAGTTTGATGCATGATTAATGATGTCACAATCCGGAGACTCTTGTACATATCTTGAAGATAAAGTACGAAGAATATGACCAAGGCATTAAATGTTTATTTTGACTTCCCCCTTATATACATTCCTGTTTTCCAACTTCTTCTTAAGATCCTCAAATTAAAAATGACACATTGGTAACCATGGTTCGAAAGGAGTTCTGTAAACCATTTGGAATCCAGGTTATTTTCATAAAGAAATAATCATAATGACTGTATTTAAACTTTGCATATCTTTTCTGGCTTTAGTAAAAAGCTTAATTGTTACACGACTTCTCTTATCCTAACTTCTACTTTATCCTTCATCTTACTGCAAACAGGTTTTCTTGTATAACCACATTACATCAAGTTTTGTTTCGAAACAACTGACATTTGAAATATAACTTTAATTTGGACGCATGGACGGACGCACGGACGCACGGACGCACGGACGCACGGACGCACGGACGGACGTGGGGATGGAGCCAAAACCTATATCATCCTTAATATTAATAACAAATACACTTACGCTTGATGCATGTCTTGGTTGAGGACATCTTGGTTTTCTTATGAGATCTTGTAACACTTGTGACAGTCTGCGTTGTACATTTGCCTGGTTCCAGAGACAGCGGTCCGTTTGTCAGATCCTTGCTTGTGAGCCCATCGGAGAAATTACGGTTCAGGTACTCAGCCATGGATGCATGAACAGTGCCAGACTCATCCTCCACATAGATATTACCTTGTAGAACCTCAACACGTCTGGCAGACTGGAACCCGGCTCTTACTGCTGGGTAAATTCTAGAGGATTCTATTTCATTCTCAACATCCCATTCTGAAACAATAACAAGACATAAACTTCCAGTTACGATGGTTCATACCCGCAATTCTTAAAGGAGTTCTCACTGATTCGTTCAAATCGATTTTCTGTATAAAAGTACTGATTTAACTTACAAAGCGAAATATTATAATATCTTATGAGTATAGAGGCCTGTAATGAGTATGTGATACCCCTTCTAAAAATAGTAAACAATCAAAAGCGTAAGTCGTGAACATGAAACGTTAATCAAAAAGTCAATTCAATCTCACCAAAATATTCAACATCGCCAACAGGATTTCCCCACTGGATTCCAATTCTGTCAGCAAATTCAGAAAATCCAACATCAAGGCCTGGAACCATATCGCCATTTAAGAAAAGAGCTTTTGGTTTATTTGAAGGATTCTGTGCAGCTTTGAAGTCCGTTGTGAAGTTACAGCATCGGGTTTGATTAAGGCCAGCTGAATTCACGGCAGTGACACTAACATGGTATTCAGTGTCATCTTGAAATTTTGTCTTGGTCAACGTCAAGGTAATGTTATCATAACGGGATTGTTTAGATGAAATGATATTGTCATAACCACATGTGGTTCCCAAGCCAACTAGAACACGGGCAATGTCACTGAAATCTTCTGAAGTTGCCCAGGACGCCATGACAGTATGGTCGTTACCAAAGAAACTGGCAGGTTCATACAGTGAATGTTCAGGATCGAAGCAGGTGACGTCAGTAATGAGAGGCGGGGTTGTGTCGATGATGATTGCTTCTGACTTGGCCTCAGTCGTGTAACCAGCATGATCACTAACCTTCACATCTATGTAGTATGCACTGGCCACTGTGTCAGTGTAGTTCGTCTTGTCATTCATTGAAGATGTTTTGAGAGAAAGGTTTCCAATTAAGAAGTGTTCAATGTTGGTGTTAGAAATTTCTTGTTCATTACATGCATCCTCAAATTCGCAGTTGATTACACACTTCTTATTGCAGGGTACACAGAAAGTTTTATACTTTTGATAAGGTGACACATTTCCAGTCAGGTTTTGTGAGTCTGATAATCCAATGAAAACATCTTTAATTCCAGCAGCAGTGTCTGAAAATATCTTACCAAATAGGCAAGCTCTTTTTGTTTGTTTGGGTACTCTTAAAGAGGTGAGCATAACCTCTTTAGCGTATGGTTTAAATGGATTGTCAACTTGTGGAATAAATCCAAAATTGTTCCATGTGTATACAAGTACTTCTGCATTGCCAGAAATGCGTAGTCCTTCAATCTGTGCCTTAAGTTCCCCATCTATTATCAAGTCTACATGCCACTCATTCACTGAACGTGTTGATCCGTTATGTGCTTTGATAGTATACTCGTGTGAGGTACTGGTTGGATCAAATTCTATATCAATTGAATTGACCTTTAACGCAGATTCATCCTGAGTCCAGAAAACAATTGATGGCAAAGACGTCTCATTATCCTCCAAGAAGAGAATACCAATGCTCCAGCTACCGTCTAATTTAGCATGGGATGTTCTATCACATTCTGGACCAGTGCAGTTTCTAATGAATGCTTTGCGGAGTTCTTTGAAAAGAATTTCAGGTTCTGGTAAAGTATTTCTTGCTATAACAAAAGCAGTACAAAGATGTTTATCAGCAGCAGCTCGCAATTCAACAGAATAATTCCCAGGGTCGAATTCTATTTTTCCAGTGGTTATTCCTCCTTTTTCGAATAAATTAAGTGATGGATCTAGTCTGCCAAATATCTGAACATAATGAGGTGTTTTGTTCACAGCATGCATTTGGAATTTATCGTTAAGAATTGCAATGTCAGTCAAGTCAAAGGATTTCTGAAATTCACATTTAGCTCCACCAGGTCGCAATTTTATGGCCAAAGATCCCGTTATTTCATGCAAATCACTCCAATAATCTTGATGCTTTTCCCAGTTTACTCCTGCTTTAATGGACCCTGCAATTGGTGGAGAAAGATCAGCAAATATTGCTGGACTCATATTATGACTTGAGAGGTTGGCTTTGTTCATTGCTGTTACTCTTATGTAGTAAGAATGCATCTCATCAAGAAGCAGGTTGTTTAAGTTTGCTTCATTTGTATAAACTTCAACAGTTCTTAGAATGTGAAATTCTTGAACCTCTGTCTTGGGTGAAGCAACCAAACAGGAAGGACCTTCCAGTAGCTGTACTGAATAATGATCTATTCCACTTTCATTGTCTTGAAATCCATCCATCAGAATATGTAACTCAGTAGTAGACGTTGCATACACGATCTGTCCGGATGTTCTCCGTTCCAAAGCAATGTTCCCAGCCTTTGGTGGTGTTTCATCAATGGTGATGACTTCGCTTGTTGTGATAACACAAATACCTGCTTCATCTCGGGCCCTCACTAAAACGTAATATGTGGCACCATGAACCAGATTGAGTCCTTTGATTTCAGTTATTGTATTTACACCAGCTGATATGAATGGAACAAAAGGTTTAAAGTCGTTTCCTTCACATTCATGACTTCCATTCTCAAACTCATGATTATTGATATGGACAGCTGCTTCATAAGACACTATTTTGAAGTCTGATACAAAATTTGACCATGATGCCATAATTGTCTTTGGACTGGATTGATATGAGTTAACATATATGTCCCCAGGAACTATTTCATCTCCGTATCCGACACGGATTCCATTGGAGAATGCTTCTTCAGTACCGCCAGCAGCATTGTGTGCTCGCACTGAGACAAAGTAGGATTGATCTTTTGAAGTAAGATTGAGATGGTTGAACACATAGCTGGTGTTAAGTCCAATGTTTTCGAAATAGTGAACATTGGATCTAGTTTCTTCATATCTCCTGTCATTTCCCACTGCAACTTCATAATATATGATATGTTGAGACGGGTCGTCATCTTCAACATTTCCAAATGGATCCCAGTTTGCAGCTAAGTAATCAGTTGGCAGTTGGTAGTTGATATCCCTTCCAAGTCCATCTCTTACATGTCCAGGAACAGGCGGTTGTATCTTCACTGTTATCCCGTTTGATGAACCTACTACTGTTCTGTTCAAACCATCAATGATTTTGACTTTTACATAATATGTTATCATATTCCTAAGAACTAACTCATCATTGTAGAAATAAGCCCCATCTCCAGGTGTATGATCGAAATTCTTGATAAAGTTTCCACTTATGTCCACTACTGCCCATTCTGCTGAGAGAACGGGACACGGGTCAGAGTATATCCATCTTCCTTGGATGACAGATAAATGATGCTGGCTATTAGAGTCCTCGTCCCCTGCTCCGTCTATGACTGTCAGGTAGGGTTCAGGAGAAATTGCAACTGATCCACCCTTCTGTATTGTATAAAGACCTGCAAGGTTGTATACTTTTGCAGTCAAATAGTAGAGGGATCTTGGAATCAGATTGAGGTTGTTCAGTGTGCCAATCCCTTCGTTTACATCAACGTCTGTAAAACGATGAACATCAGTCCAGCCTGGCTGGCTACCAATGGCAAGTTGGTACCTGAAATAGAAAATAAACATACATATTTTAGGAACACCAAATCTAGCTACAATATCATTTGTTTAAAAAAGTATTTGTCATGTTACGTGAAATGCATTAAATCATACCTGCCAATTCCAGATTCGTGGTCATTGAACTCATCAAAACGGACCTTGATGTAAGAGGTTGGAATTTGGCATGCGACATCAATGTTTGTTTGGCCCGACGTGACTGCCGTTATTGTTCCCTGCTGTGGCTCATTGTTGTCTATCGTTACTCTCCGTCTTATTCGTGTCTTCAAATCAGCTTCATTCAAAACATCAAAAAGTATGAATATTTCCTTTGAGATGCTGCTGTCTTGAAGGTCATTCAAAAGGTCATAAGTCCAGATAAGATCATCAACTGATACTATTGTTGTTGCTATATCTTTACCATCTAAATAAGAGCCTATGCTTATCTTGATATACTTTATCTTGCTCTCATTTTCTTCAGGTGACATCCAGTAACAGGAGACAATGGTATTCGTTTGAGATATAAATGGGCTGCAACTAATATAGTTTATCACTGCTGGTGATTTATCAATTGTAATCGGCTTGGAAAACATACTGTCAGTATTTCCCGACATATCTTTTGCAGAAACTGTTACAATATAGGTTCTGTTTTCTGATAGCATAACATCATCTGGATTCAGTTGTGACAAACCAGAGTCCACGAAGTGCTTCATTCCCAAGCCTGGAAAATCACCAACTGCCCATGACTTAGAGTCCAAACCGCTTTCATCTGACATGATCCACGATATAGGCAGAAAGTTACTGTGATTCTGATATCTGATTTCAGTCATCATCTCCAAATCGTCATAATACATCCTGATGTCTGGTACCTCTCTGTCAACAGTTATTCCGTCTGACGATGCAACTATGTAGGATTCATGACAATTTTCCCCTGTGATGGCCCTGACAGTTGAGTAATATTGCACGTTGTCAAAGTTGGTATTTGACATTTCTGCATATCCTGTTCCTTCATCAAGTACGGAGAGACCAAAGTTAGTGAACCTCATGATGTCAGTTGTAAAGGGTTTTGTCCCGATGCCCCAGTCATAACCACTGATATCACATGCTTCACTTGAGAATCCTGAAAACGACATTGACAGACTCGACTTATCCTGTTGAAAGTTAGAGTCTTGTCCCGCACTTCGACCATCAAACACTGTTCCTGGCGTGTTACCCTTTTGAACGACAATAGCTTTTGATACTGCCTTTGCAGAGAGTCCGGCCCCATTAACTACAGTCACATGGACTCTATAAAGATTGTCGCTATCTGCAACAAAAGCAGATGCATCAAGTGTTATTATTGTTGCTATGCCGTAGTCAACAAACTGGACATCTCTGTCGCACAAGGTTACTCCGTCGTTTACGCAAACAAAGTTGTTCCTCGTTCCACTTTCTGGATCTCGAGCAGTCCAAGACACATGCATGGGTTCCCCTTCAATGTGCAGCACATTCCCATCTTCCCCTGTTTCTTCCTCTTCTCCGGGTAAACTGATAAGAACCTGTAACAGGATTATTTCTTGTAACGTATTATCAGTTAAAGTACATTCAATGCAGCATTACAACATCGATTCAGTTCTTGCATTGTGTACAATTTAGGTTGCAAAAAGCTTCTTTGCACATTGAACATTTTAATGAACAAGAGGTGTATCAATAATTTGGTGCCTGCTGCTGAGTTTTGGACTAAAAGATATAGTTGTTTCAAAACCTGTACAATTAAACGACTTAATATCGGCTATACGAGTCTGCACACTGTCAAACGTTAAAATGTTCTTACTTTTTTCAAAGTTGGTTCTGTTACATCAACAATCACCCCATTCGATTCAACTTCTGTCGCAAGCATGGCTTTGTTAATGGCTGTGACCAACACTGAATAGACTGCTCCATTGACCAAGGGCAAGGATTCCAAAGAAATGTTTGCTTTTGAGGCAGTAATAACTTCATCGTCTTTGTCATCAGGCCAAAACTTCTCTTTCTGACCAGCTATCTTCTGGAATATTCTGTACCTATAAATATGTATACCAGATTCGTCGTCCGTGAAATGCCACTTTAAAAAGAGGTGTGATTTGTCATTCTGGTACTTTCCTGACCTTGAGTCTGAAATATAGATAATGCTTGGAGGTGTTTCATCAACAAGATAGCTATCACTGTCTGCTTGTACATTTAAATCTGCGCCATTTGTTGCAGTCACTTCTACTCGAACTTGATCCAAGTGTTTCATTGACAGCGTGTGGTCTATGAGGCTTCTCTCAGATCCCATCAATTTAACTTTCTTCAGCTCTTCGTTGATGAAGACCGCAACTGAATACTTGGGAACATGGCTTTCAGGATCTGTAAAGTTATCCCATATACTCTCAATTGTTGCTGTCTTGGAACTGAAATCGACATCTTCAAGTAATCTAGGTCCATCTTGGACGAATCCTTTTAGGGGTGGAGTGATGTCAATGAGAACTGTAAATGTAAACAAACAAAATAAGTTGGACTGGAACAGGATGAAGGAAACTCGATTCAAAATGAGTTGTACATTAACTTACCCCCATTCGAGACTCCTTCCACTTCCTTTTGATTGAGTGCACCATTCAATGCAACAACAGTTGAGTAGTATGTCGTGTTGTGCTCCAACTTAACATCATGGCAGCTGAATTTCACTCTGTGGGTAAAGTTCTGGAACGGCAAAACATCATCCTCGCCCTCTGTTGTTCCAACGCCCCAGAGATAGCTGTAATTGTAAACCACAATCCCATCTCATCACCCAGGAGACATCATTAGATACAAGGTTTGGTTGAACTTATTGGGTTAATCAACCTTTATCAAAGAATTCTTGTCTCTGTGAAGATTGACTTACAAATTCATCATATAATCATTCATAAAAATCTTTTTTAAAAAGTGATGTCTATATAAATAGAGAACTTAATACAAACAGAGGACCGAGAAAGACATAAGGTTTACTTACCTGTCAATGCCTGACTCTGGATCATAGAAGGAGACCCACTGAGCACAGATGCTGGTTGTGTCATGTTGATAATCAATGTCCTGGTGAATCTTCTCTCCGTCCAGAACTCGACCAGCTACAGGAGCTGTGAAGTCTATCAGGATCGGAACATCTCCATGACCAGCGGTAAACAGATCCACTAAATAAAAGTGAATAGTGTCAAATAATAAACATACATGTCAATACAGTCTGCTTATGGTTAAACATAAGGTCTGCAACAAAGACAAATAAGGAACCTACCGTTATTGACCGCCCTAATCCGAACCCAAGCTTGGATACCAGGAGCAAGACCAAGATCTTCTATCACAAGGTAAGGATCACGTCGAATCATGAAGTGATGGCGACTGTATGATCTCACAAAGACATCATACTTAGTCTTGCCAAGACCAAAGTCAACCCGAGAAATTCCTGATCCATCATCAGACACGTTGAAGTAGACTCCAAGAATGTCAAAGTCTTCATCAAACAAAAGATCCCCAACTTCATTCATCAATGGAGGAGTTGTGTCTACCGTGAGAGGTTGAGAGTGACACACTGTTGTTACAAGAGCTCCTCCATGAACTACGTTATTAATGGCCTGGAATGTGATGTAGTACTGACCATCTGGAAGATGAAGGTTTTTGCCCAGTCCCGTGTAAGTCCAATCTTCTCGTGTCTGGAGATTGGCGTGAGGGTCGGTGAAAGCAACTACATCAGCCCCACAGACAGTCGTTCCTGCAGCCCAGGTGTAGCCCCATATTCCACTCTCGTCATCACGAAAACCGTCACAATTTCCTGGAATATCAATTTGAAAATGGGCAAATGTTCCTCATAAAACTGGATTACTGAAATTGTTTTTCTTTATTGTTTGTATTTGATAAATAATTGAAACACACAAGTATCCAGAAAAGCAAAACCAGATTTTCTGTAGTGACCAACCTGATATAAAATTGTTTGCAAGAGTTGACTTTCTATCTACCAATGGTCTGTTGCCATTAAAAACGGTTTTTGAGCCTTTCCCATCACGCACTTTCCTGCAAAAAAGATTTTATTTTGTCAGTGAGATAAACAAAATTATGAATAGTATGAAATGAAAAGTCATAATCTTGCTCAATACGTATATATGTTAACATTTCGGTATTTAGAAGTTACCTGTGGTTCAGCTCCATATTCCAATCAATGCATCGTTGTGTGACAGCAGCTTTGCACCCATCAGCTACAAGAACATCAGAGGCTGCTTCACCGACCGGCCCGGGTTCAGGAGGGGTGAAGTCAGCAAGTGTCCCAGCAGAAGGAAGGTATGCTGTGTAGTTCAGGACGTTGGTTATTTCTGCATTGACAAAGTACTGTGCACCATGTTCAATTCTTAGACTGGAATATTCCAAATAGGCGCTGTAGCCAATACCAAGTCGCTCAAAATGAAAATAAGAACCAGAACTAACCAACTTCGCATTCGGCCCAAAAACAGTTTTTTGAAGATCACAGGTCTGAGAGTGCATTTCAAAATCAAATGAAACACATTTCAAACCACTGTTTAAGCATCGACGAGCACACGCTACATCATCTTTTTCATGGCTTGAAGAAAAACGTTGTGAGGTCAGTTTACCTGATTTAGGAGGAGTAAAGAATCTCAAATCTGATGATTCACCTTGACGAGATACCGTTTTTCGTAGGACGAGATTTTGCCATTCAAAAACCTCTTTACCGAATGCCCCTGGACTGTAACCAATGGCAACGCGGTGACTCTCCTGTAGCTGGGAATCTTCAAAAACGACAACGTTAGCCTGTATCTTCGTTCTATGGCTAGTAAATTGGTAGGCTGGTTCTACACGACCATCAGGTAACGTGTTGTCAAAGGTAGGCAGCATGCAAGACACAGTTGCTGCAATATCCTCTGTATTGCGAGCTCGGACAGTCCAGTAGAGAGGAACTCCATTAGGAAGAGACGTGGAGGGAACTGTCAGTGTAGAACCTCGCATCTCCACCAGAGATCTCACATCTCGTCCTCCTTGGGATGTTCCTATACTGTAGTCAAGACGAAGTGGACTCTTGTCATCTGTGCTCTCAACTTCGAGCAGGAAGGCGGTGTCACTTGGATGTCTTCCACTAAGCTGTTTGATTGAACATGACCCTGACGCTGACCTCTTACGATTGTCACAGTCTGGGAACCTTGGTGGTTCTTTCTCCGAGACCTCTTTTACGTGTTTCCAGATAGTTCCAGTAATGGTTGGTGATTTCCAGTGCCAAATGTCAAATTGGATATTAATAAAGAAAAGAATTTTTACAAATCCTCTTAGTCTTAGTTCCAGCGGGGTTAATTCGACTAGTAACTTCTTTCTGGAATAGAAAGTATGCACTAGAATTAAAAAAAAAAACATACTTGAAAACTGAAGCAAAACCTAACTATTTTATAGGTAAAGTTATAACCTATATTATATGTATCCCTAATCAATTCAAGAAATAAATAAAACTAAATAACCTATTCACTCCGAATAAAAAATATCTCCATGCGATTCTATATTTAACAAAATGCACATGTTCAAATGAAAATGACTGAAATATATGACTAGATTACTTAGATTAGGTAAAATGCTATATATTCCTTTCTTTTAAATCTATTAAATGTTTGTACTAACGTTTCAATTGTTGGCATTTTCGAGTAGTTCAATTCCAAAATAAACGGGAATTCGCCTCTCATTAGCCATCCTGTAAGGGAGATACCCGCTGAGGCAATGACAATAGATATTTCCATCGAAGCCTCACAACGTCCAGCGATGAAAGGAGCTATTTTGGTCTGAAAACGAGGATATTAGTTTATAAACACATTATTCAAATAAGACCAACAACAATTAGATATTTAACTTAAAGGGCATATAGGATGTATAAACTGAACTGTGTATCATACTCAGAGAGCTGTTGGTGTAGTAGGAAACATAATCTTGTCACTTCACACAAACAACCCTTCACTGCTGCCAATATCAATCATTGACAATATCATCCAATAATCGATGTTGGAGACAAATTTATGATATTCGGATTTTGAAGTTGTCTTATTACTGTTTTCTTCTATCTAAACGTTTAAAGGGCGTTTTTTTCGTGTAAGTCAAGGTCAGAACTACCTGATCAGAGAAGGTATGACCTCTTTCAGGAAATATGTCACCCTTTAATATAAAGATTAGACTAGGTAATTGTCGGACAAGTAGCAATTTGTTATTTCATTTTATCTAATTACGCAAAGATAAGTTTGAGGTTGGAAAACAAATTCTAGCATTCCCGGCAATACGCTAATTAACAAGAACAAACTATCAGTCTTACATTCACTGTAGATTTCACTGCTTTGACGTCGGTTGTTATATCTTGACCAAGTTCAGCTCCAGCACTGAATGCTTAAATTTGAGAAAAAGTATAAATGTATACATTACAAAACAATGTAAGGAGTTTTTTTGTCGTTTATGATTTCAACTAACCTGTCACATGCAAGAACATCAAATCGTTGTTTTGACGTAGAAAGGTGAGTCCAGAAGTGTCTGGATTCACTGATGAATACTTTCAATCAATTATTTAGAGTATTACTACATCGGTAGCTAGTTTGCCTGTAAATGCAATTGTCAACCCGCCTGCACGGTCGCATATTAGTCGGTCGAATTTTCGGTATCAGAATAGGAAAATCAATTCGACGGATGAACACGGTCATATTAGCTGTTAATTGGCTGACATAACACAGGAACGTTCAACGGATCTGCACATAACCATTCAAGCGTTATTACACGGATCGGGAAAGTGAAGTTGGAAAATTGGACGAATGAGGCCGTAATCATGCAAAGGTATACTTACATTTGAGCAAATTTGTTCCTGTAAATAGTCAAGCGAACATCGTTACTTACGTTAGTATTATACATTTTATCTACTAAATGTTCTGAATGATTGAAACCTACTATTGTTTATTTATGATTTCTGATTACATTTGTACACTCTTGAATATATTTGTATGGTCTTAAGATAAAGTTGATTTTTTTAATATATCATTACTTGATTATTTAATACCTTGATTATAGAGGTTATTGATATTTACGAGAAATTTCAAGATACATGTAGAAGTTTTAGTTTTATCCCTAGAAGCCCCTAAAATATTGTTTCAAACATATTAAAATATAGCAATACCTGACAATGAGCGTATCTAAAGTACTCACGGAAATAGAAAAATATTGTTTTTAGGCGTTTATTTTTTTAGTACTCGACAAATGTAAGTAATTCTTCCAGACGTTAAAAAAACTAAGCTTTTCACATCTAGGCCTTATGAAATCATTGCAAAATAAACTTTAAATTACCTTTCTTAATGTAAAACTGCCCACAATTTGCATATTTTCAATACATTTCGAAACCTGCTTTGGTTTAGGTCACTCTCAGCAATGCGTGTGACAAGCTCTCTTCACCTGAATTTGCAGTTGCACGTGCAATTCAGAACTGAAGTTATTTTGAACTCGTAAGAATAGTAGTTTGTAACACCGTTTATGTCTGTAAACGCAAAGGAAACCATATTCTTTTTCAACTATTTTATGAATTTTAAAATCATATGAGCAATGAATAGTAGAGAACATAAGAGATACAATTATTGTACATTAAACAATGTATTTTAGCGGTTGGCAGAGAGATTACATATAATTTACATACTATAACTTGCATCAGAAACATACATTTCGACTTTAAAATAATTTCTAGGGGTGAAAATGACACGTGTTTCTCTCCTGTAAATTCATATATTTCGGGGATTTAACAAAAACATTCTTAAACAAAAGTTGTGGAAAACCATTTTGAATGAATATTTAGAATAACAATACCAAGTTAGTTCCAAATAAAGAAATAATCGACAAAAATCATTTGTTTTCTATATCCGTGAATACTATAATAACTGATCTATAAAGTTGAGAATAATGATAGGTAGAACATTTTCAATCAGAATCACATGCTTCTTAATCCACAGGTTATTTCCATTTCCTTAAAAGAAAAGATAATCATATATTTTAGGGCAAAATATATTTTCTCTGTCATGTTTCTTATAGTACTATTTTGAAAACTTGAAATTTTAATATGACTTTTGGGTTTTACTTTTGTGTCAAATTACTTGTTTGTTATTCTTGGCCTAGAAATACCACATAACTAATATTACCCTCCGCTTGTCAGAAAATATTTAAAACGATATTGAGTCTATATGTTATTCTGTTCCTTTTTTGGCGTAAGTGACTTCAAATGAAACGGGCGTCAGCAAGTTTGCTTCAATAAGCCTTAACGCCATATTTTTTTCAAGAACATTTTATAGAGTCTTATTTCGGAAATATTATAAAGGAAATATTTCTTTAGGTCAATCGTGCGACCAATTTTAATAAAAAGACGTCAAAACTGCAAACTACTGGTTCGTCATAAGCTGTATTAAGTTAGTTAAATGTTATAGTTATACTGCAGAATCTAACACACGCGACTCATAAACATATACGTCTGTTAACGCGTTTGAGATCTCAACACACCTTTTCACACAGGAACACATTCATAACATACATACAACTTTATTTTTTAAGTTAGAAGATATACACATCCCTTATACACTGCTGACATTTTCAAAGCCTCGTTGTGACCTTGAAAATAATGTAAATGTCACCAAAATCGACTGGGCCTGGCGCCTCCCAAAAAAAGATGCTTGATGTAAATTATGAAGAGAATCCAGTGAATGGTTCTTGAGATATCCAGCCGACAAGCCTAAAATGCAGGTTTCAATGCTGAAATTTGAAAAGCCTCGCTGTGACCTTGAAAATAATGTGAAGGTCACCAAAATCGACTTTACCCGGCGCCTTCCCAATAAGATGCTTGGTGTATGTTTTGAAGAGAATCCAGTGAATGATTCTTGAGATATCCCGCTGACAAGGGTAACATTTCCGTTGTGACCTTGAAATAAAGGTTAAGGTCATGAAACCCTATGGGGACCTTACTCTCATGGTGATATAGCTATATAGAAAAAATTAAA
Organism: Steromphala cineraria; assembly: GCA_916613615.1. Classification (NCBI taxonomy): domain Eukaryota; kingdom Metazoa; phylum Mollusca; class Gastropoda; order Trochida; family Trochidae; genus Steromphala; species Steromphala cineraria. The sequence goes on along the minus strand of OU744724.1, from coordinate 6,518,135 downwards.
AGAATCCGGTCAATAGTTTTTTAGTTATATACAATTTCATTCGTACAGACGGACGGACGCTGCCCAATACTATAGACCCTTTTTCGCGGGAAATTTCACGCGACGGCTAGCTCATGAATATTCAGTGGAGGCAGAAAGACTGAAAGCTCCATAGCTTTCCTCCAGTTGCCTCAACATTTCGAGCGCTTAGTTTTCAAATATTAAAAGTAATTCAACCACACAAATATAATCATTTGCTAATAATTATTGTTATCCAATGGGCGGCATATCTTCCTTTGATTTTTTCGCAGTTGTAAATCATGTACCAAGAAAACTCAAGCTGATATCTATTACGTCACGAAAATATCATCACAGTTATTTCTGACGTCATGATTCGACAATCATGAAGGAGAGAGGCAGTTTTAGGGCGGAGCTAGCAATATCGGGCCGACGACCTTGAGAAAGTTCAACATTGTTGCATCCTCAAACACGTAGCCGAGATCAAAGGAATGGAAACCGCTCAGGCGACCAAAATATTAACATTACCAGTCACTAAATGAGAAAAATAACAAGCTGACCATTATATGTAATGCAGTGAAAAAAATTCAAGTTGAAAAGTACCAACGATTACAGAAATTCATTGGCATCGCAAAAATATAGATATATGTCGAACTTTCGAGCTGACATTTCTAATCCAAACTGTTTGGTAATTAAGGTCAACCCCCTCCCAAATAAGTAGTGAAAAATCAACAATTCTTTTAATATTGATAAGACCACAAGTAAAAAAATTTACATTACATTACATAAAATGAAATCCAGTCTGAAAACAAATCAGTGCACTGTTACCTTATTTCAGTAAATATATGTTGCATATGCCTGCATGGATGAGAGAATGTCTGGTCATCCAAACCCATCAATATTATTCATCGTTACGAAAAAAATAAGGAAATTGGGTCATTCGTCGCTGGACGATTCCTTCAGACTAATCTAAATGTTGGTCATGCAGGGAATGTTGATGTCGGGTGAAAGATCGCAAGACGTTGCCCATTGGATAAAACAGATACATGATTGACACACGGGGTGCATACGAAATATCAGCTTGCTATCACTCACTCGGGGGCTCCGCCCCCTCGTGAGGTGATAGCTCGCTGATATTTCGTATACACCCCTTGTGTCATCATGTATCTATTACTAGTTAAGTCATGTTTAAAGGAATATTTGACGTGACTGGTTTGGAATATTTTTTTTGACGGGGTCTATGTTGACATGTGACGACACCTTCGATGTTTGTTTACAAACAAACATCGAAGCATGCCGACATGTAGATGATCTTCTGCCGTGGAAATATATGAATTAAATCTTATATTTAACCCTGTATCGATCCCTGATTGATGTTTTGAAAATATAGATCTACGAAGCATTAACAGAGGTTCTCCGGTAGTCCAATATCAAAGTGACTCAAGACTCTTGACTTGCATGTTATTAGGTGGTTAGAATATTTTTCATTAATTGATTTATGGCCAAATTGTTGCCAATATGTATTGATAACATTAGAAATCATCTCAGCTAGAAATACATAATTTTCATTTAAAAATCGGATAATTATTAACTATTTTAGACAATTGCAGCAAAACATCATTTATTATACAGCAAACAGCAGCAAACTCAAGATTCAACATGGACATCAATGGAACAGTCGCCAAAAATGTTGTGTATTTGTTGCTTAAATCAGTCGACATTCAAGAATTAATCAATGGGAAAGTAAGAGGAAATTATGTGACTTCAGCTGAGATGGTTTCCTAGCTTTGTGTAATTTAAATCTATTATCACTATGAATGAAAATTATTCTTGCAACAGGCATTCAACATGTAAGTCTATGGGCATTTTATATAATTATCTTCATTCGACATTTTCCAAATACAATCGTGTGGTTTGGTACCCTTTATTAAAATAAACTACTGAAACATATCATCATCTCCAAAGAGGCACAGTTATTTCTGCAGCATAAGAAATAAACTTTTCAATCTTCAGGTTAATTTAAAAAAACTGAAACAACCTTTTTTATTAAAAACTATTCAAAAGAGAAACAATATTTAGAAAATTTCAATCTCAATGGAACCCTTTTATTTCAGTACTTACTTGACCAATATGACTTTTACTTGCATCATATTTTTTTAAGTAATTAGTTATGTGACTATAAATTATAATTTCAACTTAACATTATATTCTGTCTTGTTATGCCATGACAACTATATGTATATGTAATCTTTTTCTTCATTAAAAAGATTCATTTTAACAGGGATGGAATACTGTTTTAGTTTACAGCACACTGCTTATTGTAGTTAATCCAATCCCTCAAAGGCTGATCGATTACATTCAAATAATGTTCTTTTTGCAAAACAATTTGAGCAAAAAATATCCCATGTTGTTTTCACTTGACTTGGGGAAAGGGTTACATGTGAATATTGTCAATCAAGAAGTAACGCAATCTAGCCGGTAAAAAAATATCCCCATTTGTAATTTTTTTTCAAATTTAAATGGTACACCGATTTTAAGTTCATTTATTTTCAGAAATGGACATCTCGTCATGTGTATCAAAAAGACTATCACAGACAACCAAATGACAAACATGGCCGCCTTAATGTTTACGTTGTTTTGCAGACATAAAAACTACTTTCAAAACATAATACTGATTGACAGTGTGCAATGTAAAGTGTTTATGCTTTATCAGTTACAAAGGATACCATTTTGCCGTCTTTCCTGGACAGGAAATGTTTCATTAGCGAGTATAATTGAAAAAATGCAAGCGAGTCGCCACTTCACTCACCGCCATGTTTTGCCTCCATCTCGATCAGCTGTTATGTTAATGAGGTCAAGGTCGTATGTAAATGAGCGCGCGAAAAAGGGTCTATATCCCCCCGCTTCGCGCTAAACGCGCGTCGGGGTATAAAAATGATTCATATAATATTTATCGTAGTATATAATATATTATTATATGACAACTACACTTACATTGCAGTATGAACATTATACATTTCAATTCAAACATAATTTAGATCAATTTCACTGTTTAAAGAGCCACTACATCATTTTACTCACATACTGTTTTGCTTTGATACGAACGTTAGTGGCATATTTGTTTAAATTGATTCAAAATATATAACATATTCATTACCAAATGCCAATTAACTAATAACAAGATGTGTATGTTCAACACTGATTCTCCCGGATATCAGTAAATTGAAAATGTATATTTTTGTATCAATATGTATCAGGGACTTTTCTGAAAAAACGATGGTCTGCTCTATCTCTATCCAATCAAAAAATATGGCTAAGGTTAAATTTTTCGAAAAATACTTGCTGCGCTAAGGTCAAGGTCACGAGGTAAAAAATTTGCATTTAACGTTAATGATGCTGCTTATAATTTACCATAAAACTGAAAATCAAAAGATAAATAGCATATACTTACTAATGATAAACACAACCGGTCCAGCAGGATATGTAAACGGTACTGGAGTAAAAAAGGGAATGTATAACGGATCACCGTTTGGTATATCTTCTTTGTCTTCAAACTCATCTTCTGCAACCAGTTCCTTTGTGAAAGATCTGACTGGGTCTTCAATGTGTTCAGATATCTGTTAAAAGTGATAGCATCAGCTTATCATAATCTACATATATTATAGCATCCTAAACTAAAAGCAAAAAATACGTTACCAGCCTTTATTGGTGAATTATTTCATAACTGTTCAGATTATAGCCAAATTTTATTGAATATCATTGTCACTAAATTATTCGATACCAAAGATAGCTTTTTCCGGCAAATGCATGAATGAATTAGACAACAAAACGTGTGAAGTGTATACTTTTATTGTTCACCTCTTTCTTAAAAAACGTCTCGCAAGAATCAAACGCCATTCATTGCTCAAAGCATTAAAACGTTGCTCACGAGTTTGGGGCTGCTACTTTAACAGATTATGTACTTTTGCACGGGCACCTATTTTATAAATTATCACTTTCTGTTTGGAAATCAAGCAACCGAGGAGGCAAAATAGAGCAATTGACTCTGTAGCTCATCAGACCTTCCATCAAATTTTGCTTTAGGGGTTGATGAATGTGATTTCCCCTCATAGTCCTCACTAGTCAAAGAGTATGTACACAATAATTTAGGCTTCTTGGCAATGTGCCGCTAGAGAAGAAAGTGAAATTAGTTTTGAGGACATAACCCCTGTGGCCCTCGTTATGGGTCACCAGGTCATCAAAACTATAAGTTACAATCCTCACGTATACAAAGTTACGGCTTTCTAGGTTCTGGAGAAGAAGACGGAAATAGATTTTAAGGGGGTAGTTGGTAGCCTGGTGGCCCTTATTGGAGGCTTCAGGACAAGCAAAGCTATAAATGAAATTTTCCCTAGTCGAGGTGTCTGTATACAAAATTTCACCATAAAAACCTAAAAATGTCACATGATTTCAATGGTATCAATGCGAAACTTTACATCTCTATAGACAAGGGTAAGCAAAAACAACATATTCTAGAGTCTATTCACAAGAGGGTGTTCAGGTTAGTCTTAATAATTCCTGCCACTTGCAAGACTTCTTTCTTGACGTCCATTGGAAATGAATGGATAAATCGATGGAGTCTCAAAGCAAAGACCGGTCGTTGTTGTGTCTGGGGCGTATGATGACGTTGACGTACACCTTCATTTAATTCACACCTTTGATGTTTTATTTGGCTTGAAATCTAGTGTTGGAGAAGGCCTTAACGGATTCTTTACTTTAAAGGGGCAGGATAATGAACCATCTGACGTTCTACAAGTGAATTCAAGTTACCATGCTGGAAACGCTCCCTTTGTCGGTCAATAGTCTGTTGCAAGTGATGTTCATGGACGTTGTTGAAATTTGGATTTCAGTCTCAAATTATACATTCGTGTGTGGTGAATTTTGCATCCGACAACACGCTGTCTCAGCTCAAATTCAATTTCATATTCCGCGACGTTTTCATTTCCTAAAATTTGTGGATGTATATTGATAACCTTTGTTTCACTTACATTGGTTGGCTAAAGGTACCACATGATCTAGCGTGAACTCTTACGTGAATTCTGCTTTATTTTTTTCTTATTGATGTTTTTTTAGAAAAGTCTTCAAATGAGTCTCAAATAAACATTAAGTTTAAAATTGTCGAATTTGTGCATTGAAGCTGTAAACCATCATACACCTCCGAGCAGAGCAATTAGACAATTTTAGATTAATCGTATTAAATTTGAATTAATATTTGACATAAACGTATTAAATTTGGAATAGATTTAGATATTTCATTTACAAATTGTTTGAAATAAGCCGAAACTCAATCAGTCTACTATTTCACGATATGCACTGTGAAATCTGCTTAAGTCAGTCATTTTTTCGTGGTTTTTAATGTGTAAATATGATCTTCAGCCTGGTACATTACAAAAAAATACAATTTGTCTAATAATTGTGGTTTACAACCTATCACATAAAAACAAAGAGAATTTACTTGAATAGATAAACCCGTGATTAACAAGAGCGTGGATAATCATTTTTGTTCAATTTTACCGGCACAATTTTGGAAAATGAGAAATAAGACTCCGCCTGGCACAACACCCTGTCTGCAACTCGAAATCTCGCTAGAAATGTGTAAAAGGTACCCTAATGTATACCCTTTATTTCCTAACAATTTCTTATCTCATTACCCCCATGCATGATAAAAACGCGAAGTCTTTGGTTTGCTTTTTTTCTGCAACACGGCAGTCACTAGGAAGTCATTTGGCCCGACCCAATGACACGGAAGATAATGAAAAGAACATCATAGAAATGTCACAGCAACTAAAAACTTCAAAACCATGTCCGAAATTTTCGAGTTGCAGCCGAAAACCAAATTTTGAGAATTGTCTAATTTTTTTACTCGAAGCTATATAACAAGGACGTTTTGGAAATATCACCTTTGCATTGTTTAATTTGCATTTAAAATACTTAAAATCACCTTTTTCCGGAGAGTATAACCCTGTGCCCCCTGCAAAACACAGCTTTATGTTACAATCCTCCCTAGTCAAGGAGCTGGTACACAAGAGTTTAGCTTTCTGGGCCTTATGCTGGGCCTGGATGAAAATTGCTTCAGGGGAGACCAGGGCAAAGCTTAACTTCTTCTTATCGATCGACAAATAGCGTAGTTTATAATTACCATCCAATGAAAGCAAACGTTAAGCAGCGTTGTGAATCTTTTGCGTGTTTTTCGGACGCACGATTTTAAATATTTAAAAAACCATGTATTTGATTTAAGAACTGGTAATATCTTATTTAAAATATTTCATGAAAACATAAAACAGAACATGCATGCATTCATGCATTCATTCCCTAATGAAATTTGTAATTGCTTGTTTTTATAATTGTTGGATGACCATATCGAATGCTACCTTTAATGCGACAAAGTGAGCCGGTGGAGCGCTTTGCCCCGTGTGATCTAAAATTGATTTATTTTGGTCACATAGTGCTTATAACGTTACTATTTTGTATTTCTTAAGATAATAACGTAAAACGTACTTTCAGTACCTAATTGTATTTATCTGGTATTTTATAAAAAAAAGAAATATACCATTTTACCTTAAGGTTTTTGTTTTTATAATTGAATGACGACAAGTGATAGTTACAAAAACATATGTTTCTGTTGTTTTTACAAACAGGATATTTATATTGACTGTATATCATCTTTCAACCCTAAAGGACAAATAATGCGTGCCGTTTGGTCAAGACCAGACAGAGTTAAATGTTTTGAAATGTCTAATTCCATTATTCGTCTATTAAACAAATCAAATTCTTCTGTTCTTTCATATTACTGTTTTTGATAGTCAATGACCTACATGTTCAACACCTTCGTATCCCTAGTTTTAAAGACATGTGTACGTACCAAAAAAAAGGATATTGGGTTTGTGAGTATAACGAAAGTCAAGGTCCATAACATTTTAAAGCATAGTTGTACATGCTTGCGTATAATACCTAGAATATTCCTATTCCTATCCTTTATATTTGTTCATTAGTTGCCTTGCATTATCAAGATGATAGCTTTTGATTAGTGTTGGCTGATTATACGTGTGTAATATATTTTTCATTCTGTGTCTTTTCAAATGGGGCAAAGCTCCCAAAACTACAGGGCAAAGCGCGCCCCTTTTGTTAAAATACATTTACGTAAATATATCCATAATAATGGTAAGCTGAAAAAGCATGTGCCATGCCACAGTCTATCTATGGTGCAAGTTGCACTTATATATTAGGGTAGCCAATATGACCGACTTTAGGGGTCACCAAAGCAATTCTCCCTAGTAAAGGTGTCTGTGTACTAGGTTTTGGCTTTCTGAGCATAATGCTTCTGCAGAAGAAGATGAAGGTTTTAAGTGCGTAGCCCCTGTGACCCTAATCAGGGATCACATGGTCACAAAGCTATACATTGTACTAGTCAAGTGGTCTTTACAATAGAAGTAAGCGGTAAAGGGACAATGATTCTGGAGAAGAAGTAAAAAGCGTTCGGACGGACGGACACCAGACATAATGCCATCTCAAAAGCCTATCGAGCCCTTTTAGGCCTGATGAGCAAAAAAGGATTTCTGCTATCAATGGTCTATGACAATGACGCTTCGAGGGCTTGGTTTAATTTTTAATACTTACTGCCCTGCCCTATGCTTTTACTGAAAAAGGTCAGGTTTGGTCCTATTCTCAATTGTTCATTATAATTATTTTACACCACAAGTATGCAACGTCAGTTAAGCCACTATTCTCGTTTCATGGAGGTAGCTCAAGTCATTAAATGCTTATGAAACCTCTGAGAAAGACAAATTTGCTGGTTTTGTATGGAAAAATTTATTATTGTCATCGCGACGTTTGCCTCTCACACAAAATAACAATTTAACAGTGTCGCTGCATCCAATCCTTTCTACCTCCCAAACTAGTCTTATTCAAACAGAGTTTGGATCATAACTTGAGCTACCTCTGTGGGGAGATAATGCATTGTATGACTTGAGCTTCCTCTTTGGGGAGTGAATATTAAGCCACTGGGTGATAAAAAAATAGAGCCATTGGCTCTGTAGCTCATCAGGCTTCATCATCATTTATGCTGTAGAGTGTGGCCAATGTGATTCCCCCTTTGTAGAGGCCACAGGGGCACCAATCATAAAATTAAGTATATAGGCGACAAGTTTCAGTTTTCTAGGCCTTATACTTCAGGAGAAGAAGATGAAAATAGATTTGAAGGACGTTCCTGTTGCCTTTATTAGGGGCAACAGGGTCACCAAAGCTACAATTCATAATCCTCACTAGCCAAGGAGTCTGTACACAACGTTTCAGCTTTCTAGGCCTTATGGTTCTGGAGAAGAAGATGAAAATAGGTTTTTAGGGTGTGGCCCCTGTGGCCCTTATTAGGGGTCACAGGGCCACCAAAGCTACAATTTATAATCCTCACTAGCCAAGGAGTCTGTATACAAAGTTTCAGCTTTCTAGGCCTTATGGTTCTGGAGAAGAAGTCGATGGACGGACGGACGGACGCCGGACACCATGCCATGCCATAAGCCCATCGGGCCTTACAGGCCAGATGAGCTAAAAGGCAATACCTACAAAACGTTGCCATCCATGAGTTTCTTCTTAATTTCATATACATTTAAGGAATTGGTGCAATCTCATTCTTTTTCTTCTTGCTTATTAAATATGTTCAATTGCTAGGTTAATGATGCTTAAAATGCACTTACCCCTGCTGTTTTATCTACACCATCTGCTAGTAAAATCATACATACATAACAATACAAAACCAGGTGCTCTAAAGGTGCTACGATTTAGCTGAAGTTCGTTGGTTACTGTTCGTCATTTTCGCGTTTGTCCACACATTATGCCCCAAGGAAACTGACAATGCTTTGTATCTTATAGCAACCAATCAGCAGGTCTGACAATATATATTTTCCTAGTGACAACAATGTTCTTTCTTGTTAGGTTTAGAATCGGACTTTTATGATTCTGCAAATTGAAAGTATTATTTATGCATGAATACGGGATGTTTTGGTATTTGAAGGCTGACATATTTACTTTAGAGCGAATACCATCCATCATTCCGTTCATCTGTTCTATGAGCTCCCCGCCCGGGATGTTTAAGTTTGCCAGTTGATCCGTGATTGAAGACAAGTCTAATTTCTCGAAATCGTTCTCAAATCCTGCAAAATCAAAATATATTGATGCAGAGTATTATGAAAACACAATTAATAAATGTGATTTCACACAATCAACATATTGACAAGTGATTGTAATAAGGTGAAAAGATCCCCTGCAGCAAATTCATGTTAACAATATAAACAATGTATAGAATAGTCTATAGTCTTGTCATGTTACTAGAGCTAATAAATGTACCTTTAGTCAACAACATATCCCTCAAATAAAGATTAATTGTGGTTCCAGAGTTCTGTTGTGACCTTTGACATAATGTGGAGGTCGCATGAATCGATTTGACTTGGCATCTAAGACGTTATGAGTAGGTTATGAAGAGAAATATGAATATTTATCTGGAGATATACTGCTAACAAGCCTAGTATGCATGTTTCAATTGAGATTTACTGATGACAAGCCCAGTATGCATGTTTCAATTGAGATTTACTGATGACAAGCCCAGTATGCATGTTTAAATTGAGCGAAACTGATGACAAGCCCAGTATGAATGTTTCAATTGAGATTTACTGCTGACAAGCCCAGTATGAATGTTGCAATTGATATTTACTGCTGACAAGCACAGTATGTATGTTTCAATTGAGATTTACTGCTGACAAGCCCGGTATGCATGTTTCAATGCTGAAATTTGCTAACCCTCGCTGTAACTTTGGAATTATAGAAGGGCACCCGAATCGCCTGGGGTCCACACCTTCCCAACTAGAGGTTATGTGTCAGTTATGAAAATAATCCAGTTAATGATTTTTTAGATCCCCCCCCCGCTGACAAGCTTGATATTCAGGTTTCAACAAGGGTAAGATGTGAAAGTCTCGTTGTGACCCTGAAAAGAAGGTCATGGTTATACACCATGAAGGGACCTTACCCTTAGGATGATGAACCAATATGCAGAAAATAGACAGAATGAAGTTAACAGTTCTTTAACTAGATTTCGTACGTACGTACGGACGGCAGATGGACGCTGCTTAATACTATATCCCCTAATCGGCGCTAAATGCGCGGCGGGGAAATTTTTTTACAAGGTACAGTTGTAGGTATCGTTTATATATCTTGTCTTTCTATCGATGAAGAACAGCAAAAAATTGCATGCAATATCGTAGCGCAGCCCAAATGTGTTGCTGCTGTTCATCATCAGAGGCACAAAACATAGATAAAATCCTTGTGATAACAAAGTCATCAATATTGTGTGATTGTAACTTGTTCCATAGGATCCATGTAAATCCAAATTGAGAAATACATAAACTAAAACGACAGAAGATATAATTTAGTTTTCACGTCCATGCACTAAGAATTGGTCTAAACTGAAATCTGCATTTTGAGAATTACCTCATTAGCATATCACGCGACATTAAAAATGGCCATCGTCTGAGAAGCGTTCAGAGCAAATAAGCTTAGCGACATATGGATACTAAAATGAAACATTAGCAGTGAACATAATTGTTTCGCTTGGGGGATGAAAGTATTTACCTGTTATCGACCAAAACGCACAATAGCTGCTCATTCAATAGATTGTGACGCCATTATGAATGCACGCGGTTAAGTTATACCTTTTTTGCCGCTTGCATCGAAAATTGGTTTTTGAGAGATCTCAACCTATGGTTAACTAAATATGAATGCATAAAAAGCACCAAGCAATGGATGGTTCACGGGTTTGAGACACGGTCGATTACCCGTGAACCATCCAATTTAGTGCATGGACAATAGGAAAATCCAAACGTCAAACTCATGTTAATTTCATTCAAATAATATGTTTTGCCGTGGACCAAGTCGCTCAAAGTCGTACCAAGTGATTTGGTGTCGTTGCAAACTACATTTAGATTGGCTGAAACACTTGTACCATGCGCTTAGTCAGCTTTGTCTCTTGTTCGCACAAACCTTTAATGATGCTATTGCCGTTGTCTTCTTTGTGTCTTCTGTTAATCTTGAGATCCTTGACAACCTTGATTTTGGGCAAACATGTGAAAGAATAACAGGGAGTGAGGTAAAGAGAGAGATGGACAGTATCCTCTCGCCATTTGGCTGAGCTCTTCAACCTGAACGTAAAGGGACCAAGCTTTACTCCGGGTTTAGTGACTGCTCTTCCTGTAAAGATAGTAGCATTGCATGCGTTTAGTTCCATCGAAAGTTATTAGAATATTTAAAACAAATTTTATACCTTCCATAGTAAATTCGTAGAGTTCTTGACCTACTTAAATATTTTTACATTTTATTTACGATGAAATACAAAGGAGCCCAGAAAAAGACTTTCCAACATTTCTAGAGTTACGAAGGCTCCCTTTATTAATTTATTTTATAAAAAATGAAATTCATCTTTAACTACATTATCATAACATTTCGAACATCTGATCAATGCTTCATCAATATTGACATTGTACCGACGTTGTTGAATAAATTTATATATGTTTTTAATTTATGACTTGAGCATCGAAATTTACATAGAATGCGGATAAGCCTATATGTTCAATTAATTTAAGATTATACTTCTCAGGTTCAAGAACTGTTTTATAGGCTGGATGATATTTGAGAAGGAGTGAAGAATTAATTCTGTCGTGCCAGGTTTGAAACTGTATATCTTTACATCGTTGTTTAAAATATTGGATACAACTATTTACATGCCCACAATCTTGAGCGATCCATATATACGAAAACCCAGTGTGCATCAGGAGTACATGCACAATGTACATGTGACACCCAGTTTACATAACCATTGTCATCAAATGACTTCAGCATCTCGTAACATGCCTTGGGATGGCGGTGTGTGTCCATACACACAAGTCTACACCCGCATTTAACACAGCGACTGTAATAGTTAACATACATGTTAGTTCATCCCACTTCCCCAAGTATCGCATTGCTTGATATATATTCGCTCACGCAAATATACTTTTAAAGAGAAGCCAGACCAAATTTGAGTCCTTCTAAAACCTGCTTTCTATCTCTTACTATGCCTTTCTTTCCGTCTTTTCCCTCATCCTTTCGATCCCTTTCTCCCTTTTCTATCTACTCTCTTTTGGGTGGCAACATCCACGTGTTTAATAACTGAAATATTGTTCAAAACACGTTAAACACCATCTCACTCACTCACTTTTTAAAGAAAAGGCCATGTACTGTCTCAATTTTGTCTCTAACCGTAAAACCCCAAATTTCAGATCCGTATAACAATATCGGTGCGTTCTTGCTGTGGTAAACTTTTGCAACATTTTTACAATTCAATATAAATGTCTGTGTGTATGAGTGGGGAAAGTCACCTCTCTATAACAACTTAAGGAAGAAGAAGGTGGAAATCTAAAGACTGTGTATGATAGGACATATCCGAAACATACACATGTAAAAGGATCATAAGTAATGTCAGGTTTCATAACATTAGAACAATAAGCATTTGAGCTAAGAGATAGTGTTACTAACGGATGTACGGACATGATGACTCCTAAATATAAACATTGAATTTCATTTGATATTCCTATTCTATACCAATACGAATGATAAGATCTTTTAAATAGATGCCTTGGTTAAACTATAAGATTTATGCACAAAATTAATCAGTTCAAGTGAAAAAGTGTCACTGTCATAGAAAGGGTAACATACTCATTAAAATGCTTTTGGTTTATTTTTTCTTAACCAAATACATGTAATTATACATCAAAGTTCCAAATGCATCCAAATTGTATGGATATAAATCAAACTGACACAAAAGCATTAAACACATTAACTGACTAACTTTACTAACATTAACTAACCCAAAAGCTAACAGTTCAGTGGATCTGCTTTTCTGTGAGCATGAGAAATAACTCATATAGTTTACTTTTACTAATCAATTCTAAGATATGCTTATTTCAAAGTTGTTGAACTTCTCACAGTAAACAATATTTTGAACTTGATTCTTTCAACAAAGCCTTAAAGCTATTAAAGAAATATTATTTCATTCTTGTCCGTTTCTAAGTGACCCTCCTGCAAACTTTTGTCATTTTTTCATGACCCTCCCATGATGGCTGTATCATTTTTTTTGAATCCTCAGCCCATTCCATCCCCTGTATTAATGAACCGTCCCTTATTTAACCCTCAGGAATAGTTTTACATTCTGATCAAAGTCTATCCTTTATTAGTACTTGATTCTTTGAGCCCTGAATACATAAAAACGTACCTTTCGGGGCTAAGTGTCCCACACCATTCAAACTTATGTCGACCTTTGCTTTTAGCGGATGAATTCTTACTCTCACAGTAACTCCGGCCTTCATAGAACTGACTGGAATTTTGACATCACAGGTGAATCCGAGGCAGTCCTCGTCAGCTGTACACATCTGGTCGTATCCAAAGGGAAATCCTCCTTGAAAGTGTTGGCAGACTGGACAACAGAAAAGAGGTATCGGTCCTTAATATAACTGGACATAATTCAATATCATTGCATACGTGTTCTTGATATCGTTATTAGTTGATTTATGAAATTTGAAACACATGTTGTGTAACCAGTTGAAAGTTATTCAACAGATGTTGTGTAACAAAAACAAGTTATTCAACAATAGTGACGTCATAATGCCGTGCTACTTGTGCAATCAGCTGATCGGGTGCAACCGAACCTACCGTCGCTTCAAATTTTGAATTCATAATTTCTCTAACTCTCTAATTTCTTAGAGTTGTCTCAGTATTTAGACAACACTGAGCTTTGAAAGTTAGAGGAGTTACCGTCGCTTCAAATTTTGAATTCATAATTTCTCTAACTCTCTAATTTCTTAGAGTTGTCTCAGTATTTAGACAACACTGAGCTTTGAAAGTTAGAGGAGCGATGTACGAGTTTAGGAAAGATTGTGTTTAGATGTGGAAGCAGTTTGAAAATTACAATCGCTGAACATAGACGAAAACAATTCTGAATAAGTTTGGCTCTAGAAACGTTTAGCAATGGCATATCGCTGTCATAAAGCTTTACCGCTGACGATCTGTATCCACATCAATAGTGTCAAGTTTTTCTTGTTAAAAGTATTTTCTACTCTCCTTGTTTGGTGTTGTACCCAAAAATTGTTTAAAAGTAGGACTTTATTACAAATAGATTATTAGGCTATAAGGGGAAAAGAAACCATGTTTTTATTATATGCCAACACAGAGGTACCTTACCAGTGTATCATTACTCGTTATGTGGCGCAATGTTTGATCGTAGTTTCAAAGACATGGCAATGTTCTCTTTGATATGTAATTAAAAGATTTCAAAAATCCTGAGTGTTGGATATGTTGCAACTCAATATGTTCAAAGTTTTGATTTATTCACTCGCTTTCGCTCGTGAATATTGAAAATATCTCGTTGAAATATTTTCGATATTCAACACTCACTCGTTCTGTAATCTCTATTTATATGATATAAGAAAAAATTGGACGAGACGAAAATAAAATCATAGGATTCAAGTTATTGAAAGTTTTCCTAAAAGATGAAATGAGGTAAATGATTAAACACTTTTATGATATCAAGACGTGTTCGTTTATGAAACTGTCATGTACACAATGGTCTTTAACCAAAGTAATATTTGTAGTTGCGTTTCACCGTGGATAAAATATTACTTATTATATACCTTTGTATATCGATGTTTTCATTTGGATCATAGATGTCAATTTGCCTCCAAGCGCACTCATACCAAAGCGCATCAAATGCTTTCCAATCCCTCCCAAGGCAAATGATTTCAAATTTCCCAGAGGTACATTCTTCAAACGAGATGTTCCGTTACTAAGCAGTCCTTTCAACTTTGGTAACTTTCCTTTCAGAGAATCATTTGAGCCGAGTATGCCGGATAAAGCTTTGAAACCCATTTTCTTGATGTTGATAGAAGAGAAAAAATTCTTCATTTTCCCCCTGGATTAATATAATAATATGCAAATGCGGTTATGTTAATCAATTCAATTCAACATGCATATGAAACATTTTAATGTATACACACCAGTTTGTCATGTACTATCTAACATATGTAGTTATGGGCCTAAGGCTTCACTTCAGAAATAAAGAAATTGAATGAAATATATGAATAAACATATTTTTTCCAAAATACGATGCTGTAGATATAAAATTATAGGAAGCATAACAATTCATCCCAAGAAAAAAATGAAATCTAGTTTTTTTTATCGGAAGATTGAAAAAAACACGATTACTAAGAAAACGCTCACCCTTTGCCTTTAAACAGGTCAGTCACGTCAGACAGCGACCCGAGGTTCCCAACTATGTCCTTAAGAAATTCAGAAATATGTCCAAATATCGAGTCAAGTGGAATCAGCTTGTCAAGAACTTTAATGGCTAGATCTTTTAACCAATCAACAGCTGCTCTTTTTAACTCGTTCAGCATTTTCATTAACTTCTCTTTCAGATATTCGAAATCAAAGACATTTCTCATGTGTTTGAAAGTAAAGTCTTTACATTCTTGCTGCCAAACAGGCTTGATTTTCAAAGTGTTCACAAAGGGACTTGGATCCATATAAAAGCATAGGCCTTCCTTGTTAGTGCCTGAACGTTTCTTGACAGCCAGATGTATGTGGCTCCATTCGCATCCGTTTTTACCGGCGGATTTTCCTATTGCATCTCCTTGAGACATATACTGCTCATCATCACCAACTGAAGGTTCCAAGTTAGAAATGATTATCTCATATTGTTCGAAATCCACGTCGGATGGTTCTATGGTCACCTCGTTGAGTCCTGATTTCCTTACTAAACCTGCGGCTGGACACACAACCTAAAACAAAATAATGATAAAAATATATCAACAACCTTTGTTCTTTTAAAGTCATGGAGATCAGCCGGGAAACAGGCAGGTGTGAATAAGAATACAGTGACGTTATCTGGTACTTGATGTGATTTCATGAAGGTGACTTGTCCATCTATAGTTTTATTGATGAATACATAAACTCTTTAGTAAATAGATCTTAAATAGTTGCTTGAGTTTTAATTTGTTTAAAGTAAGAAGTGATGGGCGTGGTCCACATTTTTGTTGAGCAAGATCTGTCCCTTCACAGCTTAGTAAGATTGATTTTTTTTTGACAAGTCGACATTGTTGGATCGAAACACAAACATCATTTTAACAAGGCAATCAACACTATTTGTAAACTAAACAGTGAATATGTCAATTGCCTTAACATATAACCATAATGATTATTGTTCACATACTTAAATCAATAAATCAATATATATATATATATATGAATAACATATGCAAAGACGATTTTATGAGAAAAAAGTGCAAATATTAGTGATACACGCAAGCGATGAACATGAACTTTTGGGTGTATCCATTAGTTACAATGAAAGCATTTGCACATTTTTGTCTTGCAATTGCTACGCTTTAATCCGTAGAGTAATTACATGTGGATCCCCATGAGAGTGTTATGTCCAAGTCAGCCTATTTGCTAATGAATTAATTTCTAGAGTCTGATTGAATGTTTATTCACATGACGACCACTACGGTAGTTAATTCTAGATTCTCCATTCATTGATGGTGGGTCAAATTGACTGAATTCATTATTTGATGATGTGATAATTACATTGAATTACTTCACCGCATCGAATAAGCAGGATATGACTGTTAAATGAAATGAGTACCTTGTTGCTCATGTGAGCGAGGTGTATGTAATATAACATAAGCTCATGTCTGTGTAAACTTCTAACAACCTGATATCTTATAGATGTGTTTATTAACCAAACGTTGTATAACCCTTTAAAATATTTGTTCCTATCAAAGCACACTTATAACTAATAACTACCTGTTCTGAACACTTTGGGGCTCTTGCACAGGATACAGACGTTTTTGATGATAATTGTCACATTATGTTAACGTCTAGTATCCCATCTAAAACTGTACAATGCACATTAGTACCAAGACGAAATATTACTTTCGGAGCTGCAGAAGCGCTGCACGAAGCCATGTACATAAGTTATTTCAGGTAAGCATTCATGCAGCTTGGTGGACTGAGTGCAATGGGAATGAAGTGCCTTGGCCAAGGACCCAACTCAGGGCACACATTTCGGTGTCTCCACCTTTATTCGAAACCGGGCTGTCGGCTTAAGAGGCCAACTTGCTAACCACTACACCATCGCGCTCCGACTTTATTGTAATACAAGTAGAAACGACTCGCATACTCGGCTCTCGCTAGGATGATCACCTTAATTTAAAATCTAAATAAATTTAGATCAAAAGATTTTATATTATGACATACTGAAATAGTATGACCTTATGTAAAACCTGTTTATCTAAATTTATTTAGATTACTTAATTTGTCGCCCTTATGCGACTCACGCCGTTGGTGATTTAACAAAAGAAATTGATCACTGACAATTGAGTTGAATTCTACGGAACCATCCTAGTGTCATAATCAGTATTTAGATTGAGCGTCAAGCAACATCTCCAATATTTTAAAGTCTATTGGTATGACGCTGCCCGGAATCGAACCCCGAACCACGGGTGTATAATGACAAAATCATGGACTAGATGTAAACAATATTTTGCAATTATTTTTAGTTTAAAGGAATTATTGCAAACTTGTAAGATTTATCAAGGTAGGTATGGCATTAAGGACATACATATAGGCTCCTCTCAATATTTATGCAGGTCACCGGGTCATTACTTCAAAACGAGGCTTACTGAGCGCGGCAAGTATGGCGACAGACGTTTATGATGTTTTGATGGCTAGGAAAACGGGTGGGGGGGAAGTTGCCCAACATTGTTGTGTGTATGGGTGTTTTTCTGACAGCCGCTACCCCCAGGATGATTCCCCGGTGTGGTTTCACCACTTTCCAAAAGATCAGCTGTTGAGGAAAACGTGGCTGGTGAAAATGCGTCGAGACGAGGGGCCCCTCTTCACGAATGAGCAAATTCATAATTCCCATCAAAATATATTATACATACATATGCCTTCAAATACCAATATAATTAAAATAAAATACTCGTATTTATACTGATAAACAACGCACGACTATGCAATCGATATTTATATTAATGAAATAGGGACAGGTCATTTTGTTATTGTCCTGTTTTCGATCACTATCCTTGTGCAATGGATTTTCAGTCAGTTAAGGAATACTAGCCCATATTTCAAAGAATGTGTAAATAAATGAATTAGAAGTGATTCTATCACCTTTGTTGGCTATGTATGTATGGAATAAATAAATGCAACATATTGTAATATTAAAGTTTTTACAGAACATCATGCCTTTGAAATAACTATCCAAAAATTACTAATGTTTTTAGCAGTGTCAAATGTTTTCAGTAACTTCATTGATCCTCTGTTATAGAAAATTCAGAGGGCAGTATGTCTAAGTCAATGTTCCATAATAAAACAGAAAGTTGATATTTTTCCAATGTCAACCTGTTCATGTAATATCTTCAAGTAAATATTTACTGAAGTTGTATTGATGTCAGGGCACAAATCTTGAATAAAATGTGCTCAAAATGTTTCACAGAAATAGCATCAATTATTGTTTCATATATGCTTTGTTTAATGCTTCCTGTGAATAGTCACTATATATTTCCACAAAATATTTCATGAATATTAGACAAAACCCACCAAACCAAAAAATAACTTTAACAGTTTTTACAATGAATGTAATAAGAGATTACCCTACTTACCTTCAATAAATTTTGGAGAAAAAAATAATTAGCAAGGAAATTTCATGTTATGAGTCATTCTCAAAAATATGGACAATTCCTGTCCGCCACTTTCTATCGTCTTTATTTAATAAATAATATTTAAATTTGATAAGATTTCACTTACAGATTGAAGCTTATATATTTGATACACAAAAGAACACTTTCAAATGTAAATTAATGCTCAATGCTCAAAATCAGAAGAGGTAATTTCCCATGTCCCAACAAGGGAATTTAGACCTACAAGAGTCTGTCATTTGGTGAATGAGTTTGGGATGTACTTTTTTCCACTGGTTGTTGATAGAAACATCTATTATGATATTCCTTACATTATTCAAACCTTATATAGAATAAATTTTCATATTAATTTTCACTTTTTATGTCTGTCACAGAAAATTATGTCTTTCCTGTAACAGTACCATATTATCATGAAATAATTGATGATGCCTTGATTTCTGGAAAATATATTTCTTGTCATGCTCAATGTTAGTTTCTGATTGACAAAGCAAACACTTTAACCTGGGCTTCAGACAATATACTTTTTATAAAAAAAATAGTTGAAGTTCAGATTTTAGAGAGTAGAAATTGCCGATGTCTTTACTGTAACACATATTTCAAAACTGCTGTTATGGTTGCGTAACTTATCACCAGTTCATTAAATCTGGGTTGTCGAAAGCAACACAAGCCGTAAGTCTGGCTCGCTTGAGGGATCAGTCATTATCTTTAATTGTAGTGTCAAAGAGATATTGTCTTTAATGTAACAGTCTATCCTGTAACAAAAAGTATGTTACAGGAAAGATAACATTGTTACAGCAAAGACATTTCATCACAATTTGTTTTATCTAATGAATACAAGAACTTAACCTTTACTTTTTCATCACATATTTCAAAAGCATTAAGTATTAGTTTAATGTTCATTATTTCATATTGTAAGATAGAAGGCATATATTTACACAACATGGACTTATATCAGAAGTTGTTATTGCAAAGACTTTTTTTCTTTTTTTTTTTTTTATTTCACTGTTTTTGGTACAAAGTCAACATACAAAGATCAATCACATCGTTGAGCATAGAATTATAATATCAATATTGCAGATATATAGTAATAATACTAGCGTCAGCTATGCAGATAAGACATCAACTAAACAACATATGACAAGAAGACCAAAATGTGGCAAAAGGTGTTTCACTACAAGTTATCTTTGCATTGTATTTATCTAGGGTGTATGCAGATTCAACATCTTGTTTAATGTACGACATGTTTGGATGTCTGTTTGCTAATCTTGATTTTAAAATGTTGTACTTTGTGATAATTATGATACGATTGACTACGTCATTTCTTTTCTCAGGGTATCCAAATAGTATTTTCGACATATCAAAGTGGAGAAGGGTGCCAGTTTTCAGTTGAATCCATTTAATAACATTACTCCAAATTTCTTTAATTATCTTGCACTCATAAAATATGTGTGTTATAGTTTCCACTTCGTTTTTACAAAAAGTACAAAGATTAGTGTCAATCAATTTCATTTTTGATAACAGTTCATTTGTTGGTATGCATCTGTGGATAATACTATATTGAAACCATTGATGTTTTACATTAACAAGTGCCCTGAAAGGTATTTTATGAATATATTTCCAGTCAATATCAGATATTTGTTCGTTAAAAACGATATTCCATTTTTTCCTGTATTTGTTGTTAGTATTTTGATTTTCGGTTGTTTGTAGTGTATCATAAAATATTCTGCCTCCTTTGCTTGTTTTCACTAGATCTTGTAAAAAATAGGGAATGCAGGGCATGCAGGTTTTTCTGAGTATATTGTTATTCGTTATTTTACAATAGCTCTTTATAGTTTTATAGATCCCGGCATATTCTAAAAAGTTTGTTTTGCAGTTGTACAATTTCTTAAATTGTTCATAAGTTAGTATGTTTCCATTGTCATCTACCAAATCGTTTATAAAATATATTCCTGCCTTCACATAGTGTGAGTAGCATATTGGCTTATTGTCTATTCTAAGGTTATCATTGTGCCAGATTGGCTGTGTGAGCACATCGTTTTGTTCTTTAATGCATTGTCTTTTACTACTAATATATTGTCCCCATGCTAACACCACATCTGTCCAAAAATCATTTGTTCGCTTTGTCAGTATGTTTTCTTTGATATATTGTTCGCATTTTGATAGAAAATTCATATCATTTGTGTTGAGGTTAATGTAAAATAATTTGCTAAGTTTCGAATCGTTCTTGAATAACCTATTAATCCATGTAATCTTTTGTGATTTGATCGTATTTTCTACGTTTGGTACTCTTAATCCCCCATCTTCAATTGATTTGCTAAGAGTTTTACGACTTATTTTATAAGGTTTATTTTGCCAAATGAATTTGTAAAATTCAGTATTTAATTGTTTCATAAAAGTTTTGTTTGGATTAGGAAGAGATGAGAATAAATGATTTAATTTTGGTAGTATCAGACTTTTAAATACTGTATTTCTACCTATGGGTGTAAGGGCTCTTGCTGACCATTTCTTCATTGTAAGCCTTATTTCTTTAAGTTTATCCTTGTAGTTTCTTTCCACCATTTCTGCCAAATTATGCGTGAAAATAATGCCAAGGAGAGTAAATTCAGTTTCATTCCAATTTAATTTATATCTTTTGCACCATATTTCTTTTGCGTTTTTCAAAGATCCTATTTTTATAACTTGAGTTTTATTTGTGTTTATTTTTAACCCAGAGAATGATGCATATTGTCGTAAGATTTGCAACGTATTCCGAAGGCAGTCTTCAGTGCCATCTAATATCAATGTGGTGTCATCTGCAAATTGAGATACAAGATATTCTGTGTTTCCAATGGTAATACCTTTTATTTTTGGATTGATCCTTATCATGTTTGCAAGTAATTCTGCACATAATAGAAAAATGTAGGGGGATAAGGGGTCTCCCTGTCTACAACCTCTAGTTAGACTAAAGTAATCTGTTGCAAAACCGTTTACCAATACGCTTGATTTAATATCTTTATAAAATGTATGTATCCAGTGTTTCAAAGATTTTCCAAAATTAAAAAAGTCCAGTACTTTTGAAATAAAATCCCATTCAACAGAATCAAAAGCCTTTTCAAAATCAATTAAAAGAAGTACTCCTGGTAATTCCATACAATCTGTATAGTCCATGATGTCATATATTAGACGTGTACATTCCCCAATATATCTGTTTGGCACAAAGCCCTTTTGATCTTCATTGATGATATCATGTAGCATTGGCTTTATTCTATTAGCGATCGCTGCTGATGCAAGTTTATATGAAACATTTAGCAAGGTTATTGGTCTCCAATTTTTTAAGTGTTCTTTTGGTTTGCCTGGTTTAGGAAAGCAAGTAATTAATCCCTGTTTTTGACTGGTAGAAAGTTCGCCTTTTAAATAACCCAAATTAAGTGATTTAATGAGATACTTATTTAAGTCAATCCAGAAAAATTTATAAAACTCTGCTGTGTATCCAGATGGTCCAGGGCTTTTACCATTTTTCATATTTTTCAAGGCTTTTAGCACTTCATCATATGATAAATCTCCTTCCATTCGTTCTTTTTGTATATCCTCTAACTTTGGTATATCGTGCTTTTTAAAGATTTCCTCTAAATCTACATCATCTGAGCCCTGTTTAGTATATAATTTTGTATAAAAATGTTTTGCTTCCTTAATCAAATCGTCAGTTTTTGTAAGAGTTTCGCCGTTGTCATTTTCTAATTTAATTATAGCCTTATTGAGGAAATTGCAAAGACTTGACTCTGTTACAGTAAAGAATGTTTGCATGATTACTGGTGTCAAAATACAAAGAGGAGAAATCTTGAAGTTAATAAGCTGATAATTAATAATAGAAATACCCCAGAATGAAAAGGAGCATAATTATTTATTATTTGTCAGTGTCTAAGGGTCATAAATAATAATTGATTTTAGTTACTGCAAAGACTTTATTGTTACGGTAAAGACTTAACATTATTTCTGCATATATTGTAAATACTGAGAGTTACAATTTACCATATTTACCATCAAACAAGATACAAACTGATTACAAACTGTTTTCTGAATTGGTTCTTCGATATATTATGGTAGTCTTACATGTCATTATCAATGCAGTCACTTTGAAAATGGATAAACTTAATTAATCATATCTTTCGTAACATTTGATGTCTTTCCTGTAACAATTATTGGCGACATAACTTTTTTTCAAAATCAGACAGACAGACAGACTTTATTTCAGAATTAAAGGCCTCATGGCCCAGATTACATCAGAAGAGCCGTAAAACAGATACGGTGTGGTGTAAAAAAAAATAAAATCATTTAAATATCTGAGTTTTCTTCAAAAAGAGCGCAACATTTTTCAAAAGTGATACATCCTTGCTAGATATTAAATTATAAAGATTCATTCTTGTAGGATGGTTGATATAATATGAAGGTACATACAATTTTCTAAGATGTTCATAATATGGACATATGAGAATAACATGATATTCATCTTGAATCCCTTTTAAACAACAGAGAGTGCAAGTTAACTCATGTATGTTAATATTATCACATTGTCTAAACTTCTGTACTTGAAGATTGTGAGACTGACATCTTATTTTAACAATTAACCTCTTAATATCTTTAGGTACAACATCAGTGCATATATATGCTTCAGCCTCAAAGACAGACTTAATTGACTTATAAAAAGAAAGATAATGTGACTTGTCTAATCTAGTATACCATTCTTGAATATTAATTTCAATACAACGATGCTTAAATGCAGACATGAATAGAGAAACATCTCCAAAGTCTTGATTTACCCACGCATATGAAAATCCTGTTGTGTGTAATAGTGTGCGAACATGGGATACCCAGTTTCGGCTACCATTTTCATCTTGTTGCTTTAACATTTGATAACATGCTGCAGGATGCCTTGAAGGGTGTAATCGTACTACCCGGCACCAGTACCTAATACAGTTGCAATAGTATCTAACACATAAATTGTATCTGCCAGTTTCTCCTAAAACAGCTATATTAGAAGATTTCTTACTGATTGATAAATATTTCTTAATAAAATTATTTTGAACCTTTTCAATGGAATCTCTGAAGCAATACCCCCAGATTTCACTGCCATACAAGGCTATAGGGGCTATCTTTGTATCAAAAATATTCATCACAGTTTTAAATCCAATGTTAGGGAACTTACGTAACAAACGATAAATAGGAAAAGATGCACGTTGTGCTTGTAAGGCTAATTTTTCACAATTCCTTGACCAAATTAATCGAGATGAAAATATGACACCTAAATATTTATAATAAGTCGTAGCACGTATTTCTTTTTCACCAAAAAACCATCTTTCTGTTCTTTTTAAGTAACCACCATTTCTGAAAACAACAATATTTGACTTCTCTAAATTAACTTCAAAATCAAACTCTATTGATAACTTAAGGATAACATTAGAAATTTGTGCAATAATCAAATGTTCTCAACTAATACAACTACACAATATTTTGAAATATCAGTACACTTCATAAATATTTTGTTTTGTTTGCCTTTCCAGTCACATAAAGTGTCTTTCACATAACATGAATGTCTTTCCTGTAACTCCATTAATTCTTTTAAATAGGCCATAATTAATAATGATAACATGTTGACAATATCCTGAAATGGAATTTAACTAAGTAGATGTCCAATTCAGTTGAAATAATTTTCTTTAAATCATTTATTTTGACATTTATAGGTTTTGAAAGTGTAAATTGGTCCTCTGTTTACATATGAACACAGCTGTTCCCTTAATCTAAACCTAAAAGTAGTTAAATGTTAAGTTTTATTATTTGCAAGTGGTGTAAAAGAATAAAATAAATTGACCTAAATAGAAAAATTTAAGATATAACATTAATTTCAGATTTCTTGGTCAAAACAGTATTGTTACAGGAAAGACACTCATGATCACATACACTGATTAATTAATCCGCCTAAGACTTACTGAACATCATTAAGCATTAATTTTGTATTTTTATGATACAGAAAAAGGTCAATTGTATGATTGCAAATAATTTTATAATTATTTTCCTAGCAACAATCGTGGTTAAAACTGGTCAACTTTACGACAATACTGTCACTTACCTTCACTCACTGCTACGGCGTGTAAATCAAGAAACAAAAATTAAATAATGCAGCACACATATGCCTCAAAGAATTCAATTTAAACATAAGATAGTTTTCTTGTCAATAATTATTTATTTTGCCACAATATATTTCACGTCTACCCGAAGTCGTTTGGCCCTCGCTAAACCGCTTGGATGCGGTCCGATCGAGTCGGGTGCTTGTCACTGACAGTCTGTCACTTTGCTTTTCGGGGGAAGGTAAATCAAATCAGATTGATAAATTTAAATTTTGCGTTAGGATACCCTCAGGCAAGAGGGAGAGATCCCGTTCTGCGAAGAGTTGACTCGCCATTTGCACTGAATTGGTAATCTCGGCCCGCGCCGTGATCACTCAACCTCGTTTTGGATGTGAAGGCTATTTTTAGCTGCCTAATTTAGGAGGAGCCTATACATATGTAGTAATAAGCGGTTAGAAATTTAATGGCCTATTTCTATAAATATCATAACGATATGAAAGACATATTTATGAAAATGGTTATTATCTGTGTCCTTAATTGCTTTTGTAATTTTGATAGATTCTAAAAAATTGTAATGATGTTTCTTATTTCTGTTCTTTTGATATCGTTAACGTTTGCTTCCATCTATTACATCTAGATGCTAAAATTATGGTAATGAGCGCAATTAATGACGTCTAATTGAGGTGCACATTGAGGCTTCAACGTCTAATTAACGTTTACTTGATTAATTAAAGAAACATTTAAACGCCTTGTGAATATATCATTATGACATTCAAAGGACGTTTTTGTACTTGATAGGTACAGATTAAGTTCATATCCAATTTGAATAATTGCGTTATGGGAACCTTATCTACAACAATCATATTTGCTTGGTTTCATGCAGGGGGTTAGGTTCTTACATTGCTTCTGAATGATAAACTAAAACGTTCTTTCATATTCCTGCGGGTGCATTTTGACGGTCGGCGTCCCGAGATACCATATTTCGCATTTGAAATATTATTTTTACGAAAAGTAACCTAACAATTACGAGTATAAAGTATAAAAGTATATCTTCAGTTTAAACCTTGTTTTTTCTTTTAAAGTAAATGGCAAAATATTAAAATGGTAAGTGAAGTATCGACGAACTACGATTATGTGTACTTATAATGTCTAACGTTTAAACATATGTTGAATGCGTTGATACGTAGGAATAATAATAGTCTTACCGTCCAGTCTTTCTCCAACACAACGTCAATGCCAGCTGTTTTGTATTTTGCTCTTGTATCAGCTGGGTATGTTCCTTTTCCACATTTTACATCGGTAGGGCGTATCTGTCCTGGGAACCTAGGATGAAACTTCGATCCAAACAGGGACTGAATTGTTGATTTGATCTTCTCTATACTGAAATATCGAAGGAATTCATATAATACAGACAATAAACTATATGATAATGCAATGTATCTATTAGATTCTAAAAGAACCAAAATACTTGAAGAAAAGAATGCAACAAATATTTAATATCAAAACGTTTTGATCTTGGAAACAAACCTCTATTCCGACCAAAATGAACTCGATTTAAAATTGTGTATAGGGAGCTAGCGTTAAAGTGTGTCATTTTATACTCGTGAAAAGATTTTTATCGCGGACTAGAATGACGTTC
Source organism: Steromphala cineraria (assembly GCA_916613615.1). NCBI lineage: Eukaryota > Metazoa > Mollusca > Gastropoda > Trochida > Trochidae > Steromphala > Steromphala cineraria. The sequence goes on along the minus strand of OU744724.1, from coordinate 6,491,586 downwards.
ATTATAAAATATTAGTAAGTGTATCAAAGCCAAAATACCTGAAAATTAATGTTTAGCCGTGAGAGCTTGTATTTAATCGGTTTTAAAGTATTACCCCATGTAATTTGTAAACTTACGCCTTCTGGAAAGCTTCAAAACTTCTCTGCAGCATATCTGTAGCTTGTTTCTGCTTGTAGATGCCGTCTTCGAGAGATGCTGGGGCTTTATCACGGACTTCCTCCATTTTGGAGATCACCTTGGTTATTCCATTCTCTACTTTGTCGAGAATTTGTGTTGAAGAATCACCCTTTAAGATATAAAAGGAAACCATATCAAAAACATTATTAATTCTATTGTTCCTCAAGCTAACACGTTATATACTGTACAATGCTAGGTTATACAAACGCAAAATCATAACCTTAAAACCTCACAGAGCGATAAAGTGAAAACTTTGAACCCAACTCCGGTAGAAAAAAATGATGATTTGTTTCTATTTGTATTGTTGTCTGTTCACCAAAAGAAAACACCCAAAAGCCAACGTCCCTCACCCCAACCCTTAAAAAAAACTACCTCCTACTAGTACTATACGAAATTTCATGGATCTACGGACCTTATAAACATCTTTTTTTCTAAAAATCACTGTCACTACAAATTGGTTGACATGCTTATTTATTTCGTATGGAGGTAATGTTTCGATCTTTCCCTGATTTAAGGTTATCAACGCGCCATTGTGTGCATTCTTATTCTTTGCGAATTTGCTTATCTTCATTGTAAAAATTCCCCAAGCATGTACAGAAAATCGAATGTAGCTAGTAGGATAAGGACACAAATTTAAAGATGGCAAAACTATTTTGCACGAACATGAAAACTCTTTCGCATGTACATATGCGACCAAAACTATACAATATCAGAATATTTTTGACATGATAAATTTTACCGGCTCTTACATCGAATATATTGGAGATTCCACGCACAAACATACTGTTAGCAAGCTGCAAGCGCTACACGCATTGATAACTTCAGTTGTTGTTAGGACAAACATTATTTCTCTGTCCCTCTTAATTCTTACGATTGCAAACGAAACTATAGTAACTCCAATGTGTCTAGACATGATGTCCTAAGTAGTGATCTGGTAGGACAACGATGCCATCTCGTATACAATGATGCCGTTATGCATTATTGAGTATAGAGTAGATTTCAAGATTAAGTACAGTTTGATGAGTGTTTCAGAAAACCGAGTTGAGCAGTTCTACAATTTGTCATGTGACGTTCTATGCAAGCTTAATCTAAACGTTGCTAAATACATTATACTCTTGTAGTGCTGTCATAATGTTGTGTTCTTACAGATACCGCAATAGCCTGTTCGTTATGCTTTATTTGCTTTAAATTTGTTTGAGCGACTGTTAATCAGAAAGTCAGATTTTCGTTCGATATTCAGACCACACCCTGACCATTGACAGCTCACAAGGGCGTGGTCTAACTCTTTCCTCTTTTACTTTGCCACATAGTGAGGCTGTTTAGGTAGACATTTCAGATGCATTGCAGAACAAGAAGACTGTTTGGTATTCCCCCCTGTAGCCATGAGGAAGCAAGCACTCGGCTGCACATACATGCTATTCATATTATAAAATACATCCTGTTATCACTCGAGCTGCAGTTTTTTTTGCACCCGTTCCAGCTTGCCAAGCAACTGCTGAGATGTTCCATAAGAGGGAAGATGCAGTAATCCATTCTTGACGTGATGAGGGCTTGGACTAGTATTGCTGGTGTCTTGACATTAAGAACCCGCCTCATTTAGCTGATGTTGTGGATATGGGAATACATATTAAAGCACGAGTCGACAATCTAATCACTCCTATATTTTGCGTGCTCTGTGACTAACAGAGATTACACAATCACCTATGCGGAATTATGGAAAGGCAAGAGACCGGGTAGGATATTCGTTTGGACAGAATACAAGAATACCAGTTTTGTCCTCGTTCAGTTTTAGAGAGTTATGATATAATGATCCCTTCTACACTGTTGAACTGCCCTAAATGTGATGTAAACTGATGATTTTCCAGTGGTGTGAATGCCATATAGAATTGTGTGTCATTAGCATAGAAGTGTAAGCCAAGGTTGAAGGATCAATCAATAGCGGCAAGGGGTGAAGTGTTGATTGTTAAGAAGAGTGGACTAACACTGATCCTTGATGAACTCAATGGCATCTGACATCAGTCCGATCGCGACTATCATGACAGACTGTTGTCTGTCTGAGATATATAGTATTCAAGACACCCAAATGCAACACCACTGATGCCGACTCGGTTCTGATAAGTTTAAAGAAGTATCCTGTGGTCGATGGAATCGAATGCAGCTTAGAGATCGAGTTAAACAAGAATAGCAGCATTTTATTGATCAATACTTATATATCATTTTGTATTATTTTGGACCTTAGTCAGTGCAAATTCGGCGATAGTTACGATATGATTTATATTCTTCGTGACATTAGCACAATCCGTAAAAGGCAAGTTATGGTTTATTATAAGGTGAACCCCTGACCAGACTGTAAGCAGTCCTTTGCGTGTCTCAGTTCATAAGAAGTTATGAAAAAGGCGGTATGTCAGAAACAAACATTTAATATTTTGTTGATAAAATAACAGCACTTTCTAGTCATAATAACTGCATTATAATAATAATCACTCTGCTAATGTTTCACAGATTTTGAATAAATTAGTTGGTATGTCAAAACAAAATGATGTTATACAATAACTCAATTAATACGTTTGCTACTCTTATGTGCTTTAAGTTATTATCTGAATTGAAAACGTGACACTTTATAATTAGTAACCTTTTAACAAAAGTCTCACCTTAAAGCAGTATAAGCTTTAAGTGTTCATCAAGTATGGTTGGAAAAAAGTAAATGCCTGCTTCGAATTAGGATCCCAAGGTAAGTATGTTTCGAGTCATCTTCCCACGACAAGGTGAAAACCTCGAGCAACTCTCCTCTTTAGACCTTGCCATCACAAGATAGAAAACCGGTGATCCGGAGCAGCGACACCTATCGTGAACACGTGTTACGCCCCTTACCAGCTCTTTCAACTATAGCCAATGAAATCGCCGTTTACATTCGGAAAAAATTCAAAATACTAACAGACGATCTTTTTGAAAACTATCCAAGTGAAATTTAATATCAAACTTCGGTCTGCATGGATGTTTTAATGTTTTTGATGAGCACCGAGAAAGCAGAGAAAATAAACATTAATGTGTCACTCAAATACAGTGTTTCTCTACCTTGTAAAACTCATACAAAATTGTTTTATTCAAATCGGCTTGTTTTTAGAGTGGTTTTTGGTGTTTGTTTTTAGTTTTACTCTACTAAATTGCTGTCATTTTTTCTAACTAATTCTAAACTTTGTCAAAATTTCGGTAGTTCAATTTGAATTTAATAGAAAACATATTTGCCTATTAATCGGATTATTAAATAATCACGTCTAAAGCATTTATTTTTCACATGATATCCAACATTGATTTATGTTAAGAAAGAACTTGTACATGTGGTGTACGCATAAGAATTCCAACACGATATAAAACGTTTTAATAACATATTCATTTATTTATGACAGTCACAGTTTTTACTGAATACGCATTTTCTTCCTCGTTCACAATATTTTTAAAAAGATGTAACAATCCTTATCAAACAAGAATTTGTCACAAGACAAGACAAGGTGACAAGATTCCATCGCCGCAAATTGATGTTAACAAAAAGCATAATGTATACATAGAAACACTTGTCTACACTTGTCTACCATAGCAAATCGACTGGTCCCTGGGTCTTCCAAATAAGAAGCTTTGTGCAAAAAAAGTAGAGAATATAGAGAACATATCAGCCTTATAAATGCATGTTGCCTTCCCTATAAGATGCTTTGCTTAAGTTATGAAGAGAATCTAGGGATCAGTTCTAGAGATATCCTGCTGACAAGCCTTAAATGCAGATGTCAATGTTTAAATTTAAAAGCCTCGCTGTGACCTTGAAAATAATGTGAAGGTCACCACAATCGACCGGGCCCGGCGCCTTCCCAATAAGATGATTTGTGTAAATTATGAAGAGAATCCAGTGAAGGTTCTTGAGATATCCCGCTGACACGCCTAAAATGCAGGTTTCAATGCTGAAAGTTTCAAAGCCTCGTTGTGACCTTGAAAATAATGTGAAGGTCACCAAAATCAACTGGGCTCGGTGCCTTCCCAGTAAGATGCTTGGTGTAAGTTATGGAGAATCCAGTGAAGAGACCCTGTTACGACGTCAGATGTTACGACGTAAGATGTAATAAACGCGGTAAGATGTAATAACTGCGGTAAATTGTAATAAAAACGCGGTAAAATGTAACACTGCGGTAAATTGTAACAAAATTGCGGTAAAATGTAATAAAAATAGGTGCGGTAAAATGTAATAAGGGGGTGCGGTAAGATGTTACTAAAAGGTGCGGTAAATTGTAATACAATATGCGGTAAAATGTAATAACCTTTCCACAATCTTTGATAACTTTTTTCAACAATACTTGTTCATTTTTGGTCTATATGCTGGTACATGTGATGATATGTTTAATTGTTTTTTGATTGAGGATGACACAACGAAATATGTTTAGATTTGAATTACGTACACTTGAATGTTATTTCACTTTCATGAATGATTGTATTTTATTATCAGTAATGTTATTAAGATATATCACATCTCTGATTGGTCCACGTGACCCTGGTTAAATACTGATATCACCCTGTTGAGCGGGAGGGTAAATTATTTATACCCCGGCACAAAAAAAATTACAATGTATGTTACCTCGAACACATGATTAAGCTAGTTTCTTTTGATCAACCGATATGTAACTTTGAGCAAACTATAGTCAAAGTGTTTACGCAGTTAACGTTTTCCTTTATCTTCATATTAAATGCGTTATGTTTAAACATTCGGTAAGATAAATTCCTTATACCATTCAAAGGCGGGGTATATGGGCTCGTCGCATAACACAAAGTGAGAGGTTGATATCTCCCTAAAAACCACGCCTCTGAAAGGCATAACTTATAATTGATTCGGACGACTCATATTTCATGGTTTATATCTATGAATGTTAGATTGGATGGCTTTTAGTTTTATTTAGTTTGCTTAAGAATGGTGTTCTAGTTTCATAAAAAAAATTTCAATTCAGTAAGACTTAATTAAGTTCCAAAGGTTCACCGATGCCTATTACAGGCCACAGGATCTTTAAAAGAGATAAATTAGTCTCCATTGCATAAAGATTGTGTCTACAAGGTTTCAGCTTTCTGGACCTCATGTTTGTTTAAGTAAAAGACGTAAATAGGTTTTAAAGGGACAGTAGCACGTTTTTTAATAATTTTATATTTCAAAATTACACTGATAAGTGTAAGTTAATGCTAAATGTATTATTTTGACAGTGTCAATAAATTCATAGCACAAGCCAATCATCTATAGTCAGAGGACAAAGCATAAAGATTCACATAAATCCATTGGCGGCCATTTTATGTGAACACCTTTAATTCATTTTGTGTAAGAAAAAAGAATTGCATGGCTAAACTTTACGTTATCTATTTTAATTATTACTGATTCATTTAGTTTAATACATTGTCTTTCGATTGGAACCATTAATTTTCATTTTCCTGACATCATAATATATTCCCCCTAAAACGTGCTACTGCCCCTTTAATGGCATGGTCCCTATGATCCTTATTAGGACTCAGGGTCACCATAGCTATAAATAATAATCCTCATTAGTCAAGGAGTTTGTACAGCAAGTTTCAGTCTTCAAAGCTTCTTTTTTTTAATAAAAATATGTCCAAAATGGACAACAATTAACGGATAGACTAACTGACTGACGGATGGATGGACAGACGCCGGACACCATACCAAGCCATAAGCCCATCGGCTGTCGGCTAATAGGGCATATATTACACACAAGGTCGTATTAATTGAATTCAAAAACGTACTGCATACCTGACAAGCGTCGTAATGTATTTTTAAAATTCAATTCTTTAAGTTTATAGCGTGCGGTTTATATCAGTTTTAAATGTTTCATTTGAAGAATTGACTAGCAGTTCAAGAGAGTAAATAGTTGCAGTGTACACAAACGAAAGTAACAAAAGAAGATTTATACCAAACGTCTTTATTCCTTTTGCAAGGTTTGTCAATTTTTGAGATGTAAATGTATATGGAAAATACACACTTCGTCTCATCAGAAGTTTTAGTCTATCCATTTGACTGTCCGAGTAACTTAATAAGTAATCTTGAAGTAAACCCACAGATAAATCAGAGAAAATCATAAAACAATTGCTTTGTCTTTGTTCGTCTTAACGACACTTTATTTGTAAAAAAATACCTCGTCCTTATACCAGCTTAACATGGCTTATTGCTAGGGTTATGTCTGATTGTTTTGTCAAAAAATGTACAACGTTTTTCGTACAAAACTGTACTCATATGTATTCATATGTGAAGAATGTTGAGCTTTATACCCCCATTCCACCGAGCTTACGACGTCACTGCGACCGATTTTTGTCTCCCGGTCGTGTACACTCTCACTCACTCCCACTGACATCGCACTGAAATCTTGGAAAGATCTCATTACTCGCACAAATGATCTTCCTCCCTCGCCATGAATCGCATATTGTCGCAGAGGGGTTTGCGAGTTCGATTGTCTGTTTTAAAAAATCGCACAACTTCTGCGATCGATTCGACTAATGGCTAACTCGCAAATTCGGTCGCAATAAGGTCGCATAGGTCTCACTGAGAACTTGGAAGGGTCGTATGTCAGTCGCATAAACTCGCAACGTGATCGTGTCGAATCGCAGTAGGGTCGCACCTTTGCTTCACTGGCGACCAAATAGTGCAATCAGTGGCGAGCGCGCCAAGACCCCAGTGCGATCCCACCAAGAGCCCAGTGCAATCCCGCCAAGATCCAGTGAGATCACAAGGCAACTACGAATTTCGATCTGTCTTTTGATGCGACCAATGACGAGCGTTCCCGCGCTTATGAGTGACCAATTGCGAGCACTTCTGTTAGCGCACCACGAGCGACGCCAGCTCTATAAAAACCCACATTTACCATTTTTTAGCAGTTTTTTAGCAGTCGCAGAAGAATCGCCTAGCTGCAAACAAGAGTGTTGTGATTATGGCACGGACGAAAAGATCTTCAAGGATCTTCTTACATAAAAAGGATAGTTATATCAAAGATAGAAAAGACATTCTTGTTTATTCATTCTATTTTAGAAGTGCATTGTTTTTATACCTTACCCTGAAAGAACTCTCCCTTTAATGTTCATTGAAATTGATACGCTTGACTGTAATATCAGGCTTTTAAGAGATTTGCTGAATTATTGTTTGTGTATAATCTATTGACATTTAAAGATGTTAATCTTTGCTTGTCGTAACCAATACGAGTACTGGCAAATCTGATATCAGTTTTAGTAGTATTATCAAATACACATAAATATGGGTGATAACTTCTTTATTTGTTTGTATCAAACTAATAAAGAAGTTGTCTTCCATCATATTTGACTTTGTACTACTACTGAAAATGATATGCAACAGAGATTACATACTTATTCTTGTCAATTTCGAAGTTCAATTTAGAAAGCGATGGCATCATTAAACTGAAAGACGACTACTACAGCCACATTATTCACCAAGACTCACTCAGTATTCACCAAGACTCACTCAGTTTTACAATAAATGACAAACAAGCCCACAATAAATTTCAGTATTTATTAATGTAAGCATTAACCAGGGCAAAGATATATATCCCATAGACAGCCATTTATTAGTCATTAATGGGACGATGTGTTTATCACACCCCATGCTAGAATGTTCATGACATATCTTAGTCTTCCTGTGCTGGTGTCCGTCTGAGGGTCACCATCCTGTCCTGCCACGGCACTGCCCCTCTAGCTGTGTCATTGAAGTAGTCCTGGAGGTACTGTCTCTGATCTTTGGCTGCTTTATGATCACACTTTGAGGAACACGGAGGAGTCGGGTGTTCATCTAGAGAGATGTTTTGTCACCATGAACCTAATACAATGCATCCTCATGTAGTTCCTAAACAATTGTTTATCTTCTTGCTTCAACTTTTGGACGAGATGATAGTACTGACAGTGTTCTTGTCTCTCCAAAGGAGTGAGCCACTCTCGTACCCACACTGCATGCCGTCGACGCCTTCTCCTTCTTATTTGACAGTGTCTCATAATAGCCAAGGTGCAATCGCCTATATACTGCAGTTCTTGGTTAGTTCCAAGAAGCAAAGCAACAATCAGGGCCATTTCATTTTCCATCTTCTCTGCATGCTACTCAGATTCAGAATGACATGATCGTATCAGCCGCTCGCAGTTATATTTATACTTTGGACCCGCCCAGTCTTGCAAAAAGTTGTGATGAGGTCGCATGTGTCTCAATGCAGTCGTTTAAGATGTCGCAATGATCGTACTGGGATCGCACAACACTCGCAACTATCGTGACGTGGTCGCAAAGGATTGCATAAACCGTCGCACTAGTCTCAATTGCTCGCACAAAGTGTCGCTGACCTCTCAAGTCGGTCGCAATTTGATCGCAAGGCAATTGCAGAAGCTGTCGCGGTGGTCTCAGCATGATCGTAGCCACTCGCATAGAAAATCGCAAATTCGGTCGTACCTAAGTACGACCCTGTGGAGACAGATTTGCGATCTATGCGACTAATGATATCAGTCTCACCTCTGTCTCAACGTGCTCGCAATGAAATGTCACACGTGACCAGATTTTGGTCGTAATGCGATCGTATAGCCAGCTTGGTGGAACCGCAAACTCAAAAATGTAAAAAATTGGTCGCCTAAATGGGTACGACCGCTGCGACCAACTTGATCGCGAAGGTCGGGTACTGTCGCATATAAGTCGCGGCTCGGTGGACGGGGGATAAATAATATGCATGCAGGAGAAATATCAAACTGAATGAAATGCAATCGTAGTTCATTGTAAGTGCCGTATGAACACTATATGAACACATCATGCACAAATCACCTTTGTCGAGCAGAAATTGTTGTTGTAAAAATGTAATAGATTCGGTTTTAAAGCGGATTATTGAACTCTTTAACTTATGTGTCATGTGCTCGTTCGTACAGTGATATGCAATATAAAATCATCATTGTTCATTAGTAAAATCCTACTCTGGTATAGTTTCGTTTTTAGATTATGCATCAATCGTCAACCAAGAGACATGTCAAGCATGCACGATGTCTGTTTAAAGTTTAAGTTTGGTACGCGTGTGCAAGAAGCAAACAAATGCTGCTGAACATGCAAGAAGCAAACAAATGCTGCTGAACTGTAGAAGGTTGAGAATATACACATGTGACCAGTGAGATTTTATCAGTTGATATAGTGTAGACCAGGGCAAAGCGCGCCCTAGGGGCAAAATGGCCAAGCATTATTTCTTCTTAATGATCGACAAATGGCGTATAATTTGTTATGACCAACCAATGAGAGTAAACGACATGAAGCACTGTGACACATGCTTGTATCGTTTGCGGGGGTTGGGGACGTATGATATCAATTATTCTAAAAAACATGATTTTGCTATAAGGAATGGATGTGACTAGATATACCATAAAAAACACAAAAGGGAAGTTTGAATCTAATGCACCTATGATGCACATTGGTATCATGTTATCAATGACTAAAGAAATTCGTAACTATTTGCCTTAAGTTCCTATGATTTACATATCGAACACTACCCTCAATGGGTCAAAAAAAGCCGGGGAGCGCATTGTCCCGTGTGATCTAAAATATATCCTTGTTGTTAACCAATCGGTGGCTTTTTGTATTTCTAAAGCATACACGTATGACGTAGAAGAGTGCTTTTATTTATTTTGTGTCCATTGGCAAGGCACTTTATCCACAATGCACTCAGTGAAGCCTGAAATAACGGGTGTAGGTTGATTCCTTGCGCCTTCGGCATAGTACAATCACCGTCAGGGTATTAATATGTAACGCTTTGTGCAACTGCGAAGCAGATGATAAATGCGCATCATAAGGGGCCTATCATTATCATTATTATTGTATACAGACCTTAGCATAACGATTCTAACATGTTTGGCGAATCATACTCATAATCATTTTCTATGGTTTATATGAACCAATGTTATTACAATTTACCGCGCATCGCATTACAATTTACCGCACACTGAGTGCTAACATTTTACCGCACCCCCTATTACAATTTACCGCACCTGTGTTTATTACATTTTACCGCATTTTTATTACAATTTACCGCAGTATTACATCTTACCGCGTTTTTATTACAATTTACCGCAGTTATTACATCTTACCGCGTTTATTACATCTTACGTCGTAACAATTGACCTTGTAATAAAATAAAAATTAAAAACAAATAGCACAGAAATTACGGCCAATGATGTCAAGGGATGAACCGAAAAGGTAAGAAACATTTTTGTTTCGCCCGTGACGTTGAAGATGGCTTCAAGTAACGATCCCCAGGGATCCCCAGGGCCATCTGACAGTATGTAACAGACATGTAGTCTATTTTTTCGCAAAACATGGGAAGAAATCTGCTTGGAGAGACTGATCTGATTAGTGCTCTCTAAACACTAGCATCTGCTCCTGCTAGCACATCATTGAACAGTTGAAGATGTATGCAAGCAAAGTATAGTGCCAGAGAAACTTTGTTCATGAAGAACAATTCTTTGCAGGGAATGCCCACTAGCGCTGCTCTTAAGAAGCGTATCAAGAGAGTCACCTACCAAGGAGGACATGTGTGGGGACAGAGTCCGATTGCTCAGACAGAACTTTCATTCCTACTGACTGTGGTTGGACAAAGAGATATCAGTGACTATAAAACCCTTTTGGACAAATCTCCCGGAAGGGGTAAAATCAGAATGGTTTTATGGAAATGCACGAAAGGCTGAACAAAATCAATGTATACGCAAGAAATCATTCTTATTTCATTCCCGTGTTGTGTAGTACATCATCATTTCATCAAGTGTATACATATAATAACATTGATAAACATATTAATATTACTGACCATTTCGAAAAAAGGTACAATGAGAGGTGACAAAACAGCATCAAACAAAAGAGGCATATAACACATAGCAAAATACGTTCAGTTAAACAAATGGTGGCAATCAGACCAGAAACCAACGAATTTTGAGTAGTTACAAGAAGAGAATGCATGTATTTTCTCGATTTTGTAAACTTTTATTATTTTATTAAATCGAGCTCTAGTTTTATATGATCTTATTTTGATAAGTGTAAATTTGACGATCGTTATAAGGAGATTGAGTACATAATTTCTTCTATCAGAATACCAAATTTGATTTTTTTCTTATCCATATCAAAATTGATATATGTTTTTGTTTTTTTCCATGGGTCAAAGTCATAAAAGAGGTGAGAGTCAACTTTCGGATGCAGTGCTACAATATGAACATAACTGACTATCGATATGACCCACCTTAAACAAAAGTTGCATTGTTGGCAGGATTCTATTCATTAGAGAATATTGGAACCATCTAAAATCTGAATTTGTATGAGCTCGGAATAAAACATTTTGATAGCTTTTCATTTGTTTTCATTTACAATTGTATCCAGGTCAGTTTCAAATGTTTGTTTATAGTCCTTGCCGGCAGGGTCTATAGCTCTGGACGATAGGGTCTATAATTGGACTAGGTATGTTGTAATATATCCTACAATCTTTTTTATTTGTAAATATGTCTTGAAATGACGAATAGGGAATAAATGGTAATTCCATTTTTTCGCAAAAAAAAAAGAATATCAAATATCTTACAACATTGTGAAACTGTTCTAATTAAGCTGTCATATTCTAAAAATTCTTTAAATGAGATCTATATTTATCTTGGAATTTGTATATGTATGTATTACTCAATCCGCATCTATCAAGTCATTTACATAAGTAAAGCCTTGTATTGCATAATAAGGATATACAAATGTTTTTTTATCTACGAGAATATGTGGGGAATTTGTACAGATAAAAGAGGGAAAAAATATGTGATGGATGAAAGAATCAGAAGAAAGTTTGCAAAGCCATAAACAAATAGGCGTTTTAGTCATGGTAGAATTGATGTAAATTCTTTTGCTTACCACTTTCTCAAGGACGTCATTCACTTGGTCAAACGGAGTTGTTGATCTTTTGTTTCGTTTCCTCCTCTTTGAGACAGATGCTAAAACACCTTTCAGTGAGGATACGACATTAGTTATCTCCCTTCCAGCCGACATCCAGGAGGAACTCTGTCCTGGAAAAAATCGCAACGTTGCGTCATCATAAAATCTGAAATAACTGATGAACTCACAATTTGAAAATGGAAATATCTGTGGGATACCCAAAATATTGCAACTTTTGTATCAGTATTTGTTATCTAAAACAAACATTAAATCATTGACACAACATATCTTTACATTGCGATATCATAGTGTTGATAAGAAAAGTGTGATTGCAGGGTGTCGATATCTAAAGTTTTAAACCACCAGTACACAACATACACTCTCTCAAAAACGAAACGAAACCCTGATTTTATGCTGTGTTTATATCAGTCTTTAACCTTTTATTACACATAGATTATCAAAGATAACACAATGAAATGTTACATTGTGAAACACATGTATGTGTAGTGTAAGGTCTCAATCTCAAGGTCTCCATCATCCATCGAAGGAAACTAGGGGGCGCTTTTTCATTATCTAGTATGAGCGCCACGAGCTGTAATAACAGCATTGCACCTCGTCGGAACAGAACGGATCAGACGACGAATCCTTTCCTGTGGGATTGCTCTCCACTCATCCTGTAGTGATGTGACCAGTACATCTAACATCTGCGGTGGTGGTGTACATGCCCAGATACGACAATTAAGACCCAAAGATGTTTGATGTTGTGAATGTCGGGCGACCTGGAGGGGCATGGCAAGGTGTTGACATTGGACTTCCGTAGAAGATCCACTGTTGCACGAGCTGTGTGAGGGCGGGCATTGTCCTGTTGAAACAGCTCCCTCGGTTGGACGATTATCGGAATGAGGTGTGGCTGTAAAACATCATTGATGTAGCGTTTGGCCGTCAAATTGCCGGGAATGATGACTAGATGTGATCGTCCGTTGAAAGATATGGCTGCAAACACCATGACGCTTCCTCCTCTAAATGTGTCGACCTGTCGAACGCAGTTCGGTGCAAAACTTTCATTTCCTCGTCTGATTACTGTCACGTCTGTGAAGGAAACTGAAACTGTCACTGAACCAGACAGGTCTCCAGTTCCTAGTGTCTATATCCTCACGTTAGTGCACCATCTGAGACGTTGACGTCGATGTTGGCGTCTCAAAACAGGTCCGACAAAGGGTCATCATGCATGAAGATTAGCCTCACATAAACGGTTGCTGATGGTTTGCGCCGACAATCTCCTGAACCCAGGCACTTGTGTTGCAGTTACTGTTGATGTGGTTTGCCGATTACGTAGGTGGGTGACCCAAATGAAACGATCCTGAGCCGGTGTGGTTATCCTTGGTCTACCACTCCGAGGACAGTCTTCGCTTCCATGTCTATAGCAATTCCAAAGTCGGAGTTGTTTTATGGACATTTAGATGGCGGGCAACTGTTACAAAACTTTGACCGACCTGAATCCGACCAATGGCAATATTTTGATCTGCTTTTTTCAGTCGAGGCATTTTCGACCTTGATTTTCTTAGTAAACGAATTAAATTTATTGCTAAACTATGCGTTCTTTTGTAGACATCAGCTTTAAATGTGATTTCCTTGATTTGCACGTGCAGTTTCACTTTTAGCAAAATGCATATGACTGTTTCACACTTTTTTTTAACAATATCGGATAAAATGTCAGCGTGCGTTAATAAGGCTGCGTTGAAAGCTATTATAAATTATACGAAAACATATTAAGAATACATGACAACAAAATCCAATATACATTCAGATATTGAGAGAGGGGTTATGTTTCTTTTTTGAGAGAGTTTATATAAATATAGAATATGCTGAATAAGAGGCAACCATCCTGGTCAAAATCAGATGAAAAGTATTACCTTTCAGAAGTGAAGTCGACTCTTTTATGATGTTGTTTGATGAAAATATTCTCTTCATCCCGAGTTGGAAACTGTAATGATTTCAAACGTATTACTTTCATTAATTATTATTTCGTCCTAAGATTAAAAACTATTTTTCTATCAAACCGGTTGACAATGATAACTGTAACAAAGTCCAAATTGTCCTTAGATCTGATTGAGATAAGTACAAGCCGCACAATGTGTAAACTAACAGTTATTGGTAATCAAAATACACCCAGGCGAAGGCAAGTAACCAACATTTCACGCCAGCAAAAGCGGTTGATCAAGTGCTTGCATGATATCTGATTTTAGCCTTACAACCTTAAGCAGTAAGTAAGTAAAAAAAACATCTGAAATGACACTTACAATAAAAAAAAAATAATCAAATAAGCAGTGATTTCTATAATCATTCATGCAATGGCGTGAAAATCGTATTGTAAAGGATCAAATAACAAGTCACTCTCCTTTCCCCTCAAGCTAACGCTAAGTACATAGAGTAGGAGAGAGCGGGACAGACACGGCAACGGGGCATCTTCGTATTTTTTCTGTAATGTTTGGTCCGTGGTATCTTTAACTTAAATGGAAATTCCTAAGAGACAACATGACTTTACTCTCACACTGACTTTAAAATGGCAACAATCCAAAATGTTCTTCTGTTGATTAATTTATTCGACTTCTGTTCGCTTTGTTTTTGACAAATGTTGACTGTGTTTAGGAATATGTTCTTAAGTGAGCGTAAACAAACATGCTGAGACGTATATGTAACAAACAAGTTATTTTGTTTTTGTAGAAAAAAGAGGAAACGTGATTTGTGGGATACGTTCGGTCATAAAAGGCGGGGCTCTTTCAACAATCATTGCAATAAAGTTAAGATATGTCTCAATATATGTACATTATCTTAACTTTAGTGACAAGGGGACGTATCGGTCTGGTCTCCCCTACTGCTAGCAGAATATGCAAAACATAAAACAATGATAGATCGAAACATACGTTACCATCAGCTTTGCTGGGTAATCTGATTGCCTCTTATAGGAGATCGTTGGTGTATTGCATGAAATGTCAGATAACTGATTGATGATATTAGCACCTTTAAGGGGGTCTCTAACTTCTAATTTTTAACATCCAGTGTTTTATTAGAGAGGCCCCGAGAGGGTCGGAGAGGGCCTCGCTAATAAAACACTGGACGTTAAAAATTAGAAGTTGGAAACCCCCTTTATTTTTTTAACTTCCAGTGTTTTATTAGCGAGGCCCCGAGAGGGTCGGAGAGGGCCTCGCTAATAAAACACTGGAAGTTAAAAATTAGAAGTTGGAGACCCCCTTTAATTGCCATCTAATGCTCATCGGGCTGATGGCGCTATAATATGACGAACAGTAGATTATGAAAGGATCGCGTTTGCCTATTACATTTTATATATTAAATGTCAAGTGAACTTAATTTACTGTTTTCTAATTACCTCAGTCGTGATTTTTCTAATTCACCGAAGGCTTGTTTGGGAAACTTTGAAATCTGACCCATCAAACCATTGGATTTATTAATACAATCCATTATCTCCTTTTCAGAATAAGGAAGTCCAACGATAGCAGCATCGGACACTTTCTGAAATGTAAAGTTTGTATTAATGTATTTCTACAGGCAACAAATGTGAATGATTCAACAACCATAGGACGTCTTTCAAGCCTCAAAGGATTTATTTAGAACACTATAACCGGTAATTCCAAATACAACATTGAATTGGCAAAATATACAAAATTGGCTATAATCAAATATCAGTATTACACTAGATTATTATTATCATAATGAAATAAAAAATGATAAACTTCAAAAGACTACGTAAATTAGGAAAAAAACATGTTATAGCAAAAATTGAAACTGACCTATAAGTGATACAAGACAATGATATGGATGTTAACTTATTTATTTATTTCACACGACGTTTCTGAGCTAGTTCTTTCCCCTTCTTCCGGTGAGTAATGAGCATAGTGATAGAAGCAGAATATATAGTTGCAGGAAGCCAGTGATTTAATTATGTACAAGTTGACTACCCAACTTCTAATTGCCCTTGAAGAATTTCAGAACTATAAGTAGTTATATGGTCTTTATGGCACAATATGGTACAATATAGTACAATTTTCCATAAAGGGTCAGACGGATTTCAGGAAAGGCACCTCGAGTAGGTAATGGAAATTTATCGGGATGCGAGAGAGGTGACAAGTACTGTTATGTTACGTTGCCAGAAACAATCGATGTCTGATGAACGTATAGTACAAAATTCCTTAGAAGGTCAGTCGGATTTCTGGACACACGCATCGAGTAGAGACGTCATGGAAATTTACTCGGGTGAGAAAGAGGTGATATTTTAGACGGCCATCCTGCTACATCAGCGTATATGTCTCCGCTAATGCTACAACCTATCCCCTGATAGCCTCCCATAGTCTTCTGTCGTATCGCTGACTGGTGGTTGCTCAGCGCTATTTATAGCCTGTCTGTTTTCAGTCAAACTATTTCGAACTCTATAAACTGTTGTCTAGTGATGTCGCACGTGGAAATCTAAGAGCATGCGATTTTGAGCTTAGCGGGAGACTGCAATAAGAATCAGATTTATTATCAAATAGCTCTCCTATTGGTTAATTTGAATCACGAGGTGAGCACGCGGAACGAAGCCTAGAAAATAGTTTGCCGCTATCGCTGAAAGGGCATCATTTGATTGGCTTGCTATATATAGCGATACGATAGAAGACTATAGGAGGATATCAGGGGATAGGTTGTAGCATTAGCGGAGACATATATACGCTGATGTAGCAGGATGTTAGACGGCGTGAAAGAGGGGTTATGCACAGCCAATGAAATGATATTAGGTAGTGTGGGTTACCGTTAGACCGCTTAATAAACAACAAAAAGTATTATTATAATGGGCTACACATATAATAGCGTACATGTTCGTGTCCACGGCATGCTATAGACACATACGGAGATCTAGAGTCACTATATATATACAAACTATTCAAGGGCGGGGTTTAATTGATAGGTCACAAAGCATGTGCAGGTGTGTTTGTACGTTTGTAAATGGATCGGTGTGAATCATTGT
Source organism: Steromphala cineraria (assembly GCA_916613615.1). Taxonomy (NCBI): domain Eukaryota; kingdom Metazoa; phylum Mollusca; class Gastropoda; order Trochida; family Trochidae; genus Steromphala; species Steromphala cineraria. Next base: position 6,474,442 of record OU744724.1, on the reverse strand, counting down.
GCGTGGTTGCAAGCGCACAAGCTTGCACGTGTTGGTGAATACATGGGTACGTCTTAATTTTAAATCTATACATTTATGTTTGTTATGTATAACGTTCGATAGTTCATATACATGTTAGTCCTTTTATACGTTTGATGATGGTGTTCATACATCATTTTAATAATTTATATAGTCTCTCATATCCTAAAGGTCGGTGTCTGTACTTTTATTACTGAGGAAAATGTTTTACATAGTATAATGACCGCGTATGGAAAGTAATGAAACTCAAACTCTGATGAAAAAACAATGAGTCAAGAATATTTAAAAAAATTATTTCGGTTGCTCAAATCATTCAGAATTTTTTCTTATTAATTTCAACTATATAGGCTTATTATTTCGATGTATAATCCAGTTTTAAAAGCGTCAGTTATTTGGTTATTCACTGCCCGGTGCACTACTTTTAACAGGATTTAACGATGTATACAGATCTACTTATAGAATCGTCAAACATAGCAAAAAATACAATTCTGAAAAGAAATTACGCCGAAGTTAATTAAAAATACTCGGGTTAAATAAAAGTCCTTCTATTCAGTTATGATACATATAAACAACTCGACTTAACTTCCAGTTGTACATTAAATGTTCCAAATGAAAACCCAGAAGACACACTGAAGAATTTGTTTATTGGAAAATTAAAGTTCAGTGAGGACAGAGTAGATAAAATGTTGATAAAAAGTGCACATAGGCTCCATAAAAGCGAGTATCAGAGGCAGAATAATCCGACAGCCCCGCCCAGTATTATAGCCACGTTTGTCAAAATGGCGGACCGGGATGTCGTTCCACGCGCCAGTAGGGTTCTCCGAGAGCAAACTGAACGATACAGCATCCAGACCGATCTACCCGCGATGCTCGAAAAGAGGCGAGCAATATTGAGAAGACAAGCGACGAAAATACGGAAGACGAACAACGTGTTGACCAGAGTGAGAGTCGTGGGAGTTGAGGTGGTCTTGGAAACGAAGGAGCCGCATGCACATTCATCCCAATGGAAAAGATATGAAGAAAGAACAAACTGAGTAACTTTCAAGTATTTATTTATGTAAACTCATCGGCAAAAGAAAGTTATCACTCAATAAATATGACTCTCATTAAATAACGAAAAGCGCTAGAAGGTTGAAATAAAGTCAGTCAAGTATATAAATTAATCCCAAAAACATTGAACAACAGAAAATGATATGTGACATAACCCGTCGTGCGCTCCAAAGTTTTTAAGTGAGAAGGGGTCAAAAACAAAAATTACAGACCATCATTTTGATATTTTTTCACTCTAAAATTATGAATATTAGGGTGAAAACATTGGATCAGGCTTAAATATGCTCAAGACAAGTGTAAGCACACAAAAAAACAATAATTGAAACAAAATGAGAAGGATTGGGTGACGTCACCTTTTGGCTCTTTCAGTATTCCTGTTTAACTTTAATCGTGGTTTGTTCATAAATTTGTGAAATCAGATTTGACTTAAACATGTTTTTGTAAAAGACTAAGTGTTCTTCAACCACCGACAAGGCATATGACGTTTACAAAAGCTGTATATCTTAAAAATTTAAGTCTTTTCATACCATTTAGTATTTGCAATAAATCAAAATTTGGTGATAAATGTACGACCATAGAAGAATCGAAGAGCTCTGATTTCACTTGTCCTTGGTCTCCCAGTGCTTACGTACAAAATGCAATACACACCTTCGGCATTTGACGTTCATGACGTCACTTTAAGATAGTGTTGACGATGGTCAAATGCAAACGTGTATAAGTCTTCATATGATAAAAATACGAATGTTTTTGCTGTTTTGGGATTGTCCAATATCTTGACATCTTATCTGTATTGAAAAAGCACATTGTAAATAAAAAAATTAGGAACTATGGCAATTCTTCAAAAGTTGGTATCCATGGACAGTATTTGTTAACTTTCAATGGTTTCTCAAGGTTTTATGGTCTGACTTTTGATGGTTTTTATGTGTTCTTTCTACAGTGGTGATGATCGTGATTCATTATGAACATTTGGTCGAAATTTGTGTCACGTGACTTGGTACCAATGGCAAAATCACACGATTTTCACCTTTTTTTCCTTTTTTCCTTTAATGCATCAACATTTGTTCTTTACAAGTTTAAATACACAAATTTAGGGATTATGTGCTTTGATTACGATGATTACTATCAATGTTCATATAAAATGATTGTGTATGACTTCAGTTCAAAAGTGATAACTTTCTTTTGCCGATGAGTTTATATATAGGACAAAACTATCCTTCTTCTAAAATTATAACGTCATGTTATAAACTACATGTTGTTTCTAAAACAGGTTTCTTTACAATATTAACATATTTTTTCTATGTATAACGAAAATAGTGTTCGGGCAACTAGTACATAATACCATGAAATGCACGTGCAGACATAGTATGTGGTTTTGAACTAGAGACGTTAGTTCGTGGTTTGTGAACTGTCTAGTATGGATTACTGCATGTGTTGTGCTATGTGGGATTAAATTTGACAAGTATGGACACAAAATGTGAGTATGAAACTGTATTCATGATTTTTAATATGCATGTATGTACTATGTATTAGAAACATTGGCATGAAACTAATCGTTTGCCTATAATCATTCTTACAACGCAAGAATGCTAATACATGCTGTATATAAAACCATGAAATGCACGTGCAAACGTGACACATGGTTTTAGATCTAGACTGGAGACCACTGCTTAGGTTGGTTCGTAGCTTATGAACTGTCTACCGAATAATTAATTATATCAATTATACCATGTGGAGTTGGATTTGACACCTATGTACTCAATGTGAGTATAAAGCTGCACACATGTTGAATCGAAAAAACGTAGGAAACTCTGTATTAGGGATGAACGTACCATTTAAACGTTTCAAAAATCCACCTTTCATTCTAAAATCACAAACTTTGTATTATTTCGTAGTTGCCAGTTGCCACTTTGAATACACGTGCAATCACATGTGGTTATGTAATATGAGACTTCTATCATGACTCATGATCTTTATTCCTGGACTTCTCTTGGGAACTTAGCTATGTATTGTTCTATTTTACAAGTATGGACAATTGTTTATACTTTTGGATGTTGCATTCGAATGCGAAAAAAATGTTAAGTATTCTGAAAACTAGAAACTTCATTATGATCGCGTACTTGTCATTATGCTTTGTGTTTACGTGGCAGGAAGTTTATTTTATTACACTTTTATATTTTATGACGCCTGTAGGAGGATAGATACCCTCCATCTTTTCTTGGAACAATGACCGAAGTCAATGTTTCCTTCTTTTATTTCTTTATATTTGTGTTATTAATCATTTTTCAGACAATCCCATGACACCAAAAAAATGGGTCAGCTATTTGTATACCAACAAGCATTGTTTGGAAATAGACTTAGTTTTATTTACCATTCTATATGAAAGAAGAAAAGGCAATTTATAATGCATACAGGATACACACTTTAAGGATAATATTGAACAAAAAAACAAAATAGAATGGGGCTCTTCTGAGGCCCGTTTTAGTTCATATTCTAGACTAAGTCAATCACGAGGTGTAGCTATCTTGTTTATGGATAACTTCGAATTCGAAATTGTCAAAAAGATAAAGGACTCTGAAAACGGCAACTTCTTAATACTTACAATAAAAAACAGAAAAAGAAATAATAAGTATCACAAATATTTATGATCCAAATGTAAATACACCGGACTTCTATCTTGAAATTAAAAATAAAATTCTAAGTCTAGAAACTGAAACTAACATCATTTGCGGTGACTTCAACCTAGTTCAAGACCAATCTAAAGATACTTTCAACTACTTGCATATAAATAATCCCAAATCAAAGGATGCTGTTCTTGATATGATGAAAGAATTGAACTTATACGATCCTAGGCGAGAATACAATATAGATGTAAGACGATAAACATGGAGAAAGCCTAATCCACTGAAGCAAGCCCGCTTGGATTTTTTTCTTGTAATAAGAAACCTGGAAAAATCAATAATTAATTCGAAAAAAAGATCATAGTTATAGATCAGGGGCCGTATTTTAAAAAATTCTAAGAGTAGAAGTTAACTCTTAACTGCCATAAATTCTGAGAATTTTCAAAGAATTACTCTTAAGTCTAAGATTTTTCTTAAGTGGTATTTATAAAAACTTTTAGGTCTTAGAATTACTCTCAACTAGGGTAAAAGTTAGGAGTCCTCAATAGCACTTCTAAGGAGTTAAGAATTTTCTTAACTCACCAAAATAGCCGTCTAAGTGATGTGATCCCAGGCTCAGCTGGAATGTTTTTTCAGGTAAAGGGCAATATTTAAGTACATTTTCATAACAAAGTGATTTGAAATGGATCTTGCATCATTGTACAATGCCTGTTGCCAGCATAATTTGCAGATTAATCTGTAATATTTGGCATTATGAGGATTTTTTGGGATACTCCATGATGAAAACACTAACAAAAAATCACAACGAAAATATTTTCTTCAAAATCAGTTTAAAACTATGTTCATGCTATGTTTCATTACCCAAAATCAATAAAACATGAAAAGATGGCACCTCAAGCTTACGTACTTAGTTTGTTGCAAACTGAACACAAAAATGTGGATATTGGCAATCTTGAATTCAACACAAAAAAATTTAAGGAATGCATGCCTAGCAAATTCACTTTGGTCGACATGAAGGTCACCTTATCATATAGCTCACCTTGGACAGAACAAGCTTTACTATTACAGCATCCTATCAAAATTACTAAGGCAAGACTTGTTTGCAGATGGATATAATGCTACTAAACAGAAGTGTCTGTGTGTCTTATTACTAAACACTCGACGTCAACAGATGAGAGTTGTTTCCCTTGTTGGCATTCCAGTAAACTCCAAAACATGACTCTAATATTAACTGGAATTTGATTTTGATTTGCCATGCTATGCCATAATATATATGTAGCTTATTTTGATATGTTCAGCATTATTTATTTATCTTTTTCCAATTTCAATTGATTAAAAATATAATTCAGTTACATAAATTCATAGTGCTTTTCTTATGAATAAGTGCAACATCAAATATCTTATTATTTAAGACCACATTATACATAATTTTTAAAAAATCAATAAAATTAAGATAAGAGATTAAGAAATTTAAAAGAGAATACTTTTCTTGGACAAGTTTTAAAAAAGCATAGGCATTACCATCCGTTTAATTTTTAAATGTTTTTTATCTGTTCAAAATTGGATTGAATATCTAATAATTAAAAAAATGATGTTTTCATAAATTCATAATCACAATGATATTCACTTGTATTCCAAAAGATAGAATTAAGTTTGCAAGAAAGGATTTAGATCTAATAGTTCATAATGTGGCATACTTTTAAGTCACATGGCAGTCATGTGATGAAACCTTTATTGACAGGAGAGTTCCAGTGAATCCAGTCATGTTTGAAATAGAAAGTTTTTCCTTAGTAACAACACTTAAGAATGATTTAAGAGTGAAAATTTATTTTTAGCTAAAAGTCACTCTTAGAAGGTTTATACATGGACTCCTAGGTCTTACTTTTAGCTCAGTGTGAATTTAGGAATTCTAAGAGTTTTTCTTAGAAAATTCTAAGAATCTTTATAAATACGACCCCAGATCACTCGGTCATATCCTTACATGTTGAATTCACATCCCTCGAAAAAGGAAATGGTTTCTTGAAGTTTAACAATTGTCTGCTGCATGATCCTGAATATGTGCGGAACATTAAGCGAATTATTAATGAAACTGTAGAAGAATACCACATTCGTGATGCAGAAGGAGATAAAGTATTAAAAATAAATGAAAGAGCTTTTTTTCGACATACTTTTGCGTAATTTTCGAGGTTTTACAATAAAACATTTACTATAGAAAAAGAAAAAAATATTGAAATAAGAAGAAGAATACAACAAAACTCTAGATAAGCTTGAAGTAAAATTGGACAGTTCTGAAAATAAAAAGACGAAAGCTAAATTGATAGAAGAAATAAATTGAATAAAAGATAAGCAACTTAAATTAGATAAATATAAAACAGAAGGAATCTTAGTAAGGTCAAAAGTAAAATTGTATGAGAAAGGAGAAAAACCAACTAAATATTTCATATTTCTTGAAAAGCAGATTTTTGTAAACAAAGCTATACTAGAAACAGAAAATCGACTATGTCGAACCAAAGATATCATCAACCATGCAAAACAATACTTTGAAAACCTATATACCAGTAAAACTGTAAAGATGGTGACCTAGAAGACTTATTCAAATAAAGTGCAATACCGAGATCTGACCATGATGCATGTTCTCTTGAACGTGAAATATAATGATGTGCCTTCAGCTCTTAAAAAATGAAAAGTGAAAAAAGCTCTTGCCCATCAGGTTTCACGGCCGAATGCTATGAATTCTTTTGGCAAGATATAGACAAATTTCTCATCAATTCTTTGAATGAAGCCTATAGAAAAGGTGAGCTATCCATTAGTCAAAAGACAGGTTTAATTACATGTATACCAAAGAAAGATAAATACAAAGAACACTTAAACAACTTTAGACCTTTTTCTCTTCTTAATATTTCCTATAAATTAGCTTCAGCAGTAATATTGGCACCTATAAAAAAATATTCTTCCAAAACTAATAAGTGAAGGGGAGATATATTTGAGACTGCACAAGGTTGGTTAATGATATTATGAATAACACTACTGAATTTATGTATAAACAAGTGTTTGCCACTAATGTGGCAATGTCCCCCGCCGCTTGGATATGGCGATAGAATTGTCACGTTTCAAAAGTGGTCAAAGTGCTGTTGTGACCTTGAAAATAAGGTCAAGGTCACCCAAAGTGACTGGTGTCTGCGTAAATCCCCAATGTAGTCTCAAACCAAACTTGAAGACATTTGGTGCAGTGGTTTAAGAAATATCAAGTAAAGAGTTTCAAAAGTGGCCAAAGTGGTGACCTAGAAATTAAGGCCTAGGTCACCCAAAGTGACTTGAGTCTGTGTAATCCTTCAATGTAGGCTGTGGCCAAATTTGAGTACATTTCCTGAATTGGTTCATAAGACATAAGATGTTTCAAAAGTGTTCAAGGAACTGTGTTGACCTTGAAAATTAAGGTCAAGGTCATCCAAAGTATTTGGTATCTGCCTAGTCCCACAATGTAGGCTGTGACTAAATTTGAAGACATTTTGTAAAAAGGTTCAGGAGATATTGTGTAAACAAGAGTTTCAAAAGTGGACAAAATATTGTCAAGGTCACCTAAAGTGACTGGTGTCTTTGTAATCCTCCAATGTAGGCTGTGACTAAATTTGAAGACATAAGGTGCAGCAGTTCATGAGCTATTGCGTTAACAAGAGTTTCAAAAGTGGTCAAAGTGCCGTTGTGACCTTGAAAATAAGGTCAAGGTCACTCAAAGTGACTGGTGTCTGCGTAATCCCCCAAGTGAGGCTGTGACCAAATTTGAAGACCTTGGGTGCAACGGTTCATGAGCTATCGCGTTAATAAGAGTTTCAAAAGTGGTCAAAGTGCCGTTGTGACCTTGAAAATAAGGTCAAGGTCACCAAAAGTGACTGGTGTCTGCGTAATCCCCCAAGTGAGGCATTGACCAAATTTGAAGACTTTGAATGCAACGGATCTTTAGATATCGCGTTAACAAGGATCCGGACGTACGGACGGACGGACGGACGGACGCCGTTGAATACAATGTCCCCCGTTCCGCGTTGCGGCGGGGGACAACAAGGACTTTTGATATTGATGGATTTTCGAAAAAGCTATTGATTCACTGGAATTGTTGTTTATCAAAAAGTTTCGATTTCTTCAATTTTGGAACATCTATCAAACACTGGTTGAAACCTTTTTACAACAACATTAATTCAAGCGTTCATGTAAATGGATTTCCATCAGATATTTTAAAAATTACATGTGGATGTAGACAAGGGGATCCCCTATCGCCGTATATATTCCTCATTGTAGCAGAGATCTTAGCCCATATGCTCCGCCAAAACAAAAAAATAATAGGCATAAAAATGGTTGACTTAGAATATTTACTCACGCAATTTGCAGATGACACAACTATAATACTAGATGGATCTGAACAGTCCTTTAGAGAAACACTACGAGAACTTAAAGCATACGCATCCTTTTCTGGACATAGATAAAACTAAACTTGTCTATAGATTGGTTCAAAACAATTTTTTAGTTTGCAATATTGCAGAGATTATAATCTAGACTAGACCCAAAAACCTTTTGTACTCCTAGGCATTCTGTTTCAACATTATAAATCAGAAATGGTAGGGACAAATTTCAAAGATAAACTGAAGACAATTGATACAGCAATGACAATTTGGTCTTTTAGAGACCTTACACCGTTGGGTAGAATAACTGTGTTGAAGAGCTTAATATTTCCAACATTAAATCATTCCATTACCTCATTAGCAAACCCAAATCTCGAAACCATAGCGAATCTTCAAAGAAAATGTTTCTAATTTATTTGGAAAGGCAAACCAGATAGAATTAAATGAAGTTTGATCACAAAATCTTATCAAGAGGGTGGTCTGGATTTTCCAGCTATATTTGAAACAATCAAGGCCCAAGACATATCATGGATTATAAGATTCTTTTTAAACGATTCTAAATTACACAATCTTTTATTTAGAGCAAGCCAGGTTAGCAAATTCAACCTAGTGGAAATGGGACCGTCGTATCTTATGACATACTATATCCCAAATTTAACTAGCCCGTTTTAAAAAGATTATTTAATGTTTGATCTGAATTACAAAAGAAATTGCGATTATGATACTAGCTTTAGCAGACAGTTTACATGGGCAAATACCAACATAACAATAGGAAAAAAGCCCATAATCTACCAAAATTATTTACAATCAAACGTGAAGTTTAAAACAGATTTTCTGTTGACAATACTTTATTATCATACAATGATTTCGTGAACAGATTCAAAATCAAACTTTCTTGAATATGCAGGACTGCTATCTTCGTTGAGAACATATTCAAAACAAAAATTAATCAACATTAGCAAACAGGAACAACCCTTTATACCTCCAAATCTTAAAATCCTAAAGCTGAGAAGGGATGTATTATATTCTATAACAGACATCTACGTAATAATCTATCTTACCCAAAACTTTTCTACCAAAACAATAGGGAAAAGAACTAAATGTAGAGTTTGAATCAGATGTATAGAAAACATTCAACATTATGCCATTTAGAGCATAAAACAAAGATGGCTTCAATACCGAATTACTCATATAATTTTGATAACAAATAAAGATTTAATATAAAGTTATAGAATCAACATGTGTACATTTTTAAAGGTTGAAATAGAATATATCATTCATTTACTTTACAAATGCAAATTTGTAAAAAAGCTGTGGCAGCAGAGGTTACCTACAATGTACTCTCCCATAACTGAAACCTAAGTTAAATTACAATAATCAGATACACAAAGCAAACACCTACACGTGTAAATATGATGTCTTTGTTTCATTTTGTCGTCCTGCCACAGCTTATTTTCTTGAAATGTCAACTTGCCACTTTCTTGCAACTGCTTGTATAGATTTGAAGAATCTCTCCATCACAACTTAATCGTCAGTAGCCAAATTTGTATATTTTTGCATTCCATGTATGAGCGTGCTGTACCCAGCTCAAAAAGAAATAGGTGATGAAAAGAATATAACAACTCGACACACACCACGAAATGTTTTTGTCACACTAGCCAACACATCCGTCTATTTAGCAGCCCCGTCTAAGGACGGGGCTGCTATCAGTTTTTGTGAAGTTTCCATCGCCGCCGCCGCCGCCGCACTCGTACTACTAGCTATAACTTTTTTCCCCTAAGCTTTCCAAAACTTTTATTCATACCTCACTACTCATACCTCGGGGGAACGATTTTGACACGTTCACTTTCAAGGTCAAAGGTCAAGGTCACGAGCTATGTATTCACTCTAAGAATTCCTTGTAAACGCGATAACTTGAAAAGTTTGTGTGCTATGAAGCTCTAACTTGGTATATATCATCCTTGGAAAAGTAAAAAATTTTGAAAAGGTTTTGGCTACAATCCGTCAAAGGTCAAGATCACAGCAAGGTAATGACGTAAGCATGTTTTAGCGAAAATGCTTTATTTTAACTATGAACACTTTTAATCAATATATGATTGTTATACTCAATAAAAAGTGTTCAATGATTGTGTGACCTTGAAGGTCAAAGGTCAAGGTCATGAAATATGAGTTATTACAAAATGCACTAAATTGGGGTATAACTTTATTCCATTCAGCTTTTCAGAACTCATGAACATGTCTAAATGTTAATACTTCCAGGGAATCATTATGACATGTTCACTTTCAAGTTCAAAGGTCAAGGTCACGAGTTATAAAATCACCACAAAATTATTTGTAAACACGGTAACTTGAAAAGTTTTTGTGCTATGAAGCTCTAACTTGGTATATATCATCCTTGGAAAAGTAAAAAATTTTGAAAAGGATTCGGCTACAATCTGTCAAAGGTCAAGGTCACAGCAAGGTCATGACTTAAGCATGGTTTAGCGAAAATGCTTAATTTTAACTATGATCACTTTTAATCAATACATGATTGTTATACTCAATAAAAAGTGTTCAATTATTGTGTGACCTTGAAGGTCAAAGGTCAAGGTCATGAGATATGAGTTATTGCAATTCCTTGTAAACACAATAACTTGAAAAGTTTTTGTGCTATGAAGTTTAGATTTTGTATATATTATCTCTTGAGAAGTACAACATTTTCAAAAAGTTTTGGGTACTAACTGTCGAAGGTCAAGGTCACAGCAAGGTCAACATATAAAAAATGGATTAATTTAATTTTTAACACTTTATTTCATTACAATAATGTTATACTCAATGAAATGTGTTCATTGATTGTGTGACCTTGAGTGTCAAAGGTCAAGGTCACAAGAAAATTCCCAATTTGGTGAGGCCTGTAAAAGGCGGAACAGGGTAAGGCGAAACCCCAAGTTCAGGGGCTGCTCTGCTTTTGCGGTATCCCGCAAACGCTAATCTAGTTTCGTTAAGCTATCGCTGAAGTTTCATGCAGGTTGCAGTTCCTTTTTCAAATCTACAGTAATGCAAGCTCAAAAAACCTTGTAAATGATGTATTGTGCGTACGGTCGATGAACGGAGCTTGTAAAATGAAACTCGAAGTAAATGGGCAGAGGGTACAGTAATAATGAATAAAAATGTACAATGACTTCTCGCGGTTTCCCAACAGTTTATTATGGTAAAAGATAAGTCGACGTAACAGCTTTATGAATTTAATTGTACAACTGAACAATTACTTGTGACAAGTAGGCCCATAAGTTTACAAACATGTGCAACATTTGTCAGAAATCATGCGAGAATGTTGCGCCTGCCATTACGAGTATTACATTACGAGGAACCGTTAATGAGATGACATAGGGCCAGCCATGAGAGGATCTCCATCATAGTCTTAGCATATCGTCAGTGTTAGAGTAAAGTCACATGATTGCAATTATAGAGTTGTGAGTAAGATGTTTTGATAACCAGCAATTGACACATGCCAAGTGTAAGTAGAATGTTTTATTAACTTGCGAGTGACATGCGTCAGTGCCCCTCGTTAACACGTAATGGTTAGTATTTTAATAATTTGATACCTTTTAATCAGTAATTTACTTCTAGGGACTGTGTAAAAAGTTTAGTTAACCGGTACATATGTCAACTATATTCAACTATGTATCTTAATTGAGAAATATTTTTCATTGACAATTTTATCCATGTAACCGCTCTATAATAACATAACAAAAACACTAATTACGCATGAAACCATGTTCCAGCTGATTCATAAGCAAGACAAGCCTTTTATATCCTTATATATTGGGGGTTCTATGGAGTTGGCCACCTATTCTACACATTTTTTAATTGTACATTTAATATATTTTCAATGACAGATGACAGTATAGAACACCTAGACAACCCTCGATTGGCTAAGGGAAGTAATTGCTGACTAGATCGAGAACCAATCGTAGTCCAGTATGTTCAAATATTCTCTTCAAAGCCCCTTTCATTGTCTCATATTTTCTATCAGTCGCAGCAGTAAGTGCACGTTAACATATCTTTTTCATCAAGTTGAGAACTTTCTAGCAGTTGTAAACTATGTACAGAATCTGGTCATATCATTTTGTTTACACAGACCATACCTTTTCTCATATTCCACAATAAAAACCATCATGCTGGTTCCATGGCTTTTCTGATCAGAATAAAAATTGACCGAAGCTTCATATGCCAGATTGTTTGTGTCTCTGAGGGATACAGTATCCAAACTTTCCAACAACTCGTCTAACCGTTGTCTGCACTCAAATTTGTATGACCCAAATCTCGTGCGGTAGATCTTGCCGTTCCAGTTAGGGAAAGTGCCACTGCCCCACCAAACTGATGTTTCTTTAGTGTTGTAACGTCTTTCCATATATTAATTTCAAGTTTCCCGTCTTCGTAAGACATATTTGAATCAAACCTCAGCGGATTTCTGTAATCCTTTGCCCCCATTTTGGTATGTGGGTAATTTCTCAAAGTAATATTTCCAATTAGTCAGAAAAAAGTCAGAGATATATCTATGCATATTTATTCCTTCAACAAGAATGTACAGCTTTGATAATCACACGTTTCTTTTATCGTTACATCGATATCATTATGCGAGCTCATGACATCAACGGAAATCTCCAAAACGAAAATTACGACTTATTACATATTTTAGATAGTTAACAGTAGGACCTGCTTATCCCATGGCTCAACGATCTGAAAGTCGACATCTTCTTCCGATTAGGCGATATGACACTATATGAAGAAAAGAATATCCAACTCCTAAAGGTATAGCTTTACAACTTCTTCAATGGCAAGAGCTGACTTCTTGGTCTAAAATAAATTTCTAACCTAAGCTAAATTGTTTGTAACAATATTATCTCAATATAATAATATGAAATGAATAATTTTATTTTTTATCCTAGGGGCATTAATTAATAATTGCATACCTCTTACGAATTACAAAATCAAGATTGTAATAGATTTTTGTTACTCATTCATAATCTCAACAGATATGACTATGAATCAGAAGGTGAACATTTAAGAGCCATTCAGTGAGTTCTTGACAGTATCATTTTAGTATGATATCGTTGTTTAGTAACACGAAGACGGATTAAAGTTGTGATAATGATGGTAAAAACGGAACATTGTCCAGTGTCAATCCGTCAATCGTAATTTTTGAAACTTCTCTACAACCGACAGAAGGCCAATCATATGTTTTAAATGATTGAAAGATGTGAATTTTACTTCCGTAAATTTATTATATACTCATGTAATCTTAGGATAGTAATACAAGGGTGCAATACGGAATACATCTTCAAATTCCGTATTGCACTCCAGAATCCGTATTGCACGCCTGCCGGTTCTACTTTTTTTAAGCTTCGGCAATTCTCGGAACTTTCCGCAAGTAACAATCATTTTCTAATTGAAACACTAAATTAATGTATCTCAATGCATTGGTAAAAACGTACTTTTTAATATGACATAAAATAGTGAGAAACTAGAGTTATCATTAGTAAAGAAACTGCAAAACACTTTGAAAAAGGAAATCCTGAACCAAATTCCGAGAGCATCGCTAGCGATACTCGTCATAATGACGTCATAGCCGACAACGAATATGGCGTCATTTCCATGGTGACGTCGTTTGAATGAAGCCTGTCGCTCGATACCTGAACTTGTCGTTTTTCATATTCAGAATTATATAAATAATGGCTATGGAATTACTTTTTACTTGAAAAAAATATCTTTGTCGTTTAACTACGCAGAAAAATGAGAAAATAAAAAGATAATTGAGGTATCAAATCATCAGTCGAGGTGTTCTGGGTCATCGCCTTGTTCGCCATTATGTATAAATGCACAGTACGTCTTCTCAGATAATTTAAGAAATTCAAAAACTTCTTGTAAAAAGGTTTAAAAGGAGTGTGCATTTGGGTCGTTTGTATTGACCTTGAAGATGTCATGGACGCGGTAGTTATGCTACCTACATCCGTTTCAGTGCAAAACTAAAAAAAAAGCTCTGACATTGCGATATTCTTTGATGATAAATCATTGGCAGCAACACCACAAGCTCATAGTTGCTATGATCAAGTGGAAGCGACTTGTGTACAGACTCTGCGGGAAGTACAAGTTTCTAAGTTTTCGGGTTGTAGAACGAACATATTTTGATGATCTAACTGCATAGTGCACAGGATCGTCAAATTGAGTTCGGGAAGGAATTCATACAACAGCATTACAACGTCCTTGAGTTTGTTCAATTGACGTAGAAAAAGTTCTTTCTTCAACGGTTTTAGGGGACCTGTCTCCAAGCAATTTCTTGTCTACCATCGGGTACAAATTCTGCCCAGGATGAATTTTGATCTCAGTATCCTCATTTTGTGTTAACCACAGAACTGCGTCTTCTATTTCCTCAGACCAAGACAAAGTTGTAAAGCTTTACTTTACTTACACTCGGAATGTGTCAAACGCTTTTTATCAAAACTATCTACTCGTAACTTGCTGATTTCAATCAGTTGACAATACACAAACACTATCTATACGTTAAGATAGTGAGGTAGATACTCTCATGGCTGGCTTTAACATAGTTGAAGAGAAAGATGTAAAGAAAATGTCTTGCTCACAAACTATCCCTACTGACAGTTTTCCTGCAATAAATCATATCAATTCATACAACTGGTGTTTTATATATTGGTGGGATTGCAGTCTATGCATGTACGGTTTCATATATTGTTATCATCTCCAGGTCCTAAAATGTTCGTATAAGGTAAATACATTAAACATTTTCACAGGTCTATCAAGATTTTACTTATTAGGTTTCAACTGTATTACTATAGATTGTCAATTGACACTATAATATCTACTTTCTTAGGACAGCGTTCGTTTATGCTCGTGGCTATACGAACCATGAACCATAAAGCGTAATGACAATTAACCCTCCATTGCTCTATGTCTAGTTAACTCATTAGCATTAACATTAACTCATTCGTAAATATACCTTTTGATTTCAAACCATCAGCGGTATAATATGATCTTACCTAGTCATAAATATTAGGAATTTCAGTGTTTTCGATCTATGGTGCAGTCTCAACATTCTTGCATCTGACATCTGACATCTGACATCTGACATCTGACAAATGTTGCACATGTTTTAAACCTTGTGAATTGCATGTAATTGTTCGATTGTACAATTGAATTTATAAAGCTTTTACATCGAATTATCTTTGTACGATAATAAACTGTCGGGAAACTGTGAGAAGTCATTGAAATCTTTCAGGACCTTGACTTTAAGGAATTTGTACTATTTGTTAATTGACATTATTATATGATGGACGAGTGTTCTGTTCTCTGATTGGCCGAGGCAAATGGTCATCGACAATGATCAAACGTTTCCCGCGGTTAACATAACAATCCAAGGACCTTGAGCTAAAAACAGATCACCACTGCAAGGAGCTAAGCAAGGAGGGTTGTTTAGAGTTGCTACTCTTTGCAGTTACAGCGTTAAACATTTTGCTGGTTCCGACGTACGTTGAAGAAATTCAAAGGTTTTATTATTATTTATTATTAACGCCACTAGTATAAGGTGTACAAGTGAAACGTTAAATTTAAAAAAAACTAATTTTTAAAAATGATTGAAACCTTCATAAATCATATAATAAAATAAAACAATTGTTGACTATACAATTATTGACTTCAGTTGCGGTGAATCCGGTGAAACTTATGTTCATCTCGGCTGTCGCCTCAGTGAACATTACTCTTCTGAGGTAAATAAACCATTGGATTCACCTCAACTGAAGTCAATAATTGTATAATGACTACCTGCATGAAACAGCGTTTTTTATGAAGAAAATAGACCTTTTATATCATGTATCTTACTTTACCTTGTAGAAGTTGAGTGCATCTGCGTTGACTCCCTCCATTAGAGACTGAGCCCTGTCTGCCACCTGCTTGAGCCGACTGATCCAGGGCTGACTCTGGTACTGTTGAAGAAGTTCGTTTAGCTCGATGGTGACATTCAGAGATACAGAAGTCTTCAAGGGTATGTCTTTTACAGCATTTGCTAGAGGATCGAAGTTACTCTTTGAAGATTTACCATCGCCTGCTAGAAACTGCTTCGCCATCTGATTTGCTGAATCTGTTATGGGTTTCATGATCTCCTTGGCCATGTCGTCAAAGGCTCCCACAATGTTGTCCATTAAACCGACACTGAAATCCTAGTCAAAAGCAACAGCGATTGATTTACCTTTTTGTACCAAAAACTATTGACAAATAAGTCGCCTACTACTGAACATATTTTATGATGTTGCTGACAGCAAGTTTCAGCCTACATACTCACTCACTTAATGTTCTTACCTTGAATTTGTTCATGTTATATTCTATTCTTCCCCTGAAGCACACTTCGATGAGAAGAATATCCAGTTGATAATTTATAATCCCAACATGAGCTTCAGCCCAAAGTTTATCATAGACTGACAAATCAACAAATCCACTCAATGGCCCTGTAAGAAATTGGATATATATATTATCACACATATAGCCATTTTAATTTTTCCTGGTAGCACAATTTACATTTGTTTACATTTACCTGAAACTATAGTTGAAAGTTTCATTTACCTGTTTGCAATAATCAAAAAAAGGACAAATTAAAGTGCAGCTTAAGCCTGAAAAACATCAGAAAGCTTACTGAAAACGCCGGATAATCCATTGTCGAACTTCACGCCAAAACTTGCGCCGATGTCGGTGGTTCCAATTACTTTCTTCCAATCTACTGGAGGAAGACCAATTCTAAACTGGAACAGGACCATGTCTAGGACACTTCGCTTTAGTCGTGCCACAACCTGCCAGGTGTATTCATGGCTGCAATAAACATATGTTAGAACTTTATACTCATATGAAATGTTTTCCACATTTGGCTGCTTTTGTTTTCCACAGTATTTAGCTGTTGCATCGATACAGGGTACGATGATCATTTACCTTGGCCACCCTGATTCAATCGTTTTAAAGTAACTGTAGGGTGAAATGTCACTTTCAAATTTTACACAAAATTTAACACGTCTCGTATTTATGATCAATACGAGAAAGTTTATATGTTTTTTTACCCTAAAAAGCATTTCACCAGAACTCATTCATGACCTTCTCCAATAATGAACTACATGGAAAACCATTATTATATCACCTGAGAATGATATCCTCCTGTTCCTTAGTGAGGAATCCACCGAGAGGATGCTGGATATAGGCGTGTCTTGCAGCTTGACGGACACTCTCCTTGTGGTCCTTCAGAGCGCTGGTCAGCAGGGCGTTAGCACTCTGTAGCATAAAGAGATTTACCTTAAGAGATTTTAAGTCGTAATGGGCAAACTGACCGAGGTCCGGACACCACCAGAAGTCGCCGGAACTTCGGACACTTTTGATTAGAAGCTCACGCACTTATGTGTGTCATATATACATACCATTTGTTTCAAAACGTTTCTTCGCAATCTGTCTTGATATATATTTTTCTTGATAAACATTTAATCATCGAACCTATTTCCCGACTTTTTATGGACGGAGGCAACAAACCGATTCATGGAGGAAATTGGAGAAAAACATTTTTCATGTAAATGTTTGCACAAAGTTCAGGAAATGTAGGAAGCGACAAAAGATCATACGCTTTATTATTTTTAAAAGAGAAACTACAATATAATAAAATTCGGATAAATATTTGCAACTAAAAAGTGAATTTAGAAGTAAATATGCGGATATACGAAATATATGAAAATGACCTTGGTTCGGACAGTTTTGACCATGGTTCGGACACTTATAAATTATAAATTTTGAAATATTCTCTTACAATTACTAAGGAAACGTAGAGAAACATTCAATCAACACATATTACAATGTAATTTACTTTTTATTCATTTAGTTTTACCTGTTCAATGATTTTGCGTCATTGCTTGCAAATACCATTATATAGTTCCGTTCTTAAAATTTCCGGGATTCATTTTTATTCAACAACTGCGAATTCGAGCATTAAAAACCACTGACTAACGCCTTCGATTTTAAACTAAATTTGAATTAAAACGTAAATTTGCGGGTGTTGAAAAACAATGAATCCCAGAAATTTTACAAACGCAACTGTTTATCTTCCAAAAGAAACACGATTGTAACATTGTTATATTTTGATCATTATCTCAAAAACATGATAACTCGACATGAATACAATAGAGGCTTTTTACATAAAAAGATGGTATTTATCATTAAACAGAAATACGTTTATTTTATTTCAGCAGCTGTCACTATCCTATTATGCAGAAATAGATAAACACAATGAACAATCAACCGACTGTTTATTGTTCACAAAATAATGGCTTTTTTTACGTTCTCATTCACATTAAAAGGAATACGTTACATGGACAGCAAAATATGTATTTTGCATAAAAAGAAGTGGAATATGGATGCGATTCTTTAATCGATGTACCTTGTTACAGGTGTAGTGCCTTAAGGCCCCGACAGCTGCCCGTCTCCAGACGTGGTGGCCCTGATGATGAACTGTCAGAGACACTATCCTGTCCAGTGACTTAGGGTGTGCAGCGTTACCCAGGCTATGGAGCAATACTGCCTTGGTAGTGATGTAGTCATGGTCCAGGGCGAAACTCACAGAACGCTTCTTACGGTAACTTGGATCTGTGAAAGATGTTGTCTTTTTTGTGTTTTACTAAGAGATAACTAATTCAAAATCGAGAATGAAAATACATGTTCACAATGATATTGTATTTATGAGTTACCCGTCACATTGATAAAGAAAAAATATTTCCAGTCTCTTCCACTTCAGGTGAACTAAATTTCCTAATCATTACATAAACTTTGCATAGCGACTTTATGTATCCTCTATTTCTCTTTTCTGTTATGAGGATTTTGAAAAGAAAAAACTTCATTTTGACAGATAGGAGTTACGGTTCTCGTGTTTGGTGATCCAGTCATCAATGATATCAACAAGTCTGGTGGCCTCTGAGTGGTTTGAGTTGAGATTAAGACTTCTAGCCAGAGATCCTATTGCCAGACACGCCCTTCTCTGTGTTGCCGTCATCTGAATGGATCCTTAGTGTGAAATAGAGATGAGTATTATTTGTTTTTGAGAATATTAATTTTTCAACAGAAAACAAATTTCTTTAGGTCTTATTTTACCACCAAAGAAAGCGCTCGTCAATTGAACCATTTAAACCAGATTTAGTGCATATTATATTCTATCACACAATGGATAGCATGATAAAGCCAACGGATTTTTTTTTATCCGTTGGGGTTATATGCGGATTCAGATGCAAATTTCAAAGGTCAAGGTCGGAATTTCTTTTGAAAATTCCAATGACGTCCCAAGCGTTAACATTGATTAACTGTATGGTTCTTTAGCCATATGCATGACCAAGCAGTGCCAAAACACTACCGCCCAGGGAGAATGAAACCGACCTCACAATTACTCACAGTCGCAAAGGGCATCGAGTCACATGTTCAAATGTTCAAATACTTCGTTTACCCACCTTCAGTGTTCCTTACTTTAGACTTGTTTATTTTGGATTGGAAAATCCACAAGTTATCTTCCAGTTTAGCTCTCTGTTAATGTTCGCTATTTTCATGCACGCTGTCATTGTCACTGAACCGAAGGGAAGCACATATTTTCCCTAAGGGAGATGGGCTCGCCCTCTTGATTTTGTGAAGGAAAAGAACGCTATTGAATTTGCCAAAGCCACGAAAACAAAACCAGATTTGATACATTTCTAAAAACTTTTGAGTCATGGAAAAAACTAAAACGGTGATTAAATGCCTCTAAAAGGAAGAATCGTATTGTGTCAATTCAACGTCGATTCAACATTGTTTTTTTGTATGTATCAATGCGCGCATCAGGAAACGATAACTATTATAAAAGTGGGATCAGGTATTTTTCCTAACAAGGATTGTACAATGGCATTGTACGATAAAGAAGTGTTCATGGTCGCGTGGTTTTGGATGGTTAATGTCATGCATAAGGAATAAACACTTTGTATTTAGCTCGCCAAGGCCCGCAACAAAAAAATATCCCATTGGTATGTCAACCTCTATATATTCCCTGAACACAGTTTGTAGACAAGGCATTTATGTTTGCAGGAAGACCGATTTAAGTTGCACACGATACTATGTATTATTTACCGTGGTGTTCGTAGTTTGATCCAGTGCAGTATGACTCGACAGCTGTGATCACACTCTACAATAAAATTGAGACGTAAACAAAGACGATTGAAATAATAACTTGGATTTTATTTTGTTCAAATGTATAAAGAATAATTTATCTCAAAATCGTACCTTGTAAATGTAGTGTGTCTCTATTTGATTAAAAGGTTTCAGTATATGAGTGCACTTTTCCAATAAAGTGTCTCTCTTTGAATATATCTATTCATTGTGTCATGGAGAAAAACATATTTCAGACACATTGACGTCAATAGTAAGCAAAACCGTTGAAGTATCTAAAACAATTCACCTTTATAGGTTTCTCTATGCCAATGCAGTGGATGAAGATATGGCGGAGTTCTTCTTCATCCGGGTCTCTGTTCAACACATGATCAACAATGAGGGTCTGAGAAGCATCGTCAGCTATCCTGGAAATGATGTCGATGAACACAAGACGTTCGGTAGAACAACGGGAAGAGATGTTGCCACATGTTGTATTCAGAACATCAGTTCCAAACTTGACGTAGTCTTCTATGTGGAGAGAGTGCAGGATCTTACGTATACTGTGCACACAGTCTGTTCTGTTAGCATCGCCTGGGGAATAAATAATTCATTTTTATCAAAATGTAACCGACAAAATATATAAGTCAGGGCTTATTATATTGTTGTCATAGAAACATGTTTGTATTTGTATGTTTGTATCCAGATAATCACTGATGTTCATTTAGAAAAGGAGTCACAGTCGTAGTCAACTGTATCAAACAGGTGTTGTGTAAACATGATTTAAACACGATTATTTTATTAATTATTTTTTAATTCATTTAATTATTTTGTTAGATTTATTAATGTAAAAAATTGTAGTCAAGTGGATAATCTGATAAGATACGGTACGGTGTTATTTAAATCACTGACCCTTTTCAGGATTGTCGTGGATACACTGGATATACCGGGAGATATTTGCACTGACTTCATGAAGTCTTCTTCGGATTTGTTTCTGAAAAAGTATTGACAGCCTGAACAAAATCATTGATTTTTTTAGATTGTGGAATGGTGAGATAACAATCGTTATGCTCTTGTTTTCAATTGTAAGTTTGATTAATTATTTTACGCACCTGTTGGATCAGGAGGGTTGTTTCATTAAGACCAATATAGGTGAGAGGATCAGTCCGTGTTGTCTGCGTCCTAAAACATCAAACAGAACGTATATCTGGAACAATAGTACAGAAAAGGAAACGAATTGAAACAACAAAGTTTGTAACATAAAAACATACCTTTTCCCGTCAAGGTTGATTTGGGTTCTTGACGAAGTCCATATTTCAGGGAAATCTATAACGAAGATTGGAAAATTTTAGTTTATCATAGTAAAAAGATAACCAAAGGAAACAAATGAGGGGTGAGTTTGAATCAATGAAATCATTACATGTTACAAGTCACCACTCGATAAAACTTTTTTCTAGTGCAAATAACTTAGGAAGTACTGACTCTATTATTTGTCTTAGCATAAATGCAGTAACCATGATGATAGGAAACCTTGACAATTACATTCGACTCTAATGATTAAACACTGTCCCCCATAGCGTAGAATCTAAAATAAATATATATCAAAATATTGCCAACAGGAGATCTATAAGAAAGGAGAATTAAGTCTTACCTCCAGATGTTTCGATCTTATGTTCTTTTTCACCAGGCATCAGGGGCCTTGAACACACAAAATTATCATGAAATACTATCTTTAAAAAATAAATAACCTGTTTAAGTGCAAAGTTTCAGTTAACATACACAATTAACATCTTAATGGATTACCTGGGTTTATTCAAATGATTCCGTTTCTGCTTGAGAAGAATTTTATCGAATGCTTCGCCTCGATGGAGGGTGCCGTCTGCGTCGTAGTGTAGAGTCTTTTTAATGAAATATGTCATCTTCAATTTCTTTATATATATATATTATAATATCTATTAATGATTTGTTGAATAGTTTGTGGCATGCATGAACGTTTTGTGGCATGCTTATCATTAGAATTATTAAGCCATATATCTCATACATTTATTTTGACAACTCGCTACTATTACGAGTTGTGAACAAAAATTTAAAAGCGCCCTCTTTTTCTTTCTTGAAAAACTCAATTTGTAAAGCAAACCTACACATACATGTATCAATGGGTTGGAATGCAAAAATCAAAGGTAATTCCTTGACCTGAAAATCCTCAAAATGTTATGAGGGATATGGTTTAACTTTTTCAGTCAGTAAGGTACCTTTTCATGTGTTCTCTGTGCTCTCTCGTGGCTGAAGTGAGTCCTTGAGATAGTCCTAGTGGTCGATGTTTGAGTCACCTCGTAGCTGTGTGGAAGTGAACCTGAAACAATATGAAGGAGGCTGATTTCATCGTCTTACTATGAGTTCATCCAATTTTTTAACTATTATACTATACTTTTAATGTATTCCGAGGAGTTTATGTTTACATAACAGCCTAACCAGTTTATTGTTAGTTGATGTTAAAAAATAAGATCACCCACAATTTGAGAAATATTTAAGCCACAACCAAAACAAAAATGGTTATAAAAATCAAGATATTAGATAACATACCAAGATGGTCGAGTTCGGTTTCTTCATACTTCAAAGTGGATTCGTTCGTTTGCTAAAAAAAACAATGATGTTTTCGGAAATATGTTCAAATGACAAAATAGTTTCCCTAAAAAAGTTTTAATTTTCTATGAATACTTTGTATCGGACTTTGGTTGTATGTTGCATGATGACGAGGTGCATTACCCAATTAAACTTAATCTACGACAAAACCTATTCCAAAACAATGAACCCGTAACTTTACTTTGTGTATTAATGATTATGACAAGTTGAGAGATTGCTGTATACAAAACATGTTACCTCTGAAAGATCAAAGAAAGTGAACGTAAAGGAAGAATTGGCAGAAACTAGCGCCATTACAACCCAAATCTTATCTACATGTACTGCTATCAGTTAATTCTTATCTCTTGTATGAAGAAATATTTACATATATGGTACTGTGGCACATCGCAATGCACCCCGCATGGGTTGTCAATTGCATTGTGTCGGTAATGTATTGTTATACACTTTCACGGATGAATCTCTCTGTAGCATGGCCTAAGGTTGTGTCCCATATCCGAATAGTGAGCACCGAAATTGTCTTTTTTATAGTAGAATAAGGAAAAAGCTCGTAAATGTAAAATGTGAACAAAAAATTTGGAGAATGCATTCAGTGTCGGGGCTCGTTGATTATTTTCATGAATCTACTCCACCCCATGCATTCTCCATTACCTTATCAAAATATTACCTTTACTGTGACAGAGAAGATGCTGGCCACAGCCTTCTTGATGACCACAAGCTCCTCCTCTTCTTCCGGATGTACGTGGACCAGAACTATACAGCCACTCCCGTGTGTGTGGAACAGGAAACTGTTGGGTACAATAGATAGTAGATACATGTTACTTTGACGTGAACCAGAACTATACAGCCGCTCTCGTGTGTGTAGAGCAGGAAACTATCTAGCAAAATAAACACGCTTCATAAACTGGAATTATAAAGCCACTCTTATGTGAATTGAATATGAAACGTATGTGTTAAAAACAGATAAACATTACTTGGATGTGTATTGATGAGAATGTTTTGGTTATGAATTGCAACATTTTATATTATTAAGAAATACAACTTACTCTTTATGGAGGTCCCAACCCTTAGGATTGCTTTGATCTGTTGAGAACAATTAGATTTTTAAAGGTTTATTATATACTACTCTATATATAAATCAGTAAAATAATTTGATAAGGATTAGTTCTTCTGAATTAGATTTACTCCAGATCTACATCCAGATCTAGATCTGTGTTGAGAAGATAGTAAATAGATTCATCATGATTTTGTTTTCAATTGGTCATTATTTCATGAAAATTACAACTTCATTTTTTATTTGACCTTTGAAGATTTGTGCATGAAAACATAACGAGTGTTAAACTGGACACCGAGTGGTGTTCGTTCATTGCTTCCTTGAAATAGTTGGTTTCAGACATAAGTATGACCTCCAAGTGAATGAATGACAGCCTGGCATTAATAAGGAGATAAACCTAGTGTGTTTGAAAATCAGAGACATGTTATACTGGTTTGATAGCGAGTAAATTGTAAATTGAAACCGAACACGCAGCGTGGTGTTTCAATTTAGAATTTGCTCGCTATTATTCCGGTATAACATGTCTCAAACACACTAGGTACACATACTTACATACAATTCTTTCTTATTCAATAACCTGCTAAACCACCCTTGCCCGATGTTAACGGGCATTATCATCCATCAAAACGAAATTAAGACCAAAAGCACTAGTGTATGGTCGAACATAAGCAGAATTAATGCCATTCCTCAGGGAATCCCTTTCTAAGACATGCAGATCGTTCCGCCTGTTCCTACTTATTACTCTTAAGATAACGCCGGTGTATCACACTCAAATGACTCTAGGCAAAAGATGACTCGAGAGTTTTTTCAGGCTGGCCTCAGATAACTCTCGAGTCATCTGAGCCTAGAGTACTCTGGGCCTAGTCTCTGTAACAGGCTCAAAAGACTCTACCGCCTCAAATAACTCTAGAGTCAAATTGGCCTAGCCTCAAATCACTCTAGAGTCATATGGGCCAAGGGAAACGCCCAGTCTCAAATGACTCTATCCAGGCTCAATGACTCTACCTCACAGTCATTTCGGGCTAGCCTCAGATAACTCTAGGAGATGAATCAATTGATGAACGAATGTTCAATTTCATAATCTACAATCGTTTTTTCTACCCCCACTTGAAAACAAAATAATGCTTTGGGGGAATTTTTGATGTTGTCAGATGTCAGTTTCCATCGCAGCCTCTATGTATATTGGTTTTAACTCCAACTAAACTTTACAGACTCGTATCCCAAAGTTACTCCTAATAGCTTTAAAGGGAATCTTTTGACCTTTAAGGGCAGAGGCCGAGGTCATGCTATTGCTAAAAGAATCCCCTAAGCATGATGATTTGTGCTGCGAAGCTCACCTGTGGTAAATATTAAATATGGAAGAGTACAACAGTTTTGAAACGGTCAATGTCACAGCAAGGTAATTGTGTGACCTTGAAAGTTGTCAAGAACTTATGTTCACACATTAATTAGATTTAGAGATAAGAACAAAGTTCTTGGATCTTATAGCAATAAATTGTATTTTTTGACGACTTCAGATATCCTGTTTAAATGTATGGGTTTTTTTAAATTCCATTTTATTATTGTTGTTGAGAAGGCGGTACTGTGAAATAAAAAACCCACTTTAATCTCTGCTTGTATATCTGATTTTTATGATTTTAAAGCTTAACCCACCAGTCTGTCAGTACAATAAGACATGTTTATTCCGATCAAGGTTTAAAAAGCAACCACAGGACAAGTGGTCTTTTGAATGAAACAGACATCAATTTTACTGCTATATATGAGCCAAATTTGTGAGAGAAAACATATTATCAATTACATATTCTAAATTAGAAAAATGAGAGACGTCAATAACTGCACAAAATGTATGCTTTTAATTCAAAGTTTAACTTGACATTTTTTCTATTCAATAAGCAGATAGCTAGCATCACTTATGGTCTGAATATGCAGGAACATTGATGACAACACTAAACTGACGTTTGAAAGAAAACTACCATTTTTTTAAGCTTTTTAACATTTAAACTTAAATAATTTATTATTTTAATGTTGTCAGTTACGTTTGCAATGACATAGTTAAAGCATGTATTCTTAAAACAAAAAACCTAAACAACTTAAATCAGCGGATATCGGTGCTGGTGCATAACCCTTAAAGTATACAATTGTAAATGAACGTTAGTCTCCGAGGAACAGAAACATGCTTAAGCGACAAAAGATCTAGGACAATTGATAATTCACCTCTGATTATAGTGAAAAACGCTAGTATAATCGTTTCATTGTTTTTTTTATCGTTTTGGCAAACCGATAAGACAATAGAGAATGTTTATGAAGATATAACAAGCTTTGGAAAAAGCAACACATGAAGGAAGACATCTGTTACTTCAGACATCCTCACACTTCTATCTATGAACACTTTCTATTTGTTACTACGGTGATCTGTATAATTTATCGACTTTCCTTTCATGGAGGATTGCGCTTATATTCCTTGTATACTTGTAGAACAATATTGTCATAACAAATAATCAATTAAAGAAATAATTATTATGTCAGTCTGAGTTGTTGTCAATGACTTATTATTTCCATACTTTATATCTAACTATATTTTCACTTTGATCTTGATGTTATGTTGCTGAATTATATGCGTTTCCATCCAACTATGATGTACGACCTAATTTCAAGTATCTGTCTGTCTGTCTGTCTGCCTGCCTGCCTGCCTGCCTGCCTGCCTACCTGGCTGTCTGTCTGTACAGCTTTTACAATATGTTTTTGGCTAGAATGTTCGGAAGAAGAATTATGAAACGTAGAAAGTTAATGATTGTAAATTGTTATGTGAACAAATAACTGAGGCATTTTAGAAGTTTGAATGACAATGAGGATGAGGAATATATGGATGACAACTTATTCATTCATGTTAAGCGATGTTTCGACACAACTCCTTGTGTCGTTGTCAAGCTCAAGCTGTGTCGAAACTTTGCTTAAGAAAAATAAAGAAATTGTCATCCATATATTCCTCATCCCCACAAATACCTTTGATTGATGTTTTTTTGTTTCGCAAATTTACTGTAGGACGCTAGAAAAACAAGCGAAAAGCCAGTTTTCACTATCCTATCTCGTCTAGCTTAGGAGATTTTAAAACGACATAATTTGTAAAGCGTTTTTTGAAAACGTGGACAGCTATTGTTTTAGGATGCATAATTTACTTCAGATGACTGCTGAAGACACGGAGTAACCCTAATCATCAATCGTGGCTTAAACTTTCTAGAATTTTATATAGTATCGTTTCTTTTGACCCTGAGTGTAATACAAAATGTCAACAAACAGTTCTCTAATTATCACAAGCATCATACTTGACCGTGATTTTTTTCTCAAATGACTAGGTTTTGCCTTCACGAAACTGGCAAACAACCATGCGACCTACGGGGCTGCGGTCAGACCTAATGGAGAAATCGTTGTATCTCTAAAAAGGGTTCATTCCAAAAGTGTCCCATCTTCCTGTTTCATATCCGATGAGTGTGCCCAGAAAATAGTAATTTACTTTACGGAAAATATTCAAACCATTTAGAATTATGTCAAATTCTAGTTTATGAAGTCATGCATTGACTATGATACATATATACAGTATGTATAACAGTCGAAGGTCTGTCATATTCAACTTGAATGAATATGTAATGCAGGAGAACTATGATAATTATTCGATTCATCAATATACATAAGCATGTTAAAAATAACGATTGACCACATTTCGAAATTTGTAATGCAGTGAACTGGTATACATAGAGTAAGCCTTCATTATGCCTGTGTCACACGTCCCAGGACCAAATATCCCGAACATCATACGAATGTCAAAGATTCAAATTTACTGCCGGAGGTGTTCCGATGGTGATCCCGGAGGAAGTTAGAACCGACGGATAAATCACGAAGGATACTCAGACAATATACGAAGTCTACCCGAAGGTCTTGATGATAACACGAAGTATTACACGAAACGCAACATTTTTATTGAACATGGCACTTCATGGTCACACGAATGTTATAGGATGTCTTCACGGCGTTGCGCAAGCTTTGTGTGATATGTGTATTGCAACACGATCGTTACTCGAAGACCAGCCGAACCAGCTATAATGTCTACACAGAAGTAGTTTTTTCTACAAAATATTAACCGTCTAGTGTCTAAATTTACATCCAACCCTTATTCCCTCCTATCCGGTAATATAAGACTATGTAATCCGACCTAGCGTCGTGTTAAGATGGAGAAGATGCAACTATATTTAGAAGAATTCTAGACTTGTCAAATTGTCCTCATTATATTCGGAAATATAGTGAGCGAATGGTTCGAGGTTATCATCCAGTAATCACAACTGTGAAAGTTTTCGCATTATTATTGTCATTTGATTGATATTGGCGCTTTTGTCTGCCATATTATTATATTTAGTCTGTTATTAAGTATTTGTCAAGGAAAAGAGAGAGAGAAGATACGTTCGGAATGTGAATGTTTTCCAACCAATCAAAGCAGAGATCGAATGCTTTATCCTATCATTAACAAGAACTAACAATGATTTAACAATCGCAAGCGTTGGCACTTTCTATAGAATGTAAGTATGCATTACAATAAAACGAACGTTTTATCTATCTGTGGTCATCGAATTAACCTTGATGTCACTTTCTATTTATCAGTATCTGATAATGTCGCTTTCGTTATTTTAAAACCGAGTTGAGTGACTCATTGTAATCGGCAAAACAAAAAGTGTAATGCAAAGTATGCATCGAATCATAAGGTGTTATAAATGACAACATACAAGTACAAAATGGTTGGCATTGCATTAAGATATTTAGAATTTATCTATATTGTATCAATGATTTATTGCTATTATTCATAAAACCGTGTACTGAAGTGTCAGTGACTTTTAATTTTTGAACGACAAAAACTGAATTGTGAACCTGAATCAATAATTTGTTTTAACATAACCTTCTGCATGCCCAATTAGAGTGTTGCTTAGAATATCTGGTTTACGAGTTCAGGGCTAAGAGTTTAGGGTTCGAATCAACCTTATGCATCATAATACTGCTTATTCAAATTGTAATGGGCTTTATTTCAATTCTTAATTCTAATCTAATAGATAGTTTCACTTCACATCTGGAAGGGCTTTTTTTCAAATAGGCGTATACGTCTATCACCGGATTTGTAAAAGCGACAATGAATTTTAAATGCACAAGGAAGGTGCTCTAATGTTGGACTGGTCAAAAGACTGATTCATCTGCTTTCTCCTTAAACGAGTAAACGAAACTCCATGTAATATAGGTTCTATTACGAAATCAGAGTCAAATATAATCTAAGAGAATCCGTCTAGGCTTTTCGTCAGAAATGTAATTGAATGTCTGTAATACTGTGAGTTTGCTATCTCTGTTTAGTGTTTAAATGCATGACCCTAAAGTGGCCTTCGTGCGATACCATTTTAAGTATGGTATCAAAACAACAATACGATATTGGCAACGTATCACTACGATTTTCGCAATTAAAAACAAATCTTATATTGATTGAGGACTAGAAATGAAATGCACAAGTCAAAAGGGCTGGTTATTTCAACACAATTCGCAGTGCAATACATTGCAACATGCAGCTGATGGATTGCAATAATGTTCCAATATATTGAATGAACAATACAAAATATATTCTACTCTGATTCATATGATTTATCATTTAATTGATAAAATGCCTTAAAGATCTTCCCAATGAATAACTTTTGATGACATGTATATCAAGTAATATCTTCTATATCTTTTCATACAGCCCAACACATATTAGTGCATATCTTTTCTTAATGTTAAGCATATAAATTGTGCCCTAGAACAAAATAACTTTAAGTAAAAAAATAGTTACTACTAACCAAGCTGTGTAATAATTTTTATAAAATGTTACTTAATTGTAATAAGTTATAAAATACCTGTCAATTAATGTACAAAATAGTTTAGGGATTAAATATTGACTCTCATTTAGTCCAAAAGATAGGGGAAGCTACTGTGAAAGATTTGGGTTCGCCGTCGTGTGTTGGAATCGAGTGCACTTCGTTTTAGCTAAAATGGGCAACACGATGGTAAAAATGGTGAACACGAGGGCAAAAATGGTGAACACGAGTGCAACTCGAAGGTCACACGACCTCGTGTGGCTATCTCACAGACCATCGTGAGGCTTCGCGTGAGCTTCGGGTATGTGTCGCGTGAAGTTTGAGAAGAACTATACGAACGCTACGAGATGGCTACACGATGACCATACGATGGTCACGATGTCAACACGAAAGGTACACGAAGGGATAAGTTCGGGTGACTATCGGCCAATTCTTTGACATGCCAAAGAGTTTAGGCTCATACACAAAGTATTTCCCCGGACCCCCAAATAGACCCACAACGATCATACGATGGCTCACGTATCTCACACGGACATCCCGATTTAGAGCTGAAGTCGGAAAAAATGAAAATTATTTACCTTCGTATGATGTCCGGGATGTTAGCTTCGGCAATGTGTGAGACGGTCATTAAGAAAGTAACATACACGCATGTACGCCTGCAGCCTATGAAATTGCCACGAATCAACTTCAACTTTTTACATATGCGGCCTTCCAATTCCACGAGTTTCCCTTAGCAACCTGCTGACTGCTTAAACATACATGACCAGCAATTTCCATTTTCCTTTTGCCAAACGTAAAACAATGTTTACAAAACTTGTCATGGTGGCTACAGCAAAAACAAAAGACATAATAACTATGTTGATGTATTAGGATTAAAGTCAAAATTGACAAGATGAGACGTATGACGACGATTAAAACTGAACTGTTCTGAAAGCCTTTTTTTCATTTGTGAAATATTCAGAGACGTATGATACACATTACTTGTTTGTTAGATAATTGATAATAAAATGGATTTGGTTTATTATTTAAAATAAAAATCATTCATTATCAAAACTATATAACACTGTCACTTAATCTTCGGTCTTCTGTCCTTTATCACAATTGCATTGCTACTAGCAATTTACCAAACTACTTCATTACACATCTTGCCATACCATACATGTACATCAGACAACAAACAAATATATATTTTTCCTAAAGACGATATCTCACAACCTTGACAAATATTTTTTTCTTTCTTGACGCTAGTTCAAACAGTTCCCTAAAGTTATGGGCATGTAACGAAAATTGAATTTATCCTGATTCCAATTATGAAGAAGAAGTGAAATTTTAAAATATGCATCAAGAAAAAAAACATAACCCATGGATACAAATTTAAATGATATAACCTTACATGCAATATGCTCTCATAAAATTGTTAAGGTTTTATCTTAAAATAACGTGGAACCAAAAAGGAAATCAACAAAAGGCTATATCCTCAGGTCTTAAATTATCATAAAAAAACGTTCGAAGATGATCGCATACCAAACATATTTATGATGCATATGTCTTGAGCATGGGATACACTGATATAGGTAGACAAATTTGACTCTAGAGTGTTTTCGGGCTAGGCCCATTTGACACTAGAGTGTTTTGGGGTTAGGCCCATTTGAATCTAGAGTGTTTTGGGGCTAGGCCCATTTGAATCTAGAGTGTTTGGGGCTAGGCCCATTTGACTCTAGAGTGTTTTGGGGCTAGGCCCATGAAATTCCTGAGTGTTTTTGGATAGACCATTTGATTCAAGAGTGTTTTCGGGCCCATTTCAATTAAGAAATATAAATCTGACCCCATGCACTTTTGATAAAACACTTTCCAACAAATGTTTGTACTCTGGAGCTAAATCTTACGCATAATGCAACTTCTCAAACGTGATCCATCAAAATATCTAGACCATAGCAACCACAGTGTTTCTTTTTTATCATCAGCTGACATCAGAAAGAATTTAGAACATCGGAAACTTCAAAATAAGTAGAGGATATTATATGAGTGCCTATGACATACTATGTTTATGACACGCGTAGCTTAATATTAGAATTTTTCGAGCTCGAGCGAGTGTCGTAAACATAGTTTGTCATGGGCACTAAAATAATATTATTTTTCCTACTTATTACCGCAGTCCCAAACTTCACTATTTTTCAGCATAGGAGGATTAGCCGCTGGCGGCCCGTATAGATTATGACGTCATAGGTTAACCATGACGTCAAAGCATTATTTATAAATTGATCTCACAATGAAAAACTGAGATTTTCCCTAGGGCGTCACATGAAATATATGAGCCTCGATATGACTGCCCTCGAAAGAAATAGATAAATAAAAATATAGTCGCAAACGACAACGCTTCAGCGCTTCAGGGTGACGAAATGGGTAAATATTGTAAAAATTTCAGTCAAGAACTATAGTTGGAACTCATCAGTGACGTCACGTGTTACATGTAGCACGTGAGAACATTTTAAAAAACGAAACTGTTTTCAATACAATAAACAACAAACAAACAAGTAATTGCTTCTCGAAACACATATTAACTAATAATACATAATTAATCCGTTTTCAGGTGGGGGTAGAAAAACTATTGTAGATTATGAAAATGATCATTCGTTCATCAATTGATTCATCTCCTCGAGTTATCTGAGGCTAGCCCGATCATCGATCATCGATCAAGTTTGGAAAATGTTGAATTTGAGGTAGAGTCATTTGAGCCTGGATAGAGTCTTTTGAGACTGGGCGTTTCCCTGAGCCCATATGACTCTAGAGTGATTTGAGGCTAGGCCCATTTGACTCTAGAGTTATTTGAGGCGGTAGAGTCTTTTGAGCCTGTTACATAGGTTCCATTCTCTGTTTATAACGATTTGGCTCATGCTTATTGCGACACAGGCATAGAAGCCGATCCATCGCCACTTCAGTCTTAGGATAAATCGGACATTAGGACATATAAAGCATGGCGGACTGTCTGCTTGACGAAGGAATACCATCGATACCTTTTTCGAACGAAAAGAATTCTAGAAAGTGCATTATAACTAATGACATTGTAACAAAGGCTATCGGTATTCTACTGTAAATATTACGGTACTGTAACAGTACCTTACTAACTTAATAGTACTTTGCCTAAAAGTCAAAGAGCTAAACTATGTAAGCTGTACATCTGAATATAATGATATGAGATTGAGCTTTGTCGAACTAATTTTACTCAGTGCTGTTCAGGAAACAAAACACTAAGATGTTTTCCACCTAAAAGACTTACAAAGGAAGAGGAGGAAGTTTAGAAACAAACAAGATCAACTACATATAGTGAGTTTCATTGAACTAAATCTCATGGTTTTTTAGTTCTGGTTTAGAAGGATGATCCCGCACTGACGGACAGATGGACAGGAGGGGATCATCTCTATATCCTCTATTCAATGCTTGACCAAAGTCAGAAACCTATTCAAGTCACTTTGCAAGTCGAAGTTATTGCTTCATTAATTCAGTTATTCATCAACGGAAGGCCTTATTTAATGTTCATAGGAACAAGTTCATGCTTAAAATATATTTATTCAGAGTAATTAAAACTATGGAAACGACTTTAGCAATCCGTTGAATTTTATTCTATATTTAGCACATATCGAGGCAAACAGATATCAAAATGGCAATGTGATTTACTCTTTCGTTTTACTAAAATCAACAGACGCCCGTACCACATTAGCTCATAGAAATAAGATCTCACGAAAGTGGTATCAACAATGTCACCGCCATTCTGTCAACAAAACAGCCGCGCAATGCAATGTGTACTACATTTTAGAAGTATACGTTTTGCTATCTTGCACTCATCAAATCATGAAAACATGGACTCATACATAAACAAAACTAAAAATCCTATCTTTCGATGGTATTTTCAGGTAACGTTACTTCTTTGTGCGATGTAAATGGGTTGTCAGTATTGGGAGGTCGCGAATCGTTTTGAAACTTTTTTGTACCGATCAGATTTGTCTGTGACCCGAAGTGTTGGAATGTTTTACTAATTTTTGTAATTACGATAATTCACACGATACGCATGACCTGTACATCGTTTATCAACTGTAGAAAATGTATCAGTCATTTCATTTCTTGAACAATCGTTGGTGTATCAAAATATCCAAATTAGAATTAGATGTACTCTGTCCGCTGCCAGTTTGACTGGCCATTTTGTTTATTTCTATTCAAGAGCTGGCAGTGACGTATGCTGGTTTGCCAAATACTTCTGGAAGGGTCTGCTGCAAATTATAGCTATTTGATTACCGTATTCGTGTATGATATCGATTTCAGTACCCATATAGTATGTTTTGTCAAGAATTTACATTTGAGAAATGTAGGAGCAAGTTATGGATCAGTAATTTTCCCCAGTCAAGGAATGATAGCCATTTTTACCAAATCAAAAGTTATAATTAATTAAGTCGGTTCATAAATTATTAGAATGCATTTTCCATTGTCAATATGTGATTTCAAAACTAGAGATACTGTAGATTTTGATAGTTCTTAGGATTTTTCCCGTTTCATTAATTTGTGTCTGTTTTGCTGGTGAATTGTCTACACATGCATTTGAAAAAATTAACCCCCATCGGCCATGCCCAAGGACCATATGTGTCCCAAATAGGTATTTTGAAAAACCAAATTTCTCTGTTAATATCGGGTTTTGTAGTACAAAAATGATATCAAATTGAATCTATTTTAACAGTGATTCTGAAAATATGGTTTTCAATTAGAATTGGTTGATATATATTTTACCCATGCATTGCAGAGGATTTACCCCTATCGGCCATGGCCATGGACCATATGTGTCCTTATCATTGTAGTTTGGTAAAAACTTGATGTTTCTGTTAATATCAGGTCAAATAGTGTAAAAGTGGTATCACATTGATGCTTTTGTTATGGAGATCATTTAAATATAGGTGTCCACTATAATTGGTTGATATAATTTTTCATTTGCATTGTAGAAAATTACCCCCAGTGGTCATGCCCAGGGACCATATGTGTCTTGATAGAGTTATTTTGTGAAAAGCATGATATCTCTGTTAATAGTGTGTTATATTTTGCAAAAGTGGTACCAAATTGAAGCTATGTTAATACAGATTCTAGTGTGTCAACTTGAATCGGTGCAGAATTTTTTTCAAGTGCCATGGCTGTTTATTGGGTTAAGGCTAGGGACCATATGCATATATGGTCCTTCGGCATTATGGGGAGTTTTGGGGGAGGGGCACATACATGGTCCTGGGGCACTATAAGGGTTAATGTCTGTCAGCAAGGTCAATATTTTATCAAAATATTTCATAATTCTTAAATATGGATTTATTAAATGTCTATTAAATAAGATCTAAATACGTGCAGTATATACTCTATTTATAAGTTCTTCTTCTCAAATAGTGCAACTATTTCAAAATTAAAGATGAGATAAAACTGAGTTTTTTGATAATCCAATTTGACAACAACAACAAAAACAAGGCTAAACAATAATTAAGCTTAAAACTTCATCCCTTCATCATTTTGATGTCTTGCAGAATACAAACATATATTTCCCTTTCTGTCGTTTAGTGCTTTGATATTTGGTAGGTTATTCTTTAGAAGAATGTCATGTGAATATACTTAGTAACAAGAGTTTCCTATGGAGAAGTCTTCTTATCTATCTAATCTCACGCCTTCCCGAACGATTTTGATATTTGGAATATTCTTGTCACATTCGAAATTAATAATGATAGAAAAATCTTCGCATGTTCTGAAGAAATCATCTTGATATATAAGACAGAAACATTATTGTTTTCCCACGCCAACTAAATCAACCATTAGACATTAACATTTAAAGTAATACAACAATTGTTCAATTCCAAATAAGCAAAATTTATTGTTTATCCTGATTTCAGATCTGACTATATAAAATAAATCCTAATATTCCCAAAGAACTAGCAAAATTCTTATTTGTCATAATTTCACGCAACGAATAAATTACAACGTTGAGAATGATAGTGTGATTATTTCACTAGTGCATTGAGAACACGCATTGGTCACACGCGCATACACCAGCAAAAACAAAAGGACCAAATTCTTTCAAATATACAAAGTGGAGTTGTTATGCAATTATTTCTAGAAAACAATTCTTCAATAATCTAGTTAGCTTGATAAACATAGCATAGCATTTATTAAATTATTTTCTAGTAACAAATATAAATCGTATTTCAAGATAATTTCAGAACGTAATCTGTACTCACAGAGTCCTCCGTCAGCAAACTGAACCAGACTGTTCACATGAAGCACGTGAAGTCTCCCGCCATCCTCGGTGGTGTTCACATTCCGGATTTCAAACTGGAAATATATTAATCAGTAATAATTTTAAAGAAACTGGTCTCAACTTTTTTTCCCAAAAATAATCACCATTTCGGGAGGGATTTTCTTAAGTTTATAACTTGCATCTTATCCTTTCCCCATGAATAGAATATTGAGAAAAGACAAGTACAGAAGGCATCAATTCATTAATTTAACATATTAATTCATTCAATCACAGATTTACCTTTAAAACAGTTGTGATATTTTTCTTGCCCAGCAGGTCAGTTTCCGAGGAGTATGTGTAGTGGTGAACAAATCCCTCCTGGAAGAAGTAGGCCTGTGACAGTGTGAGCTGTATCAAGAGCAGGAGAGCGGCCCGTGGTAGGACTGCTGCTCGCTCCATGGTCATATCAACACTGGCAGCTTTACTTCCTGCTCCACGGTTAGTCTCCCCTTATACCCAGTGCTTTGCTTGAGTTACCCAATAGCTGCTCGTCTTGAATAGAAAAGCAGTGATTTGCTGTTAAGCTTATCAGTAACTGAACTGGGTGTGTTTATTGAAGGGTACTGGCAAGTGACTGGCAAGCTGTAAGACCGATCTTGACTTAACAGGTTCAGATTTGTTCATGTGACGTAGTACACTGTTGAGTCTCTATGCTGTAACACAACCGAGGCGAAAATGTGGTTGAAAGGTTTGCTCTGGGTATCTGTGCTCTATTACGTGGTACATGCGACGTCTGTGGACAATTCGTTCCATCACAACGTGGACTTCACCACTGACGACAGCGGAGAACGTTTCAAACTACATAGCTCAGGGGTTCTCAGTGACGTCATCGATCTTGATGCTGTCAATGGAATAAAGGTAATATTGTCAAGTCATTTAGTTATTTATTATTTGAGTCCATTTAGATTTATTCTTTGATTTCACCATATTGATGGGACTGATAAAATGACGAATTTAAATGATCAGGGCGATGAAATTCTTCGGGATTTGAGGGTTTTTTTTCTTTCGTGTAAACTATTACGACATTGTAACATGATTTTCATTTTGCCATGTACTTTTACAACTGTTAACATTCCTGACACTGGTGAGAGAAACCTTAATTGACATGACATGATGACAGTTAACGTTATCATTGCAAATGAAAGAGGCGACAATGGGGACATGTTATGTTTCATCTTGGAGATATTGTCTCTGATTGACAGAAGTTTGCTGGATATCACGTATCTTTATTTCGTATTGGAAATTAGAACTGTTGCAGTTTATACTGTAGACTTAACAAATCGGCTGAATATGATATACTTTTAAAATATACTTTATTTGATGATATTATCACATCCAGTGTTTTCATTGCAGAGATAAATTGTTATGAACATATTTGAATGTTGTTGTACCTTATAGTGTTTTTGTCATGTGTTATGTATTGTAAAATGTTTCTGTGAAAGGATTGTTGTATCGAATTGGTGTCAATTCCTAAAAGAGGGTATTGGTTAATGTTTCTACATTCAGTCTTACATTACAGAGACCGATCTGTCTAGATAAAAGGGTACAGATAACTTACTGCATTCACTCTAGATCTTACATTACAGAGACTGGTCTGTGTGGATGACAGGGTTCTACTGGTCACCAATAACAGCGATGTTGGTAAAGACTGGCAAGTGGGACAACTCCTCCTAGCCAGTTCCAGGTGGCGCTGTAATGCAACAGAGGTGTCTGAAGGAACTGGGATCTACTCCAAGATAGTCAGTATATACTTCCCTACTGACAGGAGACTGGCTCTTCATGTAGTACCTGCAGGGTAAGATAGTCAGTATATACTTCTCTACTGACAGGAGACTGGCTCTTCATGTAGTACCTGCAGGGTAAGATAGTCAGTATATACTTCCCTACCGACAGGAGACTGGCGCTTCATGTAGAACCTGCAAGGTGAGATAGTCAGTATATACTCCCCTACTGACAGGAGACTGGCGCTTCATGTAGAACCTGCAAGGTGAGATAGTCAGTATATACTTCCCTACTGACAGGAGACTGGCTCTTCATGTAGTACCTGCAGGGTAAGATAGTCAATATATTCTTCTCTACCGACAGGAGACTGGCTCTTCATGTAGTACCTGCAGGGTAAGATAGTCAATATATTCTTCCCTACTGACAGGAGACTGGCTCTTCATGTAGTACCTGCAAGGTGAGATAGTCAGTATATACTTCCCTACTGACAGGAGACTGGCGCTTCATGTAGTACCTGCAAGGTGAGATAGTCAGTATACCCTTCCCTACTGACAGGAGACTGGCTCTTCATGTAGAACCTGCAGGGTAAGATAGTCAATATATACTCCCCTACTGACAGGAGACTGGCGCTTCATGTAGAACCTGCAAGGTGAGATAGTCAGTATATACTCCCCTACTGACAGGAGACTGGCGCTTCATGTAGAACCTGCAAGGTGAGATAGTCAGTATATACTTCCCTACTGACAGGAGACTGGCTCTTCATGTAGAACCTGCATGGTGAGATAGTCAGTATATACTTCCCTACTGACAGGAGACTGGCGCTTCATGTAGTACCTGCAAGGTGAGATAGTCAGTATATACTTCCCTACTGACAGGAGACTGGCGCTTCATGTAGTACCTGCAAGGTGAGATAGTCAGTATACCCTTCCCTACTGACAGGAGACTGGCTCTTCATGTAGTACCTGCAAGGTGAGATAGTCAGTATATACTTCCCTACTGACAGAAGACTGGCTCTTCATGTAGTACCTGCAGGGTAAGATAGTCAGTATATACTTCCCTACTGACAGGAGACTGGCTCTTCATGTAGTACCTGCAGGGTAAGATAGTCAGTATATACTTCCCTACTGACAGGAGACTGGCTCTTCATGTGGTACCTGCAGGGTAAGATAATCATTATATACTTCTCTACTGACAGGAGACTGGCTCTTCATGTAGTACCTGCAAGGTGAGATAATCATTATATACTTCTCTACTGACAGGAGACTAGCTCTTCATGTTGTACCTGCAGGGTAAGATAGTCAGTATATACTTCCCTACTGACAGGAGACTGGCGCTTCATGTAGTACCTGCAAGGTGAGATAGTCAGTTTATATTTCCCTACTGACAGGAGACTGGCGCTTCATGTAGTACCTGCAGGGTAAGATAGTCAATATATACTCCCCTACTGACAGGAGACTGGCGCTTCATGTAGTACCTGCAGGGTAAGATAGTCAGTATATACTTCTTTACCGACAGGAGACTGGCTCTTTATGTTGTACCTGCAGGGTAAGATAATCAATATATAGATGTCCGTTTGTCAGTGTTACCGTCCTCTTTTACCGTTTTGTAACCCGAATACCATCTTTGTAAGTTTACTTTCATTACAGCAGAAAAACTTATTGGTACAGTTAACAGCTTTACTTTTCACCAGCGGCTGACATTTGGTTTACATTGTCCTACAGCGGAAAGTGCTGTAGTGCAATTGATAGCTTTAAATATTCTTTAGCGCTAAATCTTTCGGGTATGTTGTTTAGCTTAATGTTTTTATTAATGTAAATTTTAATGGTACGTTTTACAGCTTCCTCAGTGTACTTGTAACAACGGTGAATGGATAGATAATATCAATTCTTTTCGACAGTGTTAGAGCTTCGTAATCCTGGCTTCATCCACTGAACTATCGAACAACAGTTGAACCTAAGTGTTTATTGTCAACTGACTTTTTCAACAACAGGATTCCTACTTGGTACGTGAGTAACATTGGCTTACCAACAACGGTATATTTATTCGGTAGAGCTGTCAACGTTCCTACAGCAGTAGACTGGATAGGTACCATGGCCAGCATTAAACACCATTTCAATATCATCATTATAATAAACTAATAACAATACAAATAAAATATTTCTATTTGTTCAAAGTCCCTACGACATGATTGAGCAGGCCAACATACACTTCCGGTACTCACCAGGTCGAGGCGACCTTCCACCGGAAACTCGGACGCGTCACCGCCGGTACCTGTCCAACATCCTCGCAAAGATCCTGGGGAACATCACCTGGCATGCCAACTTCTCTACCAGGATTCCCTTCAACGAGGACAGCGATCGCAATCTGGATAGGAGATTTACTTTGCATAAAACTTTTGGTGAAGAGGGGCTTAAACTGAAAGACTCTGGAATAGATGTTATCGATGATTTCACCGTGAATTGTATTTCTTGTCATGGGGGAACTAACATGTCCTACATTTTGTAAGCATATTCATAACCGTTTATTCATACCTGAAGATAGTTCAGTTCAGTTTGGTTTCATAAACTCTGTTTTGCTATTAAGTTTGATATCTCAAAATCAAAATTAGATTCTTCCAAAACATTTCAGAAAAAGGTTTTCTTGTTTGTCGTTTTACTTCATCATACCAGTTAATGGTCGTGAAATGGAAATCAATTAAGAGGAACAAATGTGAATTAAATACTCAGAACACTTTAAGTCTTGTTCCTGTTTATGTTATTTAGATAGTCATTAAATATTTCAAATTGTTCTTCAGTGAACTACTCATCAAGAAAGTTGACAACAAACCAAGGCTGCTGAAATACATCTCTCAGGTAAGGATGTTAACATCAACCCCTGCTTGAACATCATACATGTATATCTGATCACTAACACGGTGCTAGAAAATGTTACAGAAAATGAATGTCTGAGATATTTGTAGATTTTGTATTTCAGTAGGCGCAGCCGGGAGAAATGTGTTTTTGATTTTTTTATATGCATGTCTTTATGTAGTATCCTATAAAATATATAAAGTATAAACAACAAAACATTTGACCTCGCCCATATGCTGTGTTCTGTATATGTGCAAGGAACTTCATTCACATTGCACTCAGTTTACACAGCTTTATAAATGGGTTCCTGAACAAGGGGAAAATACCTACCTATACTGTCGTGGGGAGCGCGGCACCCAACATACTATTCCTATTGGGTAATAATACTCATGGCGCTTTGAGCATGTCATGGATATATGCACGGTACAATAAGTATATTACTATTATCATAATCAAGAAGTGTATATCCTTTTGTTACGCTATCAAGATTCTCTAACGATCTCAGGGAATCCTAAATTGGCGAACTTGTCCCAAATCCCATTATGAATAAAATATGTTAAACCAACCCAAGATCCTCTTACTGAGCCGTTATGAATCATAATAGGTCTTTTTAATATTATAATATTATGCGGTTGCGTAACTCAAAGTATCTCCTGTTTATGAAGGTGTAAATGTTTTCATATCCATTCCACTCCCTGTCCTCAGCTGCAGGCCTCCAGTGAAGTGTCCGCAGACCTGGAGGTGAAGTTCCTGCAGGAGATGGGAGTCAACTATAGCAGGGTTCTGTGGGAAACTGGACCCATAGAACTCATCAGGATCCCGGTAGCTGTTGTCAGACAACTGCCTCCAGTGGAACTGTCTCTCTCCTACAGCACTCAGACCCTCGCTCACGTCCACGGCTACTCCAGAGCACCTGCAAGAGCAAGGACAGGCTACACGGCCACCGGCAAATACACGCTGTGTGAGTAACTGTATTGTAACCGCCAAAACGTAATTCAACTTTTGAGAATAACAAATTGATATTGTTCCATTCAAGTTCATATTCCTTACTTTCAAACATATATTTCAAAGTTAATAATCAATGGATTGGCTGTATATGTCAGAAATTTCTGTATTTGGACAGTTCACTATCATGCAAATGCACATTTGTCTAAATAGAGAACTTTGAATTTAGTCCGTGATCCTAGTGTCTCTAGATCTCCTATGCGATTATTTAAGAACACATGGGGCAGATAACATACGAACAGAGAACAGATGCATTTATATTGATTTGTGCTAAATTGACTTTCAGCACAACGCTTCGAGGAGTCATCCAGAATTCATGGTGACATTTCGTCTTATGACTGGGCGGCTGAAGGAAACAACTTTGATAATATGGATATCAAAGATACTCTGAACATCACAGTGGACATGTACCAAAAGGTAGCATCAATGTCAATAGATTGTATCCATTGAAATAAACGCAAAAGGTTTGATAACATGATTTTATAACACAATTTTTTAACTTTCTCTGATAACTTTAGAGACAGAATAATAATAATCGGTTAAATATTATGAATCATGCTCATATAAATATATTGAAATTTTCAGTTTATTAGCTGTTGATGAGGATGCTTTTTATTTTCTTACTGTAGATAACATTCAACGCATCCATTGCATGGAAAGAAAAAGATATTTTTATTGACCTGTCACCGCCTATAGAAATGACGTATGTATTCCAACAATAAGTTAACCTATTCGTGATCAATACAAGGTAAAATCGTTTCTTTTGAAATGTAATTCTCCTAAAACAATCGTTTGATCCGTCTTACACTTCCACTCATGATGATATAAAGAGCTACACTCGGTGCCTTTTAATAAAGAATGAAAAGATGAGAGACAACTTCATTCGTACGCCTGCAGAGCAAAGATAAAATTCTGGTCAATAACCTTACTTATTATAATCTCCATAGTTGATGTTGTTTTCACAATATTGAATGCTATTCAGAGTTAGACCAAGAGTGAAACTGGAGACGACTGTTGATGGACATGCCGAATGTGTGGACTCTGACCTCACAATGAGGGGAGTGTTTGAACTAGAGAAGTCGGAACTCAAAGTTGAAGCCTTTGGTATCAGCATCTGGTTTGTTCCTTTCGTTATCTATTTGTCAAAAGTAACTTGCCTAATAAAGTGTTTTGTCTATTTTTTCTGCCAAATTTGATTTGTTTATACTAGGGTAATAAAGAGGTAATTAAAGACTTACAATTATAATGGTAAACGATTCCGTCAGTCGGACCGTCCTTCCGTCCGAGGACATTTTGTCCGACCTATTACGGAAAATCAATTCCTTCGATTGTTTTAAAATTTTGTTTTCTACTCTACTAGGAGGGGTTGCAGTACCAAATCACCAACAATTTCGTTATTTTATACGAATTTCAATGTTTTATACTTAGTTATTTTTTTCATTACAGAAATTATCTGACATATCTGAATCCTTTCAAATTTTGCAAATCTATTTTAACATACTAGGAAGGCTGCAGTGCGAAACTACATGCGATTTGTTTATTTTCCATGTTTATGTTTTCGGTTTTTCTTGTTTTAAAACAGTATCCGAACAATTATTGTAGAAGAAAAATATTTATTCTGTTCATTTGAATTTGACGGGGGGGGGGGGGGGGGGGGGGGGGTCAAGTGATGTGTAAGAGTCGTCTACTTATGGTCTGGGTAATAGGATGTGTAAGTCATGGAAAATTAACAGTTATTTCGTTGGTCGGGGTATTAGTGAGACACTCCCACCTTTTTACTTGTGAGTTTGTGTTTTTTGCAGCAGCCATTATCACTAAATAACTTTAACAACTTCCTTCAACTAGATATATATCAACATGGTCCATTCCACAGGGATGTAGTCCTGAGTCCACAAGAACGCAAGGAGGAACTGTTGACAAGGAGAAGACTGTCTCACTCTTGTCGTGCTCACTGTGTGGCTCCGTCACTGCTGGGTCCGCCTCTCCCCAGTGATGAGCTGTGTGGACCTATGGAGACTCGGGTGGAGAGGGGGAGTGCAAAGTTTGAAATGCAAGTATTTGTTCATACCATTTAAGTAAATTTTAGTTCTTTTTCTCTTTTTTTTAAGGTGTGATGTCTTGGTTTTGAAATAACACTTAAAATTATGTGATCGGTACAGTGAGTACATATATAACAGTAACCGTGGACACTTCATTCCACGTCACTCTTGCTTAAAAATAAGGTTGTATGCTTTGTAGGTTAGAGGTGCTGTATGGAGACGATATTGTGTTTGTATCGGAGGAGTCTGAGAACGTTAACGCCTTGTGTATAACATGATATTATTATTATCATATGAATATTTATATAGCGTGCACGCATCCACTCGTGGTTGCTCAAGACGCTTACATAGTTTCACCTGGTCAATGGCATTCTTTGACCGTCCCGGTCCGATCATTTTTCCAAATCAACTCCCTGGGGAGTATTCAACCGGCATCCACATATGTGACGCTCAGGTTAGGGACCATTCTATGCCTCACATGGTACCCATTCACAGCTGGGTGAACTGAGACATATAGTCCAGTTTGTCCAACACTGCTGAACGCTGATGAGAGATATGCAGATGAGATTGTGTTTGTATCGGAGGAGTCTGAGAACGCCTTGTGTGTAAAATGTTATCTGTTGTGTGTTGAAGGTGCTGTATGGAGATTGTGTTTGTATCGGAGGAGTCTGAGAACGCCTTGTGTGTAAAATGTTATCTGTTGTATGTTGGAGGTGT
Source organism: Steromphala cineraria (assembly GCA_916613615.1). Classification (NCBI taxonomy): domain Eukaryota; kingdom Metazoa; phylum Mollusca; class Gastropoda; order Trochida; family Trochidae; genus Steromphala; species Steromphala cineraria. The sequence continues at coordinate 6,429,970 of OU744724.1, read as the reverse complement.
TGTATGGAGATGAGATTGTGTTTGTATCGGAGGAGTCTGAGAACGCCTGGTGTGTAAAATGTTATCTGTTGTATGTTGAAGGTGCTGTATGGAGATGAGATTGTGTTTGTATCGGAGGAGTCTGAGAATGCCTGGTGTGTAACATGTTATCTGTTGTAGGTTGGAGGTGATGTATGGAGATGAGATTGTGTTTGTATCGGAGGAGTCTGAGAACGCCTTTTATCTCGACTTGCACAGCAATGTCGGCTTACCATTGGTCAAAACCGGTCACGTGCCGTAGGTATATTTAGCTATGTTAAACTGGGCCACGCGCTCCCCTAGTAACAAGCAACGACGGAGTCAAGAGTTATCTCCCTTGCCCTTTGTTCGATAAACAAAGGCTACGCTACGCGCTCTATTGCTGTAACGTCATGTATACTTGGTGAATTCCCCTACATGCTAAAGTCATCTTTATGTAATAACTTTAAAGGTATAAGTAAAATGTTCTTCAAATAAAAGTTTGGTACCGCTAAAATACATCAGCAAGTCATACAACATCTCAACGGCATTTTGACCCACTCACACGCAGCAAGGTTGGCTTTCGGCGAGCTCAAGATTCAAATCACGCAAACAGACAGCCGATCTATGAACATCAGTTAAGTTAAAACTCACCGCTATTTGTTTATTGTACTCTCAAACCAACCTGTACATTCTGCTATGATGCCTATCTTATCTATAACTCCGACACTGTCAAACTCGCTCGGTCCTACTCGACAGTCCGCCATGACAGTGACGGGGGCTTCTACGACCGCTTCAAATCGAATGTGGTGCGAATGCACGAGGTCACGTGACCAAACAATCAAAATATAGGAATGCCATAGCATTGCTCGGTATTTTGATTTTTTTTTTCGTTAATCCTAAATTTCCGTCTAGTACCGTGCTCTCCGCTTCGGTACTAGACCATACTTTTAGTCATTAACACGATGGTTTATAAATTATATTTGTAAATACCTAAATAAAAGAGTAACACTGATCTGATCAGACGCCATTTTGGCCAATCCCATCTTTCAAGCCACATTTATAGCATTAAAGATGCTGTATCATACTTGCAAGCGGTTCAGGATGAAACTTAGCTATTTAGAAATGAAATACATCACTTTGTAGAACAATCTTTCGTCGAAATTTTGATATCATATTTAGATTGTTTAATCAACAATAACATACTTATTTCGACGCTTCAAGCACAGTACCCCTCTTAGAAAGGGCATGTCATTTTGTGAACCCGCTTTCGATGACGTAATCATTATGCTTGTAGGCTTTACACCGTGTCTCAACTACCGTAATTGCGTTCGATGGGTATCAACTTTGACAGCAACGAATACCTAATTCGGAGAAAAAGAATATAAAACCTAGTTGAGCGCGACAAAGACGGTTTTCAAGCGTACATTTAGAAACCGGAAGTTGTGAAATGGCCACACTTGATTCGCCCTTATGTCGACTGCCGTTTCGGTATTATTTGATAAATAATCTCCTATTTGATGAATTTTGGTCCGATTTTCTCAAGGTTGGTCGCTAAAGTTTTCTAAAAATACAACGTATACATTAAAAATACTTTAAAAATTATTGCACTATGATATAGCATCTTTAAGAAAAGGTGCTCGTCGAGATAAATTCGTCACCATGTGTCCGCGAGTTTGATATGGAGATTTATCATGTGTCCGAGTTAAATATGATAAATCTCCATATCAAACTCGCGAACACATGGTAACTTATAGTGTGTAACATGTTATCTGTTGTAGGTTTGAGGTGCTGTATGGAGATGAGATTGTGTTTGTATCGGAGGAGTCTGAGAACGCCTTGAGTGTAACATGTTTTCTGTTGTAGGTTGGAGGTGATGTGTGAAGATGAGATTGTGTTTGTATCAGAGGAGTCTGAGAACGCCTGGTGTGTAACATGTTATCTGTTGTAGGTTGGAGGTGCTGTATGGAGATGAGATTGTGTTTGTATCGGAGGAGTCTAAGAACGCCTGGTGTGAAACATGTTATCTGTTGTAGGTTGGAGGTGCTGTATGGAGATTGTGTTTGTATCGGAGGAGTCTGAGAACACCTTGTGTGTAACATGTTATCTGTTGTAGGTTGGAGGTGCTGTGTGAAGATGAGATTGTGTTTGTATCGGAGGAGTCTGAGAACACCTTGTGTGTAACATGTTATCTGTTGTAGGTTGGAGGTGATGTATGGAGATGAGATTGTGTTTGTATCGGAGGAGTCTGAGAACGCCTGGTGTGTAACATATTATCTGTTGGAGGTTGGAGGTGATGTATGGAGATGAGATTATGTTTGTATCGGAGGAGTCTGAGAACGCCTTGTGTGTAACATGTTAACTGTTGTAGGTTGGAGGTGCTGTATGGAGATGAGATTGTGTTTGTATCGGAGGAATCTGAGAACGCCTGGTGTGGAAACTCGAGTACTCCATGCACGTCCTGCAACGTCAGCATCAACTCCAACATCAACATGAGCCGTGTCTGTGCTGACAGAATTATGTCTGCCCGTCTTGCTGCAGCCATCACAAAACTTCATCACCTTGTCAGGGCGGAGTGGTCGAATGGTAGGAATGTTGGAAATACTTTAGAGGATAATGACACATGTATGCTTTTGATGTTGACATGAAATCGTTAGGGTATATTTTCAAAGATCATTCACATTTGCATGGAAGATACAGTAAACAATAATTCGTCTCTTGATTTTAGGAAGAGTCTGTGCACAATAAATATAAGCCTTTTAAAATAGCATTGTTTAAAAGTTCAAGGTGATGAATTTGCGGTTGGATATGTGATTTTCTGTAGATTGACTTAAGAATGGAAATACCGAATGTAGCTCTATTACTATTAAGATATTCTTTAAATTTGATACAATGTACATGTTTTTCTTTTTTCGACTCGTCAAGTTTCCCTCGTTGTTGTGGAGGCATGGGATGAACCAACCTCAGACTACCCTGACGGTCAGCACGGGAACTCATCACTTCACTACGAGGGGCGAGCTGCAGTCCTCACGGTCACAGGTGTCTGAAATTGATGTCATGAACTCTTCCTCATTGATGGCCAAGTCAAAATTACATTAAACAACATACAGTTTACATTTGTAGTTCGTAAAATGACTGAACTATTAGAAACAATTCAAATGAAAAAAATACATTATATCTACATACTTACATTAACTTTAATATTGAATTGGTCATCAGACAATGTTAGGCAGATCATATCTATGTCGTTTGAATCACGTCTTGTTCTCAGCAAGTAATGTTTGTCATCTGACATGTTATGGAAATTTTCTTTTAGGTGAGATTGATGAAGAAATGCTAGATCGACTTGGCTCCCTTGCTGTTTGTTCTGGCTTTGAATACGTAAATACTGACAATGGATCAATGCTTGTGCGTGTGGCTGTCAACGTAGACGGATTCACAGGAGAGGAAGACATTTCAGACAAGGAGATCTTTGACGATATGTTCAGTGATCCAAGTGAGAATAAATATGATTATTTTTATCAGTAAATCGTAATGAGCAAACAATGGATAAGTGAATTTAGAGTCGGCTTCGTGTAGTAATATATATTCTATACATGAATATGTCTCTAAATCGATATATGTTTAATTGCTAGAAAGTCTCTAAACTGAATTGTAATTTCTACCTGAAATGTGTTTCAATTAATCTTTATATCTATGTCATCTTTCTGGACAAGCTTCGGTTTGGGAGAGCGATAACCAATGGCATGCATCAAATCCAACATCAAATGATAAAGGTTAAGAAATCGGCGCATCTTTGCTGATTTATTACATGATTCGTACCTAATCATCCACGATATTTTCCAGCAATAAACGACAAATCCGAAACCTGTGCTCGCAGTGCCCCAGTCCTGTCTGTTGGAGACACGGTGCCTTCTGGACTCGCTGTAGGAGAAGTGTGTGGACCACCTCAGGGCTCTCTGAGTAGAGTCAACAGAAGGGATGTAGACAGGTATCGTATCTGGTTGTTGTCCCCCGCCATAGCGAGGAACATATTATTCAGGACCGCACGTCCGTCCGTCCCGCTTCTTGTTAGCGCGATATCTTACAAACCCTTCCTCCTAGAGCCTTCATACTTGTTGGTACTCTTTATTGAGTGCATACGCAGACACCAGTCGGTTTTGCTGATCTAAACCTTATGTTCAAGGTCACAATTATCAGTTATCCTGATGTCTCACAAACTCTTGCACCAAGCCAATTTCTCTCTTGTTACGGGGGACATGGCCATGTTAGTGACAACTTCTTACTATAATTCGTTTCATAATTCGATTGAAGTTGATGCTAAAGTTAAATATTCAGATAATTTCAATCTTTATTTCAAATCATTGTCAAATTATTTACCTTTGTATGTTAGTGTGTGCCACTAACATGGCAATGTCCCCGGCCGTTAAAAGATATCTCGTAATAATCAACCATAAACAGATTGAAAAGCCGTCAAAGTTTTATGTGTGACATTGAAATTATAGTGACGGTCATGATAGTCAACTATTGTTTGTGTCATCTGCCAATGTAGGTTGTAAACAAACGCAGTCATGTTCCCTATTGTATACTTTGACAAAATTGGAGACATTGAGGGCAGCGGTGTTTGAGAAAGTGCATTGCCAATAGTTTCTTAAGTCCTCAGAGAGCCATGGTAACCTTGAAAATAAGGTCAAGGTCACCAAAAGTGACTGTTGTCTGAGTTATTCCCCAATGTAGGCTATAACCATACATGTATATGAAGACATTTTGTGAAACAGTTCATGAGATATCGCGTTAATAAAAGTTTTAAAAGTGCCGTGTTAACCTTGAAAATAATGTAATGGTCACCAAAAGTGACTGGTGTTTGCATAATCCATCAATGTAGACATTGACCAAATATGAAGGCTGTGAGTGTAATGAGCTCGAGATATCGCGATAACAAGAATACAGACGTACGTACGGACGTACGGACAGACGTCGTGAACATCACGTCCCTCGTTCTGCGTTGCGGCGGGGGACAAAAACTCATCCCCTTATTTCAACATTGAATTGTACGTGGCAAACCACCCGAATTCTGATGATCCAAAAGAATATAAAGAACATCATAACAAATTAAATCATAAAATAAACTACCTGTTATGAAAGTTCATTTTAGAAACATCCTCAAATATCTAATATTGTTGTATTTGTTTTGATACATTCATTTTGGGGGTTTCTTTAACGAACGTAAAAACGGAGTTACTAGCTAAGGAACAAATGCTAAGATTTTAAAAATCAATTTCCAATTTCTATTGGACGGGCAGAAAAATAACTGTATTGCTGTAATGTTATGTTATTTTAGAAGACATAAGTCTCTCTTTGTGGGGCAAGAATGTTCATTATTCTCTTCTCCATTACTGCCACAGACTCTACCACTACACGCTGAAGGACGTGGAGTTCCTGCCAGAAGGAGGTTCTGGAGAGTTGTGTGGCCAGCCCAGCAGGAGGTGTAGATCTGACTGTACTCACACTGAGATCCTGAACCAGAACCAGACAGAACCCTGGACGTGGTGCAGCACCAGGATCATGACTCCTAGGATGGCTCTGAAACTCAGACAATTAGCTAAACTCGCTGAAAAGGAGAGTTTAGGTAGAACACTTAATGTAGTTCCATACCTTGTTAATAATTGGCACTGTCTTGATGAAGAATCTATAAAATATCATGCGAAACGAAAATTTGCTTGTTTAAAAATAACAGTTATTGTAGTATGTAAATATTTTAAGAATAGATTCAGTATGTAGATATTTTAAGAAGAGATTCAAACTCCATCTTGTTTTCAGTTGTTCAAGTGACCAAGGCTTTTGTAGAAGATGACACTAGTGATGACGACTTCTTTAGGGAAGGAAGGTGATTATACAACGCATATTGTTCTTAGTCTGTCAATTTTGTTAATTTTGTATCTTACATTGACTGCTATATAAGCCGATCAATCTTGTGTTGTTTGTCCAGCATAGTGTTTCTCATGTTATCTAGGGCTCTACGACTCACTGTTGCAAGACCAGGAAGCGGCGACTTAGGAAGACTTGCAGTTCTTGCAGCTTGTTCTGGGTTTGACTACACCCGCTTCCGAAACATCTTCTTTGTTGATGTGTACGTGAGAGCCAACGATGGATTCCTCTCAAACAAAGCCGAGTTTCCTGATGAAGATGCAACACGACTCATGGTTTCACCACCTCCCCATTTCACCCACGAGTACCATTATCCTGACACTCTGCTTGAGGAGGTGATTTCACCACCTCTGGTACCGGGTCATGACAAGGACACATTTCTTTCCGAACATTATCAGATCCGTGATTTACTCAGTCCAAACAGAGACTACTTCAGGTTCGACTCATCTCTGTTGTTGTGTTTAGATCTGGTTTCAGACGAGTATGGACGGAAGGTTGAGATTCTACCAGGCTCAGGGTACAGGACTCAGTCTGTCAACATGATCAACTTTGACATCAGGCACCGGGAGGAGAGACTAAGGTTCCAGACTGGCCAGGCTGTAGAGCTGAGACCCCCGGGCTACACAGGACAATCAGATCTCCTTGCTTTGGTCAAGACCATCTTCAGGAGTTGTACACCGTTCTTGAGGGAGGAGATGCGAGGTGTTGGCGTTGGTTGTCACAAGGATAAGCTGTATCTTGACATTCGCCCTTTGGAAATTGGAAAGGAAATGGATTATATCAAGGTTTGGGAGGTAGAAGAATGTCAATATTGTCAAAATGTCCGTGATCTTCAGAAGGAACTTCTTCAGGGTAGGTAACTACCAATGAGTAATAATAAGACGTAACAGTAATAACGTTAGAAAAAAGTCATTTTGAAAACGTTTACTTTAACGTTTCATTTGTCAAATGTACAGGCACACAAATCATAAACTCGTAACTCATCTCCCTTTAAAACGCGTTATTCCCTTACAGGTGGTCCTGTTGTTGTTCCATATGATCCCACAGTGTGTTCGAATGACATCCTTCCGAGCAGAAAACATTACCTGACGTTCCAATTCCACCAACAAGGGTAGTTATAATGTCAACTTTTCAATTCATTCTATTAACCATGTTATCACACATGATTAGCTCGCTTGACTTCACTTGGTTTAGTCTCATCAAGCATACTTTTCCCCTGTGACAATCACATATCTCAATGTCCCTTGATGACAGACCATGTTATCATTTACATTATTAACATACATCTGGCTTCGTCAAACTAATGTACATCATTTACAAATAAGATAAATATTAATATTACTTGGCCACATTAAGCAAGGGGTTACAATATGGAGGTGGTTTCTTTAAAATGTGTCTGACTACTGAAATTTACAATAAACACAAAAATAGATAAAAGATAAAACTGTGAGTTTTAGTATTACACTTAACCAATTAACTTTGCCCTTGAAAGGCTGTGTTCAACCTCCGAGCAAGCAGCATTCTGTGCAGCAACGTTACCGTTCAGGAAGGTGGAGAGCCAGAATCTACAGGAACGCATGACCTCAGCAGCAGGGTTTGGTCGTCTACCTCGAGCTGACATCAGGAGAGAACTGGACCGGTGTGTTGTGGATCTCTGTGGAGGATGTCCTGGTGCTGGTGGGTTGTGGGGCTATGTCAGTTATCTAAACGGGTTTGAACATTGATTTATTACTAACATTGGGTTGAAATTAAAGTATGATATATGCTTATTTTTCATCAAAGTTATCATTGCCTATCATTGTGAGAGGGCGAATTTGTAAATGAGGAATACTTAAGGTTAAAGTAAAGTGATTACAAACTGACAGTGATTTAGGTGTTTCATTATTGATAATTCATTGACAATTAAAATTAAATAATATTATAAATGAGGATTACTATTTTAGTTCATAAGGCTTTTGATATGTTTTTAATATCTTTTGTCATTGATAATTAAGAACTTAAGATCTTGTGCAGTGATATCGTATCCAACTGTGATGATGAATTGCTAATTTGGTGACTCTATAGTCTCTTATGGGGTCCCCGAGGGCCACGCAATTAAAACCTAGTTCCCCTTCTTGAGACCAAAATGCCTAGACTGAAATATTATTCATTTGCAAGTTTCGATTACGAATTGTGAATTTGGGGAATGCCCTAAACAGCTAATTATATCTTGTTTTGCATAACAAATGCCATCTATACTTGTGTACATGTGCTTTGTTGTAATACGTATTTCTGGTGAATCTTTGGCCAAAACTTGGAGTCCTTAGGCCTTTCCTTTGAAATCATGTTTCATCATTTTCTACAGAAAAAACAGTCCTGATTGTTTTCTCTATGGCTAATAACAATAATTGACTGAATTTGTGTCACCTCTGATAACTGCTTCCAGAAAATCTGCTTTATTTTCCTTTTATATATGTATAATATGTATTATCAAAAGCCAGATGAATAAATAGAACCAAAATAATAATTAATTTTCATAAGATAGGTTATCCTTAAACAAATTGTTTATTTATATGTGAGTACCTTTCCCTCTTATCTATCTTCATTCTCTGCTTCCAGGTTCTCTCTGGGACCAGAAGGTGGCCGCTTGTTCCGTGGTAGTGGACAGGTTTATAACACGAGCTACTCGCGCCTTCCCTGACCTCACTGACCGGGCCAGCTTCTTCAACACGGAGACTGTCCACTCTAGTCTCCACTCCCTGGCCTGTCATGACGGACATGTGTGTGTGGAGAACATACAGCTCTACTCCCTCTTCAGTGAGTGTTCATACATATAGCACTTTTTAGCGAGAATGAAAGGAAACCTATGATTTCAAATGTTGTTAAAAGAGTGTGAAATTAAGTAAAAATGTACAAGAAGCTCCAGATCTTTCATCGAAGTTGGTTACAAAGTGTTGTTCCCTCGATTTGGGATTGATCACAACGAGGCTTGGGACATCTATCATAACATTATTGTGCTTTGTTAAGTTAATGTGATAGTGAAAAGGGCAGGGTAAAACATAGTGATTCATATCATTATATACTTACCTCTCCTTCACAGAATCATGATTGATGAAAGTGTTATCAGTATGTCTAAACCTCAGATTGAATCTTGTGTTAGTATTGTTGTTCAGTCGATTATTTGAAAAGAATTCATTCATTTTAGACGCATATGTCATCCTTTACACATAAAACTGTTAGTTTTTCAATTTTTATTTTTAAACTTGTTTTTGCATAGTCACGCTTAACCACTCAAAACAATTAATCAAAGCAATTACTACAATAGTAAATTGAGCACCCGTTAATATTTTGTGTGCGCTTCAATCAAATAATTTATGTATTTGTATTTTGGATTTTGAGAACTATAAACAGAACCAAACCCAAAATTTAGCTGTCTTAAACAAGAAGTTAGAGGAAAGTTTAGCCTTCATTTGTTGTCTTGCATTTACTATCTCGGTATCATTTAAAGTGCCCCTAGTGACATCCCGGTACCGACCCGACCGCACCGGAAGTATAGAGACGATGATGTTCAGCTCGGACCGGAACCCGACTCCGCTCCTGGAACTGGTGGAACAGGAAATGGCGTACAAGGCGAGGGGAACGGTCAAGGTCTTCATTGAAGATAAATCTGATTTCAAAGCCATAAAGTCAATCATCAAGGTAAAACTTGATTCAATGGGTGTTCTTTACTCTGTGGTGAATATCACTTGTTATTTGTTCTTTCGTTTATTTTACCTCAATATGTTGAGTTGCTTACAGTGTGATATAGGGTCCATAGTGTATGAATAAAACTCTCGATAATTCTACCTCTAAACCCAACTGTAATGCTGCGATATATATTGTGCATGTGTTATTGCTTATACAGATCTCGGATAAAGTGAACCTATTCTCCTTCAAAAGGGTAAAGTGCAAATAGGGATAATATAATAATAATAATAAGTGCATTTGTTTTGCGCTATTTCCATCCAAATTGGTTGCTCAAAGCGCAGTTCAAGTTCCTAAAAGTAGTATTTGGAGAAAAGATGGGTCTTCAGACTTGACTTGAAGACAGGTATAGATGGAGAGTTTCTGATATCAAACGGGAGAGAGTTCCGAAGTGAGGGAGCACAGTATGAAAAGGATCTGTGGCCAAATGATTTGAGGTTGACCTTTGGAACAGATAGTAAGAGTTGATCATTGGATCTCAGAGTTCTGGTTTGGTTGTGCTTGTGTATAAGGTCTTGGGGGTACTCTGGTGCGACAGCATGGTAACAGTTGTATGTTACACATAGAACTTTGAAGTCGATCCGAGCTTCAACTGGAAGCCAGTGAAGGTTCATCATCAATGGTGTTATATGTGATGATTTTTTGCAACAGAATATCAACCGGGCAGAGGCATTCTGGATTCTCTGGAGCTTCATTAGAAGATCTTGTCTGATGTTAATAAGCAGGCTGTTGCCATAGTCCAGTCTGGAAAGAATTAGGGACCTGACCAGTTGACTCGTAGCATCTTCTGTTAGCAGATGTCTGATCTGACCAATACATCTAAGGTGGTAAAAGCAGGCCCTACAAGTGTGTTCCACATGCTTGTCCATTGTCATATTGGAGTCTAAGTAGACTCCCAGGTCCTTTACCACCTCCGAGAATGGTATGGATGAGTCCCCAATCCGAAGCGAGGATTCACATAAAGTTTTCTTTTTGGAGTGTGTGCCAACGAGAAGAACCTCGGTCTTGGTTTCATTGAGTTTGAGTTTATTACTTATCATCCAGGATCTGATATCAGATAGGCAAGTTTCAAGGCCACTTATTGTTGTAGAAGAACGGGATTGTGAAAAGGACTTCTGTAGTTGTGTGTCATCAGCATATGCATGATGAGGGACATCATGACGATCAATGACATCACTCAGAGACGCTGTATACAGGGTGAACAAGATGGGTCCAAGGACCGAACCCTGTGGTACCCCACACATGAGAAGGACTGGATCTGACGAGGCACTTTCAATGACTACTGACTGTGATCTCTTATAAAGGTAAGATTTGAACCACTTGAAAACAGTTCCTGAGAGTCCAATCCGATTCTTGAGACATTGGAACAGCTTGTCGTGGTCGATTGTGTCGAATGCCGCTGTCAGGTCTAACAACACAAGTAGATTCAAGTCTCGATTGTCAGCAGAGCGTAGAACGTCATTGGCAACTCTGAGGAGACATGTTTCCGTGCTGTGCTGGGCTCTATATGCAGACTGAAACTTGTCGTAGAGTCCAAAGGCTTGAAGATGAGCTGTGAGTTGTACTTTAACTGCTTTCTCTAGTATTTTTGATAAGAAAGACAGATTAGAAACGGGTCTGTAATTTTTCAGAATATTCTTATGTAAGCCAATCTTCTTTAGGAGAGGTTTCACTAGTGCTGCCTTGAAAGCTGTGGGCACAGATCCTGTTTCCAGACTGAGATTCACAATCTTTGTAATGACTGGCGCTAGGATGTCTAGATGATCCAAAACTAAAGTTGTTGGAACTGGGTCTAATGAACAATGGGTTGGCTTTGAGGTTCGCACTAATTTAATAATATCCAATTCTGAAAAAGGTTGAAAAGTCTCTAACTCTGTCTCCTCGAAAGGGTAAAAATTTATGTCTCCAGCTTGTTGTTGATCAGCAGAGTCTAGGTCATTTCTGATAGATTCGATTTTGTCCACAAAGAAAGTACTAAAGTCAGATGCCAGGGTGTCATGACTTGTTGAGTCGGGTAGGACTTTTTTGTTTTCTCTGCCCATTAGAGAGAACATAAAGTTATAGAGAGCACTTGGGGAAGTTGCTTCAGTAATCTGAGTCTTACAATATGCTGACTTTGATTTTCTAATGAGTGTGGCAACTGCATTTCTGGATTCTTTGTAAATTTGTCTGTGCACCTCTAGATTTGTTTTGCGCCATTTTCTCTCTGAATTTCGACAATTTGTCTTGGCAGCTTTTATTTCAGGAGTATACCATGGTGCGGTTTTCCTGTCTGAGATCACTTTTACCTTACTTGGCGCATGCTTGTCCAATAGCGCTTTCAAGGTGGACTCATAACACTCACAGAGAGTATCAAGGTTAGAGGGTGGGTCAGATATCAAACTTGACACCAACAGATCTTTTCTAAACTCTTCTCGGTTGATCTTCTTGATGTTGCGACAGGTCACATGCTTCTTCAACTTGGCGGGCTTATCACACAGAAGTGAAAACTTTATGAAGAAATGATCAGACATTAAAGGATTTTCAACTGTTAATTTGGAGGAAAAGGATTGTGTGTCTCTACTTAGCACCCAATCCAATATATGACCAGATCGGTGCGTGCAAGTATCAACGTGCTGGATGAGATCATGTGATTCTAATAGTTTCATAATTTTCTTGGTTTCAGGATTATCCTTGTTGTCGAAATGTACATTGAAATCACCAAGGATGATCAATTCTTTCTGCTTCAATGTTGTCAGAAGAGTAGCAAACTCCTCTCCAAACTGTGTCGTTGACAACCCGTTCTTCCTGGAAGGTGGAGGTCTGTATATGCAGACGAACCTGTATGTAAATCGCCCACAAGATACAGATAAGTTTAGCAATTCAAACGACATAAATGTTTGATCAGTGTTGAGAACATTGGCAGATATATGGGACTTGTAAACCACAGCAATACCCCCTCCTTGTCTATTAAGGCGTGGCTTGTGGGTAATGTCATATCCATCCGGGGTGAGTTCTTTAAGTTTGGCTTCATCTCCCTTATCTTTTAACCATGTTTCTGTGAGGATAAGAATATCAATATTATCAGTCAAAAGAATGTCTGATAATTCCAGAGTTTTATTTCTGCAAGATTGTGCGTTCCATAAAACCACATTTAGGTCATGATTTGTTCTGGTCTTACTGAGTTTTAGATATTTATTGTGTTGGTGGCGAAATCCACCTTTTTTGCCTCTTTTGGTTTTTCTTGACACACCCACTCCAAGTCGGCGGACGTTATGTAAAGCTTTAGGAGATAATAGACTGTATCCATTGTTGAGAGAATGAAGAAAGTCTCTTGAGTAACACCTGCTTGAGCAATCAGTCGACTCACTGCATTCACCATTGTATCTATTGTTTTGAGTGTTGTCATTGTTCTTCTTGATGAGCATGGTCCAAGCTGGGTCAGGGCTGAGTGTTCGATCAAGCGTAACTTCAAGCACAAACACAAGGAAATATATCATCAAATAACTCATTTTCCATGAGATATTTTCAAAATCTGATTTCACAAAGTCATTGCAGATTTCGTAATGTCAATACATGCAGTTATATAGCCTTGTAGGATCAGCAGAAATCAGAAAAAATAGCAAGTCTTTCAGGAGCTATGAACAGTGCTGCCTGTCAGTTCAAGCGCAATTCTGAATAATATGTTGGTGATTATGTGAGTAAGCAATTTACGCTCTGCATGGTTACGTGTCTGGTATGGCATCAGACGTCAAAATGTTCGTTTTTTAATGTGACCTCTTTACAAGAACCACTTGGACTTGTATATTGCATAATTTTGTAACCCTTTTATATTATTAAGTAATGTAATTAGACATCTGCTATAAAGATATGCAATTGCATCACCATTGACTTTTACACGCCAGTGTTTGGTTCTTACCTCTTAAAACTTTTTGATTGTCTAAAGTTACATTGTGAGGGTTTGGAAAACCTCAATTTCTACTTTGAATTAAGATTTACTTTTTTTCGGTAGAACTGTTATAAGATACAGCCTGGTGGGCTACAGAGCTGGTGGTTCTTGTTTTGTGTTGTAAAAAGGTTTCAGTTTTTGTAAGGATGTCAAGCGTTAATTATCAGTACTAACTTTCAGAAGATTATAATAGGTTTATACCGATCGCATCCTACCTTTGAGAATTAATGCTATACGCCTCGGAAGTTCATGAGGTATCCTCGGCAGATAACCTTCACTCGTAATAGGATAATAAGTCGTATCTAACGAGAACTCATAGTAGTATTCTAGATATATGTCCGATGTCTCACTTCAAGTTGTTAAAACAATGTTATAATAAGTTTCATTATGATTGAATCATGTTATTGCAGGTATTGATGCTGTACAACAAGAACGTCACAGAAGTTGAGTTCCATGTGGCAGATGACCTTGACATTAACCTAGTAACAGCTGACCTTCAGCGTAACCTTGACGTCTGGTCTGGTAACACCTGTCCCGAGGACAGTAGATTCGCTGTCGCCCCATTCTCGTTCCAAACAGTGAGTCACGTGAGAAGGAAGCGAAGTCTCGAGAGAAGTGAGCACAGGAACGAGGCTCGCCGGAAGGTGCATGAATGGGAACTTGATTGGATGATGAAGTTGTTGTAAACAATACATTGTAGCTGATGCTTTTGACTAGAAAGATGTTATTTTGATATATCCCTGTAGAAACAACCTTTGAATCAAAACAATACTGGTTCTAAGAAATCGTATCATTGCTCTTTTTAGATTATCTGACTGCAGAGTTAATGATATAAGTATAACAAATAAAAGTAAGTGAAACGAGTGAATTTTAAATTTGACCCATAGATGTATCTATGGTTTTGAAATCGTATTTCTGTTTTCGTTTATTATTCTTTCAAGAATGATGTACATTCATAGGTCTGTATGTTATAGTGACAATAAGCAGCTAATTGGAACAAAAATGCACTTGAATTTCTACAACAGTCAAACTTCAAAAGTTTCATTTTTGGCATACAAGAATTAATAATTGTTTGGTGTAATGGACAGCTTAATAATGGATTTTATGAATGCTTCATAAGTGTTTCAAAGAGTCAAGTTAACTTTTGTCCTTTTCTAGTAAAGTGTCAATATCAATGGTAAATAATGTTTTATTTTGTGTAAATCCTAAAGTAGTTAGATAAATGCTGCATAAGATGTATCTTGCTGCTGTTATAGCCTTAATGTATAAATCTAGTTTTTGGCAAGTATAAGAATGTGATTTACGATATGTTTTAGATCAATTTTAACATTACAATAAATTCGGCTTCTAAATCGGTTTGAACATGTAAATTGTCAATCCATAATTGTTTTCAATTTAACGCCAAAAAATCTGAACAGGTGCATTAAAAGTAAACATTATATATAAACTACTATTTTCATCTTTATCTATAACAAAATTATCATACCGGATAGACTTGTATTGTAATATCGGTTCCTCAAACACACATGAGGTGTTATTTCAAAATCTCTTTTAGACAGAATGGTCGAGCCATTAAGTTTACATGAGAAAAGGATTTTACCGATATAATGCACTTAATTTGTTGTTTATTAACAGCATTTTATCATTTCTTGAATATAGGGATTAATGATTTCAATTTGTTGTTGAATTTCATTGGGTTTTTTTTAAATATATTTTTCGACCAAAATGAGTTCACGAATAATTTATTTTGTAGTTAAGTTTTGGAAGAACATTTTCATATTGCATAAATTATTATATTTCTAGCAATTTGTTTTATTGAAACATTGTTATTTTGTAAACAGACCAATCAAGGTATTCGAAATTGTTATTTTGGTTGAATAAACGTTGCAACCAGTTTTTAACATCCAAATATTAATATAACGAAGAGAACATTTCGTGGGAAATAACACTGATATGATGTGGTACAGGAGAAAGATATAGGAAATGGATATGGAGACAATTTTAGCTTTAATTTGCCATCTAATAGTTTCATAACTTTTCGTGTTGTACACATTTCACACAATATAATATTTCAGGTGTGAAAATGTAAAGCTTAAAATAAATACTGAAGAGGATATATTAAATTTTTCAAATGAACGTGAAGATCGGAACCAAATTTACACTGCGTCTGCAAAGAAAACCTCAACCTTACCAATAACATTGCCAGGGTCCAAGTCATAATGAATTTATTTTCTGATAGATTTTAGAATGTTTGATATCATTCATTTAGAAATAAATCACTAATGTTAAGGGAGACTAGGGCAAAGCGCGCCCCTTCCAATAGAAATGTGTTTTTCGGGCACATAAGCATGCACAGAATGCAACTAACAGCATATTCTTATCAGATAGACTATCGTATAGCAAATGATTTTTTAACTTCCCAAAACTGCATGCGGCTATATTTCGACAAAGGCCGTGCCCTTTGTCCCGTAGGCTCATCTCAATAATGCAATGCATCTGAAGCACCCATATAAAGACCAGTCTAAAAAAATAAAAACTAGGCACTATATACAAATAAGGACAAAATCCTGTTTAATGTCATGGACAGATATTTTCGAAGTTTTCAACCAACAAGAAGACATAGTCAACCCACACTCCCACGGCAAGGTGAAAACCTAATCGAGCAACTCTCCGGAGCAGCGACACCTATCGTGAGTTACACCCCTTACCAGCTTTTCAACAATAGCCAATGAAATCGCCGTTTACATTAAGAACAAATTCAAAATACTAACAGACGATCTTTTTAAAAATTATCCGAGAGAAATTTAATATCAAACTTCAGTCCGCATGGTCGTTTGATGTTTTTGATTAGCATGAATGCAGAGAAAAAAACATTATTGTATCACCCAAATAAAGTGTTTCTCTCCCTTGTAAAACGCATACAAGAGTATTTTTTCAAATCGGCCGTTTTTTAGAGTAACCTAGTTTTATTCTACTAAATTGCTGTCATTTTTCTAAGTAATTTTCAAATTTGTCAAATTTCGGATATTCAAGTTGAATTAAAGAGAACACATATTTGCATTTTAATCGGATTATTTAATCACGTCCAAAGCATTTATTTTTCACATGATATCCAGAATTGATTTATGTGCAAGAAAGAACTTGTACATGTGGTGTACAAGTTAAAATAAAAATTCCTTCCAACACGATATAAACCATTTATATAACATATTCATTTGAAAGATAACAAAAAACATGGTTTTCATAATAGCAATCAGTGTTTTTACAGAATACCCTTTTTCATCCTTGTGTACGATATTTTTTTAAAACATGTAACAACCCTTATCAAATAGACACTAAAGTTTAAATACATTCAATGCAAGAAAATTTAAACCTAAGGTGCATATATATTTACGCCAAAAAATCGATTGATCACACACTACATTATTAGCTTGACTTGAAAAACTTCCTGCATCGATTACCCGACAGCCGAAGTGATTGGACTATTCTACTTCCGTGCAGCGGGTTGAAATGCTAGCACAGAAATTGCGGCCAATGATGTCAAGGGAGGAACGGAAAAGTTTAGAAACTTTTCGTTTCGCCCGTGACGTTGTGAAGATGCAACACGCCCCACAAAAAGGGTTTTCACTATAGCTCCAAACATATCCTAACAGTCAAAACTCCTGAACAAGGGGCACAACTTTTGCATGCTTCTGATTTTCGAACTTGATAGGGTATTGCTACCCTAAAGACATACAGGTAAGTCCGTTATCCTACCTTAAATAGTTTATCCGAATATTTGTCCCCTTGAAATTTCAAACAAAGTTAAAAAACACGGAACAAGGGCAATAGCTCTGTAAAAATCAATATCTGATTTTCGAACTCAATCGAGGTATTGCCAACCCCCGAAAGCACAGAGCAAAAGTTTGGTTATCCTGTCTTTAGTAGTTTCTGAGAAAAGTTGTTAACTCGGACGGACATACGAAGCCCAACCCTATGTCCCCTTCCACTTCGTGGCGGGGGAAAATAACATGCATGTACATGTTTCAGTACACACTGATGTCTAAGGACTATGATAGTTTTCACAATTTAACTCGTTTATTAACTATAACTATTAACTTATTTATAAATATTATTATTCCATATGGAGGAAATTAAGAAATGTATCGGTTTAGAACATCTTTACAGACATCTTATCTCTGTTGGGATATCTCGTGTTTGCCCTCAAGGCCTATATGGTAAATTGTTGAGGGACGAAATAAAATATATCATGAATATCAAATGTTAAAGGGGCAGTAGCACGTTTTAAGGGCGAATATAAGGTGATGTCACGAAAATGAAAATAAATGGTTTCAATTGTATGACAATTTAGTTAAACTATATGAAGCAGTAAAAAAATCAGTTATATAATGTAAAGTTCAGCCATGTTATTCCGTTTTCTTACACAAAATGAATTAAAGGTGTTCACACAAAAATGGCAGCCAATAGCCAGTTTTCAACTATTTGCAACAGTACGTCTTCAACTCACGCTATCCGTAGGTCACAACGTTTCTTAACGTTTGTTTTCATTTGATGAATAAGACAAATCACGCCAACTCTCGGAACGACGCGCTTTGTCCTGGATTCTACGTCTGAATCGCTACATATTAAACAGGCATAAAAACTCACGTATATGTCCATGAAAAAATAAGTTGCATGACTGTTGTCAACTATTTACAAGTTTATCCTCAAATATAAGTATTCTATGAGTCTTTAAGATTGCATTAGAATAGAAATATCTATATCCGCTCCAGTGAAATGTATTGACATAAAGGGGGTCACTAGTGTTTTAGTTATGTTTCACGTCACAAACAATAGTTACAGTCTCATGTTGCAGTGCTAGTTTCTACTCATTACAGTACATAACAATTTCTGGATATCTTTTTCATGCTCTGTGTTTTTCAAAACACATGCAGCTTTCTGAAGATCTTCAATAGACTTTGCACTCAGTGCCATTGGAGATGGGCTCCGACTTCGTTTCCCTTCTCGTCGCTCGAGAGATCGCGAGAGTTTCGTACAAGCACGCATGTTCTGCAAGGTATGGACTCTAATATCTCCAGACGACCCGACTTGAATGTCAGAAGATGTGGCTCCAACTTTTCCTGGCGTCTCGGCTCTAATGTCATCCCCAGACACATGAATGACGGGGACATGTTGAGGGCCATGTGTCATTGGCCCTGTTCTGGCGTTGATATCAGAGAGGTTCCTGGCCGTCCTCCTGATCTCCTCGTCGAGATGTCGTCTGCTGTTGAGTGCTGATCTGTCTAGATCCTTCGTCTCCTTCTCAATCTTCTCCTCTACTCGCTTCCGGTTCAATTTAACCTTCAGCTCGGTCTCAGTCACCAAGTGAAATCCTGGAGTTCCTTGAGACATTTTAGATTTGACAACAAGTCAAGGAAAGATGGCTCCTATGTTTACACCCCTGACGTGAATTCACTTGAAATTCTCTCTATGCCTAAGATTAATGTATGTTCTTTTGATTTATGTAAGGGATTTGCACAAGAGGTTCATTTGCCTCCCAGAATGATCCTCATTAAGTGTGATTCTGTCAATTGCACCCTGTGTGAACAGTTCCGACTTCTATATCAACCGTAGGGAACTAAAACATGAGTTCGTCAAAGATTCAAGGATAAGTGAACTGTTCTAACACGTTCGGACATAGGCTCACCAGTCACAGTTCCTATGAATACTTTAGAATGTTAATTGACAACTTGTTGGACACGTCCCAGCTACGGACTCTTTGACAAATAGGCAAAACAAGTTGTTCTGGTAAAGGATTGTTACGTTTTGTGCGGTCTCATAAAACGAAAATGTTCACTCCTCTTGAAACCTCAATAAGTCTGCCAAGTCCTGCTGATGTAGACCATGTGGAGATAGAAAGTTAGGTAGTATTTTCATACGATACTCTAAGAATAATGACACTTCCGATCTTCTTTGAATTTCAAAATGAGTTTTACCTTTGATAGATGTTCGATGTGGTGAGGATTATTCATCAAGACTCTCTACACTCCTGCCAAGCCGCGGGCTAACTGAAATACTGCTACGGGGGCAAGCTTGCTAAGCTCGTACTTACTGTACTTACTCAAAACGACACCCGGGTTTTAAAAAGAAATTTTGTACTAATTATTTAATTATCGAGAACGTCCCTTATCAGATTTACTCAGCCTATATATTTTAAAATGGCACACTTATTTCAAGGTTATATTAACATCCGATTTTTTTCATCTCAGCAAAAGAGCAATTGAGCTAAAATTTTGCTCTAGTGCGATATACACGATGGGGGGCTTGACACACAAACAACTAGATTGTAATTTAATTTTGAAGCATACGAAATCAAAACAAACCAATCTGAGATACACATTATATAGTTTTACGTGAATGTGTTCCTTTAAATGGATACAGTTTACTACAGCAATTACGGTATTATACTTGTACATTATAACATATCGCAGCCGGATAATCTCGGAGTATTTCGGTGGTTGCACTAATCATGTTAGCTTTCGTAAGGCTTATGGTCTTTTTAGTTGTTTGGTTTGTTACCGTGTTGTAACATATGTTTTCCAGGTTAAAAATGTCTATCTCAAAGTCAGTCTGCAGAAACATAGGCAGTCAAAGCAAAAGCAGTTTTTATTCTTTCTTAGTTTTAATGGACAAATATTACGCTAAGCATGTATAAAAAGTAACAAAAACTAAAGTCATTTAACCAATGTTTCGTGTTAAATGAAATTAATCATTGCATACCAAGTGTATTGTATAATTGTGATCGTTTTCAACGTCTTATCATATGGTTTCTATGAAATTCCCAGGAAAGTATCTGAATTACATTGGTTTGATCAAATACATACCTCTAAGGTGTACACCTTTAAAATATCTCAAAGAAAAATTCTACGACTCTTATGCAAGATTTTGTCTCAATACTATTATGGAAATTACAGCTGATTGCTTTGTTATTCATAAGATGTTTCACTAATAGTTAGATATATTCACGTTCGATACATTTTTCACTTTAAAGTGATGCGACGGTGTTTGAATGATCTGTCCAAAAGATCAGATGGGGGGAATTTCCAACTCTGGAAGAGTTTGTCCATAAAATGAATTGACTAAATTGACTAAAGCTAATCCGACAGGCTTGTTATTCAAACCTATGACTTTTCTACCTAAATTTGTTAGCAAGTCATATTTGTCTTTCTTCTAGCCTGGTGGTAAATTGAATATGTATCCTACACCGATTTGCTTACCAGATTACAGCATTTTAGATTTATATTACATGACGGCAGTGTTTGTGGCCATTGCTTTATCGTCATTTCTAATGTGTTCTTTTACAACTTTGCTCTGTCCTTAACATTAGAAAACGTTATAGTTGATTTAGGACGCTGATATGATATATGTTATACCAAAAATGTGCAAAATACTCATTTCTGATTGGCTACTTTGGAAAATCAGAGGGCGTAAAAATTGGTTATACGGTGCTCTGTTTATCTGATGTAGTGCGCAGGAGTTCATTTGTTGCCTAGCAACACTATTCTCAAATATGCAGTTGTGCTGGAATTTTTTATTTTGTTTTTTGCACATTATTCATAAATTTTATCAAAATTGACAAGTTAAACTGTTTAATACTATCAAAACAGGCAAAATACACGAAATTGACACCAGTCTTTTGACAGGTAATACATGCTAACATACTATCAATAACAGTTACTTAATACAACAAAGATAAAGAGTAAGAAATTTCTTGCTTGTTCAGTTTGAAAATTAAAATAAGATCTTGTACATTATTTTTTTTCTTTGTGACTGCTTTCACTCATTCAAAACTATAAACAAAAACAAACTAAGCACGACATGATTGTGAAAAATCATGGTGTCATGTTTACAAGCAAAATGTTCATCTAAATAATGAACATCAAAATTTACACAAATGTTCCTTGTAATATCAAGACTTTTTTTATCATTCATTGCAGTCACAATTAAAAATGATTGCAAAATACTATTAAATCTTAATCACTAAAGATCCAATAAGGTAAATATTAATTGTTCCGATTTCTGTGATGTGACATCGGGCATTTGTGATTTGTTATTGGAAGCAAATTGAAATCCAATCAACTTTTGTCAAAAACAATTTTTCATTGGCATAAAACTTGATAGCTTACAAGTTGCCTAAAATATATTTTGTAGGAAATTGAATCGTTATTCTTACCAACCAATTTTTGATATTCTTATCGATCTCATATACATTATCATAGCGAAAATGTGAATGAAGAGTTGCTGTCAGTAATTTGTAAGGCTAAATTTTCCATGTGACTGGTTCAACCTTTTCACAAATAATAGAAAGAAAGATTGGATATGAAATGGTTGAAATATGTATGGAACAAGGCCTATCTGAAGGAATTTTAAGTCTTGAATGTAATGAGGAAAAATATGTAAGGCAGTGATAGCAGATTTTTATTGTACTGATATTGTACGAAAGCATCTTCACATCAATTTGGTGAAGTATAATAAAACACAACAACAAGAAATATTTGAAAAAATTATAAATTTTCATCATACCATAAACTTCTTAATACTTCAACGCATCCTACGACACATGAAGTACAGTCTTTCAGCCACCAGAACAGCTGATGAAATGCAAATGCCTGAACACAAGACGACCCAGCCCCCTGCAAGCATCTCTGTTGAAATTGCTTCCACTGTTCTATCTCTCAAACAGCTTGTTGAATTCCTCTTCTTGTACCATTTGTCCCATAGATGGTTCAGCGTTCCACTATCTTGTAAGCTGAATAATCTGTAAATAATAAATTTTCAAGGAAATCCGTCAGTGAGCAAAGGTTTAACTTCAGCAATTGTTCATGTGAACCAGATGAAGTTCGAGAAATGCATACAAAGTCCATAAAACCTTAACACTGTGTATAACCGTACACCGGAACTAGCGAGGTGTACGGCGGGGAAATGTTGCTAGCGAGGAGCGTGATCGCAAACGGGATCACTTAAAAAGCAATCATCGCCGTTTCATCAACGTTTTCTATGTTATTATCATGTCAATAGCTTTCCGAGACATAACTATTTAATGTCATACCCTGTTCATGGTCAGAGATAGCAAATATGTTACTAACAACAGCATTACTCGCAACTGTCAGTGTTACTGTCCCATGGATACAGAATATCCAGCACATACATTTTACTAAGTATGTGTGCTAAAATTACAACATGACGTTGATTATTTGAAAGTTATGAAGTAAAATATTACCTAACTTTCGATTTCGGCTCCTCGCTAGCAACACTTCTCCGCCGTACACCTCGCTAGTTCCGGTGTACGGTTATACACAGTGCTTAACAACCAAATTGTGAATATGATACGGCGTGATGCCTACCAGCAATCGATCTAGCAGGTCTTTCAGGTACCCAACTTCTGTCATATTCTCTATGTTTATTTCTAAAATTCTATCTCATTTCAAGACTGACGGGATCAAGAGACGACCTTTTTTGTTTAAAGAAACATTTATTAGATTTATTACACCCATAGTCTGATATCACCTAACACGTAGGTGTAAACTCACCCTTGTTCAAAGACGTTCCTCAAATATGACTGCTTTGGGACTGCAATAGCAAAATGTTCGAAAAAGAGGTTTTCCTGGATAGTTTCAAGTTCACAATCATCAGCCTTCAGACTTTCTGCTGTATCCGAGAACATCAGGATAGCGAATTTGTCCTGCTTGACTCTTCTCACCTTCTCCACTAGGGAAAGTTCATTGTACTTGATGTCAAATTTCTTCCTCAGACTCTTCACCAGTGACATCTCAGAGGTCTGTATAAGTGTTCATCGGGTTAAAGTCATTTTAGAAAGTATCATAAAGCGTTAACTGTAATCTTGGAAGAAAGTCTTCCACTGTCACCCCTTGCTTGTAAATTGTTTACAAACATCAGTTTAGTAATTGACTATTCATATCATTTCAACATACTAGAAACTCAGCCTAGCTGTACAATACTTTGGTGACATTTGTCTATGAGTGTTATATTGCACTAGTTGTGAGAAGAAGCTCTTTAACATGATTTGACCTTATCGACTTTTACATTTCAAGCTACGCGTTATGTAGGAAACACATGCTAAGTAACGTACAATATAACTTATGTATACTCACCATAAATTTTAAAAATATCAATCCCTTTACATGCAGTTGCACCATCAGTTGGTAATCACTCTCGATTAGTTCCTGGTATGTAGTGAAGGGGTGGATGCGTTTCACAGTTGTATAGGAAGCTGCCAGGTTTGCTGTGTACACAGCAGTGAGCACGACAAGAGTCAACCACCACGCCGAGATTAGCACTTTACCACAATTGGTCTTTATGCTGTTTTTCGAACCTTGCAATAAAGAAAAATTAAGTCTTCACTTAGTGAGGTCTGTTGTCATTAAAATATACAAGTAAAGAAAATTACCTAAGAGTAACATAACAAAACATTTATTAGTTTCTGTTTTAAAAAATCAGCACTTTGTAAAGAACAAACTGATATAAACTATTCTAAAACTCAAGATTTTGTCTATTTTCTTGAGCATTTCTCAAAGCAATATTTCGTTGATGCCAACTCATATTCTTTAGGTCATCGTAAAGATTCTAAAAGTGAGCCATTACATGTACCTTGTTTAAAAAGTGCCCTCACAAAGACTGCATGCAGTGAATGGCTAAAGTTGCACTGAATTTCTTTCCCTTCCTTATTGCGTCGAGATGTGTCAACATATAAGAAAATTGCCACCAACATTCCTGCGGCCAGAAGAGTAACCAGGTAAACCTGCCAATGCAGAGGTCTTGTCAGGGTGAAGACAGGACTCGGTGGGTAGGATCTGTACAGCACAGTGAATCCACTGGTAGCAACTTGTGGAAAGATAAAGTCTACTACAGCTGCCCTCTCCTCAGTTACCGCAAAACAACAACTCATCACATCCAGATCCTACAAGAACAAAAACGTAAGCCAGGGAGAATTAATAAGAATATCTAAAAATATCCGAGAGTTGTCATTCAAGTGTTTCACAGGGTTAAAAAAAAGGGCAAACACAGTACAAATAATAAATAAAGTAGACATAATTACCTGAACAATCTTCAATCTCTTGTAAAAACGATATTAAACTATCAAAACCCGAGCGGCCTTATAAAACAAGTGCCTATATTTTTCGAAATAATAATTAGTTGAAATGTTTTTAAAGTTGCCCTGACCTTCTGTTGCAAGAGATGAATGATCCCGTCCCATGAACCATTGTGTAAAATTCCCCAAGATCCATCAGCAGGTTCCACTATGGAGAAGCTGAAAGACATGGATATAGGGTAAGATGAAGCATTCCACAACATGATGTCAACTAATTTTGACTGGATCAACAGTTATTGGTATTATGGTTAAATGTCCGGTGGTAAAAGCATAAAAGCTCCTAACACTTTTGATCAAGAATTTAAAAAATCATATTGTTCATATTGTTAATTATTTGATCTTAGTTAAATCTTTTACGAGCACATCAATTTTTTTCGCAAATACTCGCCTGAAATTAAATCTGTTTGCAAGAACATGGATAAAGTCAACTGCATATCCTTTGTAGACTGTCTTCCCATTCAGGATTCGTTTGATTAAGAATTTTAGACCCTGGGGAAATATTTAGAAGGGTTATCTGCCAGGCAGGGACTCGATATGATATTGTATGACTAAAAGTTGTGTCATTAATGATCACGCTTGTATCTTATTATCGCGGAATTGACTTTATATATGTTTTATATATTTATAACATTGTTATATTTGGGATCACACTATCTTCAATAATATAGATTCTTGTACTTTTTTACCCCAAGTTCCAAGCGGAATTCGAACTCACACCCTCAAAGTCAGGCAACACTGCCAACAATGACTCGGCCCGAAATTGTACAAGAATCTCTACTTCTACATACTACATATGTTCACTATCTGAATGGCATTTATCTCTAACACTTTGATATTTGTTGGCATAACTATAAAGCAACACATGTCAAACAATTCACCGGTAGCATGTAAACGCTGATGTGTCTGTTGTTGTATCCATATTTGACGTTAGGAAAGTAGCACATGGAGACATCAGCTCCACACTCTGATACTGGGGTGAAGACGTTACCTGTTGGGTGGTGCGCCAGGGTCAAAGGCCTTAATGTTGGAGAACTCTGCAATATTTTGTCCATACTTTGCAAATTTCAGATATCAAATAAAATCACAACAGTCATGTACAACTATATGTAAACCTCGTGATATATTAACAGATATTAAATACTTTATACCAAATCTCACAAATAAAGATTGAGCTTCGAAAATTATACCATTCACAGTTTGTAGCATTTTTTTAAAAGAAACGTACCTCTTTAGTTCGTAAAAGTACAACATTTTCCATACATTTGATATCATCAAGTTCAATGGAGTCATCAGTAAGAATCAGCCATTTAGAGCTGTGCTTGAAGTCAGTGATCTTGAATATGGCATCAAATCTGTCCATCTATCAAAGAAAACCTGAAGTGTAGTCATTGGTCCTATGTTGGTGCATCATAGATTGCCTCTTCATTAATTTTTTTTTTAATTCTGATTTGTTCATTTTATAATTAGTGACACTATATAGGACAAGGTAATCAACAAATACAATAATGTTAGAATTATATTATTAGTCGTACTTTTACACTTTCAAATTATACATTTCCTATGAAATTTAAGCAAAAATAGTTTATAAACAACAGGTATAATCAATAAAAACGTAGGTTTTCACCTTGGTCATAACACTTCTGATGAACGTTTCGTTGCCTGATAAGACAATGTTGATGTCAGGAAACAATGTACCATGGATTTCTAGAAGGCTGCTATTCAGGTTTCCAGGAGTTATTCTAAATGTTGAAATCTTTATGGTTGGCAGTTCAGGTAAATCATCGAGCCCTCTCTGTTCTAAGTAAAGTATTATTTTTAAAATTTCAAAATATATTGTTATCTTGTTAGATTATGGATTATCAACAAGACCACAAAAACGAACGATTTTGAATTGTGATTGTGTTTCTACCCAATATTTTACAATATATTACACTACATACATTATAATCAACGAACAGACAGACGCAAGGAAATATGAGTATACAGTTACCTTCTCCATTATATAAAAATATCAATGTCTTCCATTTCAGTCTTGTCATAATTGATGTTAAAGCAGTCTTGTGGGTCATATGATAAGGTGTGTCTGAAAAAAGTGTAGGACATATCAAGACGTTAGGTCATATTCAACAGATGGTCAGGAACTGGAGAAATATAAATTTCGAATAACCTTCATTTTTTTAACTTCGAGTGGGAAGCGCGTTTGGCTTCGAAACCTTTGCCTGCAGGAAAGAACAGTGTCCTATTGTACACAACACTAAGGTGACCTCAAGTCACTAAGGTAGCCTAAGTGCAATATTTAATGACGCTTCTAAATTTAACATTAGTGTGAAGTCGTTTCGTTTTGACCCCGTTCCGACCCCAACTCACCACCCCCCCCCCCCCCCCCCCACCCCGTTCTATACGCAGTAAGGTTTGGGTGCAAGGCTACACTGAATGTTAACGCAGTACCAACCGTAGTTTGCTAATTACAGCTTGCAGATTTCATTGAAATTCACAGCAGCTATTGTGTAGCGAAGTCGTGATATACAAGTGAAATAATTCACCTCCTTTTTAACTGATCAATACTTAAAAAACACCAAAATAGAATGGGCATATACATTAAGAATGAAACATTTTGTACAAATATCGAACTTAAACTTACCCTTCAGAGCCATTCCATATCCATACACAACATTGAATGAAATAACGAAAGAAAGTACGGAAATATATACAAATGAAATCATATCAACATTAATTAACTCTTGTTAACTGTTATAAGGTTATTGTGCCTTCCTTTCAATGACGAGACTAGTACTGTACTTGTAAGGTCTAACAATGAGCTACGACAAACGTTTTTATATTACATGGTGGTTACATAAATATTGATATCTGTTGTTAGACTTGATTATAAACGATATGCAACCTTTTATAATTGACTTTCAAGAACACCGATTCAATTAAATGGAATTATTTCACTAAACAAAGCTTGTTATGTTAAACATTACAAGGGATAGTAGATGCACGTTCAACCTAATGGATATGTTGGCTATGTTGACTTGGTCCATTGGCTCCATCAAGAGTCGCTATATCAATATTTTGATTGGTATATACATACAGATGAAACATAATTATGTAGAGGTAAAACATTAATTTACACATGGCAATTAAAGCCGAAGAATTGAAATCCAGAGTTCCATGTAGGTAAAAATGCAACATAATAATTCTCAGTTGTGACAATTTTGTATTGCAATATCATGATTTGAAATAGATTTTCAGTAGGGAAATATTCAAAAATTGGGTTTAGTATTCAGTGATTTGTTTTCATTTCTTACAAGGCAATCTAACATTTGATTATCAAATCAACAAGATATTCATATTTCTTCAGAATAATCTTATATAAGAATGAAGATGCATCCTCGGTTATTAAGGCCTTATGTTCTGATCCTACTTGCTTGATCTCCAGGGGAACTTTTCATCACAGAAATCTGCACTGAAATCATACTAGGTCCATTTGAAGTTTTAGGAATGAAACTGATGCGTTTATTAGACAATCTCCGCCCTTAGTTCGCACAATATTCACACACAACCAAGAAGGAAGGAAGATTCCTTTTTTAATTTTTATTCACTTTCAAAATCCTTAGAGGAACTATCATATTCATTTCATCTTCCTTCTTGTATCAAGCAGCTATTTGGTTATGTTTTCATAACATGATTTGAGGTCAGGGAAGTTCAATAGAAATATCGAAAAGGTGAATTAAATTGAAAGAGGTAAACTAAAAGGACACCAGACAAATGTGGATAACATCTATTTGTCCACGCTAGCTCATACAAAGATGTGTTTTCTCAATTTCTAAGGTTCATAGGTTCTCCTGGGTTTTTTATCACTATTGTCTAAAATTTGCGTTCAAATAAGCCTTCTGGCTTGTTTGTAAATCTTGTTTCCATTGAAAATATGTTTAACCCAATGTTTCAGCTATTAAAGAAGTCAACTTATAATGACGAGCCTTGTCAAGCATAAACGTCTTGAATGGTATAAAAATGAAATATGAAATATGACATTTGAAGTGAGGAACATAAAAATCAAAATATTATCTCGAGTCTTAGACATTGTATATATCATACAAGGTATTACATGGGCGGAATGTATAGTTTCATGAGTGGATACAGAAACAGTTTCATTCTCTCCGTTAATCTTCTTTGGTAAGAAATCATTGTAATAAAATGTAGCCTATCTGACCGTTGGGGATTTACCCAAATGTGTTATGAAGAGCCTTTGACTATGTTAAACGCTATATCAGCTATAAGGGCTTTCCTTTGAACTGCTTTTGTTATCAAGGTAAAAATCATATTTTGTTTTGGGTGCGAGTTATTTCTAGCCTGGTGGTAAATTGAACGTTGGTTTTTCGTACACAAAACTCTGTTTTAAACATTAGAAAAGTTGAATTAACTATAAATGAAATGCACTATATATAGGACATAATGTTTGCGGCGTATCGATATACCATTTTGCAATGTGCTAAAGTATATACATGTTTGGACAGAGTCAATACATTTCCATTTTGCGAATGTACATGTATACCAAACAAATAAAGAAAATGTTTGCAAAATTGATCTGATTGTTTATTCTCTACCGGGTATGAATCCCTTACACTTTGAAAGATCTATTTGACAAGTAACACTGCACCGAGGTGAACTTTGTTACATATATACCTAAGTTAATACATCGAAGATGAAGCCTATTAGACCTGAAAAACAAATCTGCTTTTAGCATGGTGTGATGACAACCACCAGTCTCTCAAGCTGCCGATTACTGTCATCTTCTCGATATGTCTATTTCTCTTTTATCATGTCTCATTTAAACGCTGAGGTAATACTAAGTCGGCCTTTCTTTGGTTGCATGACACCAGTGTTGTTACGCAGCGAATTCATTGTTTCATAAAATGTAAGTCAACACTCAACAAGATACAATAATGTTTATTCATGTAAGCTGTGATGTCCAAATATGACAATGTTTCAATTTGTCCAAAATTGACAATATATTTGTGTCCAAATATGACTATATTTATGTCCAAATATGACAATATTTATGTCCAAATATGACAATATTTATGTCCAAATATGACTATATTTATGTCCAAATATGACAATATATAATTGTTCAATAATACAAACAAATATATGTATTATCAAAGTATCAAAGTGATAGCGGGAGACACCAAGTATGTGTCTTCACGCCACGCTATCTCAAGTCAAAGTGCCAGGCAAATCCCCTGCCTCGCACGTGCTGGCCACGCATGCACTCGTAGATGCGTTTGTGCGAGTCACTCAGGGGTACGGAAACGGTCCTTCAGTTCATATCTCCCACCATGATAGATCTCAGTCTATCATTCAATTCCAAATTCAGTCCAAATCTCAATCAAGAAAATTAAATGAATGTTCAAGTTCAAAAGTAAATGTTAAGAACCCTGAAAGAAAACATGTACAAACAAAATCAAACATTAATCCCACTTTAGAACCCTGAAAGAAAGAATCACAAATTCCTTGTGGAAGAAATTAAATCACAATTCAAGCACATTCATGACGCACCTACTGAATTGCAAAAAGACACAATTTGCACCTTGGTATCTCACATTTCATCCAGACTCACCAATCTGCCTTGGTGCATCCAAAGTATTTCACATTCGCAAAGAACATGAATCAGAATCCAACTTGGATTCACAAAATAGACATAGCACAAATGACATGGGATCATCAACATGAATCGGTATCCACTTGAATTCACAATATATACATGGCACTTTTCACATGGAATCATCGAAGAATCATCAGCATCTCCAAAGGAATTCCAGAATGCTGTATCCTTGAATAGTGACATCCATGTTGAGCTGT
Organism: Steromphala cineraria; assembly: GCA_916613615.1. Lineage (NCBI taxonomy): Eukaryota > Metazoa > Mollusca > Gastropoda > Trochida > Trochidae > Steromphala > Steromphala cineraria. The sequence goes on along the minus strand of OU744724.1, from coordinate 6,399,377 downwards.
GTGCGTCATCCATCGCTGGTTCGCTGGTTCGGCTCCATGACATCCTTCAGTACCGGTCCAGAGTTCCATTCCAGGGGGCAGATCCTCGTCACTGGTCTGGTCAACACTGCGCCTCCAGATTTGACGTCAACAACTCTGACGTGTCCATCTTGTCCTGGATACGTCTTGAGCACACGCCCAAGCTTCCACGTTCCCCTCAGAGCGTCTGGAGAAAGGAGAAGAACGACATCACCAGCCTGTAGATCTCGTGAAGAGGAAAACCATTTCTTCCTTGCTTGTAAAGATGGCAGCCATTCTCTGATCCATCGTTTCGAGAAATGGCGAAGAAGCTCCTGTACCCGGCGCCATCTCTTCCTGGGGTCAAAAGCTGTGGTGTCCACGGTCTCAGGAGCAAAAGATCCTCCAAGTTGGCCATGCAGGAAATGGTTTGGTGATAATGGCACATCATCATGAGTGTTGGTGCTCTGATAAGTTAGCGGACGAGAGTTTATCAGAGATTCGGCTCCGGCAAAAGCTGTCATCAATTCTTCATCTGTCATGTCACCAGAAGACAAAATGGCATAGATAGCTTTTTTGGCCGACTTAATCATGGATTCAAAGACACCACCAAAGTGTGGTGCGTATGGAGGATTGAACTTCCATCTGACTCCACGATTTGCCAATGATGAATGAACAACATCTGAATCAAGGAGTGAAACTAGCTGTTTTAGCTCCTTCACCGCTCCAACAAAATTGGTGCCATTATCAGAAAGCATTTCTGATGGAAGACCTCTTCTGCACGTCATCCTGTAGAAGGCTTGCAGAAATGAGTCGGTATCAAGACCAAAAGCCATTTCAAGGTGTACTGCTCTTGTGGACAGACATGTAAACAAACAAAGGTATCGCTTGACTCTTTGTTTACCTCGACCCTGCACAGTCAAAAATGGTCCCGCAAAATCAACAGCAGCAGTGTCAAATGCTCTCATAGAATGTTTCAACCGGGATTTTGGCAACTGAGACATGATTTGAGGAACTGGTTTAGCCTTGCGGATACGACAGACTGAGCACTCCTTTTCCCATTCACGGATTGCCTCACGAGCTGCAATAATCCAATATTTGGAAGAAAGACGTGCCAAGATCTGGTTAGTGCCAAGTATATGCTTTCCATCTTCATGGTATTTCTTGATGATCAACTTAGTAACCCTACTTCTCCTTGGGAGAATGACTGGAAACTGTGCATTGTATGGAAGGAAATCTGCATTTTGTAATCTGCCACCTGTTCGGATAACACCATCTACATCTATGAATGGATTCAGTTCCTTCAGTTTGCTTTTAACAGGAACAAGAGTCTTTTTCTGCAGAAGTTTTGCTTCATCTGGGAAACTACTTCTCTGTGCTTCACGAATAGCTAAAGTTTCAGCATCTGTGATTTCATCAACAGTAAGCTCGCCAGAATTTCTCTTATCAGGTGATAAGGAAACATTGTGTACAAACCTTAAGACCCAAGCAAGAGTTCGAGTGAATCGTTTCCAGTCCGAATATTTACTGGTGTCTAAAAGCTTTGAAGGTTCCATTTGTGTTACCAGAGTTACAACACTCGCAGATGTTTTCTTCACCTCAGAAAGATTTGATGACAACAACTCTGGTTGATCTGGCCACTCACCTTCTTCCAACAACAGATAGGATGGACCACAGACCCATTTGTCCTGTGCAAGATCAGAAAGTCTACTTCCTCTTGAGAGAATATCAGCAGCATTTAAAGCTGTAGGAACATATTTCCATTGTCTAGGTTCTGTGTGCTCCTGGATGAAACTTACTCTATTTGCTACAAAGCTTTTGAAGATTCTACTCTGATTTCGTAGCCAGTGTAAGACATTCATGCTGTCTGACCACAGTATTGCAGTTTCAATGTTCATTTCTAAAGCAGTTGTGACAGATGTCAACAACTTAACTCCAAGAACAGCAGCCATGAGTTCAAGTCTAGGAACTGAAACCGTCTTCAATGGACAAACTTTGCTCTTAGAAGTGACAAGACGTGAAATAGCAGTATCATTCTCAAGCTTCGAGACACAATAAACTACAGCACCATATGCATCCTGTGATGCGTCAACAAAGACATGTAACCTGTGGTCTTGTACACCATGCAAGATAAGACACCTTGGTACCCGAATCATGTCCAAATCACTGAACTCACTCAGCCATTGTTCAGCCTGCTTGATAATAACTGGATCATAAACTGGGTCGTCCCAACCAACACCTGACAACCAGAACTTCTGCATGATCACTTTGCCTTGAATAGAGAAAGGAGCAACAAATCCTAAAGGATCAAAGAGTCTTGCAAGCTCTTTAAGGAAATTTCTTTTGGTAAGAAGGACAGTCTCTGGTGTACTAGATCGAAAACCAAATTCATCTTCTGATGCCCGCCAGACAATCCCTAAAGTTTTGGTAGACGGCAACTCATTCTGAGCTAAGTTCACTTCAGATGCCCTATCCTCAGAAGGAATTTGTTCAAGCACTTTGGGAGAATTGGAAATCCATTTTCTAGCCTTCATACCTGCCATACTCCAAAGAGTAGACAACTGTCTGTACAGTTCAATGCCCTCAGAGTCATCTCTGACAGAATCTAAACTATCATCCATGTATGTGGATTTCAGAACAGTATCAACCGCTGCTTGTAGATTGAGGATAGATTTTGTCGACCTTCTTGCATTCTCCTGTGAGACAAATTGAGCGAGAAATGGGGAGGCATTCATGCCAAAGACAAGTCTGTTGAATTCATAAACAGTAGGTTTTGCCAGTAGATTCAAGGATCTCCAAAGAAATCTAAAGTAGGGCCTATCAATGGGTTTGATCTCGATCTGCAGGTACATCTCTGCATTATCACACACAAGTGCTACTGGATAATGTCTGAATCTAAGAAGTATTTGAAAGAGATCACCTTGTAACTTAGGACCCTGATGTATCACGTCATTGAGAGATACACCTTGGCATTTTGCGGAAGCATCAAATACAATTCTCACCTTGGTTGTACTTCTATCTGGCCTAACCACAGGGAAATGTGGCAAGTACCAACCATCCTCGCCATCATGTATATCAGATACTTCATGGATGTAGTCTTTCTTCAAGTAATCAGAAACAATAGCACTGTATTTGTCAGCCACTGACTCATCCTTGGACAATTTCTTCTCTGTACTAACTAACCTTTTCAAAGCCATGTCATAATTGAAAGGTAACTCTTTGGGCTCGTGTTTCCAAGGAATTCCTACCTGGTATCGATCGCTCTCCTTGACTAGAGTTTTACTGACCATCTCAACAATAGACTCTTCATCACGTGTCAACGATGAAGGTGGAGAAGGAACATCATCACTTTGCCAAAACTTGTGTAGCAAGGAGTTCAAGTCTGAATCTGTACAACTATGATATGTACCACTTTCACTTGTGGTAAAACTCTGGTGACTTGGAACTCGACCAACACAAGTCCAGCCGAGTGGTGTAAGTCTAGCAATGGGCTCATTCTCATCACCCACAATATCTTCAAATGACCTATGCAATTCCAAATAGTCCATCCCTATCAAAAGGTCAATTGTATGAGGTTTCTGAACTTTAGGAAAGGGCACATCGTGTAAATGACGCCACCTTTTACCATGTTTTTGCCAGTCAACTACTTGCATTCGTCCTGTAACCTTTTTTGTTGTTAACGCAGACAACTGGATATCAACTGAACCATCAAGGCTCTCTAAGCCAAAGTCAACAGTCATGGATTTGAATGAACTACTCTGCCCATTAAGCACATTTACAGAGACTGTTTCAGGTTCACCAACTAGCCCAAGCTGTGCTGAGATTTCCTCATTGATGTATGTCTGTGTGCTAGCATCATCCAACAAGGCATTTATGATAACCTTTTTATGACCCTTCTTGACTACAACTGGAACAGTCCTTAAGGAAACAAGACTTGACAATTCAAACTTATTTGAAGACATTGTGACTGTATCCGAGGCTTTACCTTCTACATGTGAATCTCCCTGATTTGACGAATTTGGTGTTGTAGGTGTAGTGTGCTTACATGTACTATGCAGTAGAGGGTTGTGAAAGGAAGAACAATTCTCAATACCACACCTCTTTGTTTGTGAACACTGTTTGCCAAAATGAGTTTGACCTAAGCAAGTGAAGCAAAGTTTTAACCTTTTTGCAAGATACCAACGTTTGGAAACAGACATGGAGGTGAACCTCCTACAAGCTGTGATATCATGGTTGTCCATATTGCAAATTGGACAGTGCTTCTTTGTGAAATAGGTACCTTGCTTTTCAGACATTTTTCTACCAATGTTTTTGGATCTACCAACTAAACCATGGATACTCTCAGAAGCTATCACCTGAAATTCTGCTTACTGCAGAACCCACTCTCTTAGAGTAACAACAAACTCCTGACGATGATAATCAAATAGCCATCTTTGATAATTTGTAACCATATCTTCAGTCATTTTCTTTAACAGTTGACAATACAAGGCCCCATTGCCCAACTCTTCGACCTTATCTGACTCTCTAAGATTGACAACAACAACATCGAGCATATCTGCGAACCTTTCAATGTCACTTGCATGACCTGGACGGATAGGCTTAAAAGAGGACACCTGTTCAAGTTGACTCGCAATATGTCTACGTTTGCCCCCATATTTGCGCTCTAGCCGTTCAAGTGCAACTTCATATGCTGAAGCACTATGCCCCAAATTTTCAATGGCCCGTTTAGCCTCACCTGTAACATACTGGCGTAACTGGAGTAGCTTATATTCAGGAGAAGCAGAAGATCTATCAACGCAAGCAAGGAAAGCCGCTTTCCAACTTTCGTAAGTTCGAATTTCTCCAGAAAATGTTGGAATGGAGACCCTTTTCAAATGTTTGGACATATCATTGCAAATATTCATTTCATCTGAAATCTGCCTATGACCTATGTGCATGTTCCTAAATTTCTCTTCAGTGTCATGAGCTTCAAAGTATAGTCATCTTGATCACGTGACCTGATAGGTGTGAGAATAGGTTGCTCTGTTTCAGTTGGAAAACTTAAAGGAGGAAGTGGTGTTTTATCCCTAATTGGGAGAGGAGATTTTCGAGGAATTGATTCAGGATCTTGAGTAGTTATGACTGCACTAGAGACAGATCTATTAAAAAGATATTGCTGGGCTCTTTCCTGAGCTTCAGTACCCACATTTTCTAAATCTTCAAGTTCTTTGCATGTCTTAACCATGTTTACCTTATCACCATTTGTTTGGTAAACTTCAGAAAGGGACGCAATAATCTCAATCGCATCGATTTGACACTGATCAACTTTATCAATGGCATCCCTAACATCCCCACGTGATGGTAAACCCACCTCATCAATCAACCGTTCTAGAGCGTTCTTTGACCTGGTAAATGCAGATTTCAATACAGCTTTACGGCGTTTCAAACAAGAGACAGAAGTTTCAAAGTCATTTTCAACTTCAATGTCAGATTGTTGTGTGGATTGACTTGGTTCATTTAAGTCATTGTTAATAGCGGACGCCGCCATGTCAACAATGTCATAAACGACAATTTATCAATGTTTAAGTCATTTTAACTTACCTTCAATTGTTGACAAACAATTTATGAAACAATTCACCAAATAACCAATCAACAAGCTCTGCTACCATATGTTACGCAGCGAATTCATTGTTTCATAAAATGTAAGTCAACACTCAACAAGATACAATAATGTTTATTCATGTAAGCTGTGACAATGTTTCAATTTGTCCAAAATTAACAATATATTTGTGTCCAAATATGACTATATTTATGTCCAAATATGACAATATTTATGTCCAAATATGACAATATTTATGTCCAAATATGACTATATTTATGTCCAAATATGACAATATATAATTGTTCAATAATACAAACAAATATATGTATTATCAAAGTATCAAAGTGATAGCGGGAGACACCAAGCATGTGTCTTCACGCCACGCTATCTCAAGTCAAAGTGCCAGGCAAATCCCCTGCCTCGCACGTGCTGGCCACGCATGCACTCGTAGATGCGTTTGTGCGAGTCACTCAGGGGTACGGAAACGGTCCTTCAGTTCAAGTGTCATATTCTCTAGGTATGTTTTTATCTTATATTATATCTCATTTCAAGGCTGACGGGATCCAGAGACGACCTTTCTTGTCTTTTAAAGAAACATTTAGATGAATTACCCCTGTAGTCTGATATCACATAACACGTAGGTGTAAACTCACCCTTGTTCAAAGACGTTCCTCAAATATGACTGCTTTGGAACTGCAATAGCAAAGTGTTCGAAAAAGAGTTTTCCTGGATAGTTTCAAGTTCACAATCATCAGCCTTCAGACTTTCTGCTGTATCCGAGAACATCAGGATAGCAAATTTGTCCTGCTTGACTCGTCTCACCTTCTCGATTTATTTCATTGACATCTAAACTGTCCGGAAAAGTGCTCATTTGGTTAAAAACCTATTGGAAAGTTTCACAAAACGTTAACTGGAGGAAAGCGAGGTCAATTGTAACACTTTTTGAATAATGTATTGTTGTTTCAAACTTACCAACCTATAACCAAATTAAACATATATGAACCTACATGTACTAAACTCATCGACAAAAAAAGTTATCACTCTATTGAAATGACTTTTATTACATAATGAAAAGCCCTAGGGTGTTGAAATAAAGTCAGTCAAGTATATAAAACAATCTACAAAACATTGAACAAATACAATTTAACATATTCCGTAGAGGGAATAAGTGGGAAGGTCTCAAAACAAAAGCTACAGACTCTCATTTTGATAATTCTTTCACTTTAAAATAATTGATATACAGAAAACGTTAGATCAGACCTAAATATGCTCAGAAAAAGTGTAAGCACATAAGATTGCATAAGCCAATTTAGAAGGATTGTGTGATTGTATGTTTTATAAAAATACTGAACTATCTTCACTCCGCACAGAATATGCACAAAATACACACAATGCATTAACACATGTATGCGATTCGTAAATACGTTTATATTTTATCTATTTTTGTGTTTTTGTCCACTAAATTCATCAATTTTACCTTTAAGGCAGACTCTCTAGCAATGTTCATAAACTAGAGTTTCGAAATGGTTTTAGTTGTCAGAATAGATCGATTGAATCATGATATGAAAACAAATGAACTATTTTATCTCATCATATTTCGTTAATTAGAAAAGCATTATTATGAAAAAAAGTAAACTTCAGATCATTTACCTAATATTTGAAATACTTTTATCTTTCTATGTGCCTTGTCAATACAATTATATATCTAAGCAGCGATATCAACAATTACAAAGCAAAATTCGACATTACAAACAGACCCGTGTGGCAAGTTAGCTTGATTATAACTTGAAAGTATCATGTTCCTGCAGGCAGTGTATGTGCACCTAATTACCTGTACTAAGGATTGAAAGGATTGTGAATTCAAAACATTCAGTGGTAGATGTCCAAGTGGAACTTCTGTTCAACGTCATAACCATCTCTCAGAAAAGAGTCGGAACTCTTAACTGGTGATTCAATATTTGAAAAGCTCAAAAAAATCAAATTTGTAACATCGATAATTTGTTCACCTATTTATAGAAAGCAGTTCTGTTAGTCCAACAATATTTAATCAGGCTTGTACAGTTCCAGAAACATTTATTCTCTGCTTACTTTTGGTATATTTCAGATATTTGTCATGCACGTGTGCAAAACATTGTATTGCAAGGAATGATTATGATAAATGCTTTATTCATGCAACATTTGTTTTCTTGTTCTTTTGCTTTCATCAACCCTGGTAACAATTTGAATAATCAGGATAAAAGTTCAACGTGAGCGGTAAGAATCAATAGTTGTCATAACAGTTACAGTGAAATTACAATACTGTTCTCACACTGTGTCAACATAGTGGATAGGCAAGAAAATTCAATAGAGAAAAGACTGATGTGGTTGGAAAGTTAATCAAGAAAACAACAAAATTGACATTAAAAAGTGAATTTAAAACCAAAAAGTAATAATCATGAATACGTCACCGTATTTTTTCCTTTTGATATGAACTGGCCTTATTTGTGTTTGATTTAAGGATTGTTTGACAGTTACATTTATTTTCATTACATCATTTCGGAAATATATTATCGCCAAAGTATTTCAATCATTATATCGGTTGCAAGCGTAGATGGCATCGATACAGCAAAGAGGCCATCTACACATAATAAAGCAAATGTCCGTGTACACTGGGTGCGCACAGTAATAAAGTGCAGTTTATTCCCTGGAATGCACAAGGTTTTAGCTTAATATAGGTATATAGAAGGTTTAGAACAAAAATATATATGTAAGGCACTTTAATAAAACTGTAACGATGTTTAGTTCCAAGTTTATCATAGGCTTTAATACGAATACTCATATTCTATAAGTACAACATCTTTGAATTTACGGAAAGGACAATGTCTTTCATTACATTCAAGTGCATTATACTACAGCGATATTACAGTGAGTATATCTGTATCCTTAGTTGCATAGGAATAACACAACACATATATCTTTCCTCGTTTAGCAAGGTCTTAAACTCGTCAAAAGAAATTACATTTAGCAGATTCATTAATTATTGATACTATGGCTGTTAAATGTTATCTAGTTAGTCTAAGGCTAACTACCGAAACGAAACTAGACATATCCATTTTCTTGGCTAGGCTAAGCATAACAAAAACCATATTTGAATACTATATGTCTTACCTTTTTTAACAAAGAGTATTAGCCTTAATTATCCAAAGATAATAACATCAAATTACATAGATGTAAGAGTACATTTGTGGCATATGTATTTGTCTACATAAAAACTTATCTTTTGTCATTTATAGGTGCTGGGAGTCTAACTCATTCAATAATAATCATAGCTTTCATTGAATTGTTTACCATAAGTATACTTTACAAAATTTTAATTTGAACATCTTCTATTATTTTGGAGTGACATGACCTCCACACTTCAGAACCATCACAATGAATAGGCACGACCAAAGAGTCGGAAACATTTACAAATCAGTGCAATTTATGTGCCTAACTTCCTTTGAAAACCATTAATAGACAAAATAGCTTTCCTGGCATGAGATGCAAGACATGGTTCTAATTTACTCAATATAAGTTTAGAAGTAAAAAGCTATTGAAATGGATGGAATGGATCGACCTGATATTTGCAAACGTATTGCAGAAAGAATTTCCGAATATTGACCAAAATGTTTTTTAGGGAATGAAAGATTTTTTCTAAAATGTAACATATCTGTTTCTCACATATTCCGTGTACAAACATATATGAGTATAAATATACTATCAATATGAATTTATTTCTTACGAAATTTCTTGAAATGAGGATATTAGATCATAATGAAATCATTCATCAGCAGATTAATTCATGCAAGTACATATATGAGTTGCAGGAACCAGACAGCTGGCACAATCTATAAGTCAATATTTGCTTCAATTTCTTATCTAGGAAACAAACATTACTCAGGTCAGAATTCCGAATATCGTATCGACTAATAAGATATGTTGTTCATTATTCAATAAGTTTTGTTTACCCACTGTCATTCACATAGTCATTAGCCCATCAAGTGTTGTCACTATTATCAAATGCAACCAATTATTTCTTGATGCTTCTTTATCAATTTGATTATGTATTCTGAATGTTTTCAAATTTATCAGAGGCCAAAATGATGAATGGAAATAAGACGTTGATGCTCATTGTGGGTGTTTCTATGACTTTGTCTTCAACTAGTTGTCAAAAAGAAAACATTGAAGGTAGGCCATATGTTTTCATTAATTTAACTTAAAAAGTGAATTGTAAACATAATCTCACAAACAATATTTTACAAGCGTCAACAGGAGCACTTATGAATAATTCTTTAAAGTTAAACATCTGTTTTAGATATCTTGCTCTGTCCTGTATTATACTAACAGGTGTTGGTTTAAGATCATATGCAACAGTTGAATTTTATTTATGCTTTTTGTAATTGAAATTTTTGTAATTACACGACAAAATGCACGTCGCATATATTGTTGTTGACACGGAGAAGCATTAATGCAAGCCATTGGCGTGTTCGTTGATACCTTTCTGTATCCTTATAGAAATAGATATGTTAAACCAAAAACCTTTTCAGTTGTTATCACAAGCGGGATTTAATTGCTTTATGTTATCATTAGAAATATATCAAAACAGGGGAAACCCTTTTGCATATCTTAAGACGCCCTTACTTGCTATACAAGAAAGATTTTTGCACTTAAAAAGCGTTCAATTGATCTGTAATTCATGAAATTTGAATATGCAGAATGTTTGAAAGAAACATTGACGTCAGCGATAACTGATTTAAACTGGAAAAGAGTTGTGGAGATACAGGATCTTAAAGGTAAAACACAAAAGATTTACACTTATGAACACAATTACGTATGAAGATCTCAAAAAGATACATCGTCTTTATATACACCGGAAATGAGGTCTACAATTCTATTAATGCATCAATTCTCTCTTCTCAAGATCAGAACCAACATATACTTTTAAAGTTACAATTAATTAATATTTAATTTTTATGATAATTAATGATTAAGTTATTTTATCGGACAATGTAAGACGAGTTTAAGTAAAATAAATGAAGGGAGTTTATGATTAATCACTCTATTGACACGGAATACATGTACAAGAATACATTGACTGTCAACTTCATTTCAGACACACACATTGTAACGAAGCCCTTCCATTCTGACCTCCCTGGAGCACAGTTCCTGATGTACACTATTGATCCTGATAACCTGACATCCAGTCTCCTGGAGATTCACAGTTTAATGTTTCCGGACATCAACATAGTTATAACAGGGGAAATATCCTTCATTCGCAAGGTTCTTCTCAAGGTTATATCTAATTAATGAACATAAGTAATTTTTACTCTTTTTGTTGCATAATCAGACTTGTATTTTATCTTTACTGAATAAACCGTATCAAACTTTATACTTCGGTAGGCAAATCATTAAACAATATTCTGACCACAAACAGATCTTTTGATAAACGACAAAGTACCTTATTTTAATTCTACTTTTTACCAACCTCTAAAACTTGTTTTCATAAATCCCATGACTGTAATCATTAATAGGTCTTATCCTTGTTGGTTTTTCTAAATGCGTTTTTTTATGTTTTCCGTATTTTAATTCTTCGTAGTTACTAACAAATAACTGATAGAAATGGGAATGTGTAAAAAAAACTTTAATCGGTTTTAACTCTGATTATTCATTTATAAGTAATTTAATTGAAAAATGTTATATTCAAATTGATCATATTGACCGTGATGCTTTCGCTAGTCATATAAACCAGTCAGATATCGAAAGTGTAGCCATGTAAACATGACATGAAAAAAGGTAATTGTAAAAATTTATTTTTATAGGTTGACAGATTCGATGAGATTAATGATTATACCACGGACTTCAGACATCACTCAAAATGGTTGGTACTGTGCTTAGAGGACTCGTGTGTGGACCGTCAGTGGAATCTGAGACGTTTGGAAAATATTGTTGTGATATGTAAAACAAAATCTAAGGTAAATTGTCACTAAAGCAAACCTTCGTTTAGTATGTGACTAGATAAGTTGAGTTTATACAGAAGTTGGATAGCAATAACTGATTCACTTAACCTTAGTTCAAAACGTGAACACTAATGAGTACAATAAATGAATTAATTGATACATACATGTATCTATCAATTAAACTATTTATTACTACGTTGCTAGTTGTCGAAGTATGAAGGATGAAAATGAAAAGTAATCGGATGCAAATATTGCTGTACAAAATTTAAGGCCTAGGTTCAATACTCTAATTTTGAACTAGATCAAGATAGCAATATAGTTTGCTTCCATATTTAATATTTACACCAAGTTCATTTAAGGACACATCCATTTTCATGATCAACTATTCCCAGTAGTCTCCTTGCCTGGAAATTATTGCATGCATAGTAATTGACATATATAACTATCACTTTCACTTTCAGTTGGGAACTTTTCAACGAATGCTGACCCTTAGACACCACCCATCTGGTAACGTCTTCACCCCAGTATCAGAGTGTGGACCGGATGTCTCCATGTGCTACTTTCCTAACGTCAAATATGGATACAACAATAGACGAATCAGAGTCATGACATATCCGGTATATATTACAAGTTATTACATTACCTATCACACTTTAAAAGATAAAATGATAATTTTAATGTCAGATATTTCATTTACTGTTCAAATGACATTTTTATTATTTCTACTTTACAGAATTTAAATTTCGTCATAAAAAAGGTAATAAACACAGAAGATGTGTACAGTGGATATGCGATTGACATCCTTCAACATGTTGCTCGTCAGCTCAATGTAAGGTATGTGTGCTGTCGAAATAAAATCAAATGAAAAATAATATCTTTCAATAGTTTCATGAGTAACTGAAAATGTAATTATTATTTGCGTCAGTATATTGTAACTTACAAGTAGCCAATTTGGAAGTACTTTTGATCATTATAAAATTTCAAAGGCTTATTTTGACATTCTCCACATGTGTGACACCAAGATTTAAGTATTACATGTACTAATCGATATTCATGTGTAATCCGTTGGCCATTGACATGTGTGTATTTTCTTTAGCTTCAGTATCTCTGAGCCTGCAAATGGTTCATGGGGTATTGTTCAAAACATTCCCTGGGATGACATCGTTGACCATTTACAAAATAACGTAAGAGCCGTTCAATCATATTCAATCATTTAAAAACATAATTTAACAGAAAAAAAAAACATTTCAGATTCTTATTGGAAATTGGAGTTTCATGATTGACCTGTTTAACCTGATATTTTTATTTCAGACGATTGATTTGGCTGCCATTGATCTTACTGTCACCAAGGAACGAGCTGATGTCATTGACTATATTTACCCTCCAATCCATACAGATCGAATAAGTGTTCTGTACAAAACATTAACACCAAGTCCTCTTTTCATAGTGGCAAGACCTCTACATTGGGAAGTGTACTTGATCATTATTGGTGTCACTATTGTGATGATCGTCACGTATTATTTGGCGGAAAGATTCAAAAGCAAAGAAAGTACAGAATCTGCAACTTTTTGTGGAATTGATCCTATTACCAGAGCAGTGTTTAGACAGGGTATGATTTTGATTTGGTATATTGATTTGCTTTCACTTGAATACAGCTTATATTTCTAAGAAAAGCAAAAGCGGTCAAGAAAATTGAAACCGCTGCATGAAAGAAAGTTCTCATATATCAATAGTCAGTTTATTAAAGAAAATTTGTATAATCACAGGAACGCCATACAGCCCCAAAACTCGTGTTGGTAAGATCCTGATCTCGTTCTGGTGGATGTTCCTGATGATCGTGACGGGAATATACTCAGCAAACCAGGCAGCCTCCTTCTCATCCTCTGACAGGATCCACCCCTTCACTACATACGAGGAGATTGCAGACAGCGATTACTATTTGCTGAATGAGATTCCAGGGATTGCAAGTGTTATGTTCATGGTAATAAACATATCCAGCATGTGATGTCGTTACGGTCATTGAAAAGAAATATTAAGAAATTTTACTATTTTATAATTTCTTTTGTAAATTAGTTCTTTCCCTTTTTATTTGTTTTCCCTCATGTTATTTGCATTGAGTTAGACCCCAGCCGTGTTACCTATGTGTAAACTTGACGAAGCAATAGTGATAATGATTTCAATCTAGTATTACCATATTCATCGCTGTCATTGTTTGTTAATTATCCTAGAGATTTTAATATGTACATACAACAGAATCTTGACTTATCTAGATGTGTTTTGATAATGCTTTATTAAAGTAAAGTTTAGATATTTAAGGATTGGTTTTTAAGAAAGTTTATGTTATGGCTAAAGTATTCAGATTCAAACAATTCAGATTTTATATATCTGTTTATCACCAGTAGCATTTTTCAAAATGCATTACACTTTTGTCCTTCTCCTGCTTGGTTGAATTATGTTCTTACATTGATATTTATGCTATCATAGTGCGATAATGAGGTTAAATTTTTCTTGGAAGTTTATAATGTATCATTTATTGTCTATCAATTAATTTCAGTGCAAATATATGTTATTATCAATAAGTGCAATATTTTCCCAAATAATACTTATATTCAGGAATGATTTACATTCAATTCATATTATTAGTTGAACCTGATCATTGGTTTAATATGATGGCGCTTCAACAAACTCGATTATCCAACAATAACTAGTGCTGGTTTAAGGGTTTGATTACAATCACGGAAACCTTTTAGTTAATTGGTACCATATTGAAATGATTGACTTGGTTGTTATTTCAGACTTTTGATCTGCCTTTGATCACACGACTCCGAGAGAAACTTTATCATGAAGATTTTGGTCTCGCCCATTTTTCTTTGCAAGAAAAATTGGCGAAAATGGATAATGGAAAGTTTGCTGTTTTGGCATATCTATCCACTGCAAACCATTTGTTGGCGGAAGATTGTGATCTTGAAGTTATAAAGGAAAATCTATTCTTTGAACACTTAGCCTTTGCTGTCCCAAAGAAATCACCCCTAAAAGAAGACATAGAAAGAATGTAAGTTTTTTCTAGGATCCAAAAATCTTCATCACGTTTAAGACTGATAAAATTATTCACAGGTGACTATCTTATATGTGTTTGTAAGATAATTTTCGAGTTTGTGTTTGTGTCGCAGTATTGTGTGAAAATTCAGCTTCCATTAGATTGATGATTAATGAACATTGATTTCTGCAGAATGTCCAGTTTACGAGAAAGTGGTACGCTCGACCTCTTATTGAGCAAATGGACTAAGAAAAGGGACTCAAGCACCTGTCTGAGAGAACGAACAGTTCAGACCATCTCTACAGAATCAATTGCTGGAAGCTTTATCATCCTTGCAAGTGGTTTGGTGTTGGGTTTCATTGTTCTTAGTTGTGAACGCATTATGCAACATTACATTTTAGCTAAAATAACAAAGTAAAAAGAAATATCTACAAAGTTATGATTCTTATCCGAACAATTTAAAGAATACACAAAGAATGTTGTATCTTGAGATATACGACGATGAACCAAAAGAAAGTCAATGCTTTTGTACCTGTTTTTATTATCTGAATTATCACGAGATTCCACTTTGTCAGCATTGTTATTTTGAGTAACTGGAGCATACCAACCTTTGCACATTGTAATTTTCAAATCAAGATGGATACATGGACCTTTTTACTTTCGTTACCGTCACTATGTTCGCCTTATTCTAATATCATTGATAACTTGCTTAACAAAAGTGTCAAGCAATGCCCTATGTATTGCAATAAAGGGGTTGACCATCAACAGCTTTTGTTCTCTCTTTCAAGTTTCAGTGGAAAATAAAACAAAAACATTTCCATTAGTAAATTCAACAAGTGAGAAGTGAAAAGAGCTCACATATAGTCTAAGTAAACCTGAGTCTCAGTGTAGTAGTGAAACGGATAATATTGAGGTTAGGTTTACTAGACTGGCTCACATACCCCCGCTTTCAGCTTTCATCAAAGAGTTTCAAAATAGCAAAAGACGCCCAAGTTTATAAAGATTGATTAACAGTGGGTGAAGTTTATGACAGTCGAGTATACGTTTTCACTGGTATAATTTTTTAAAAGTTCGTATGTCCTTTCATAAAAACATATATCATTGTAAACTATCTTTGTCCTGTGATCCTGATAGCCACTTATGTATATGAAAGTCGTTATCTGAACAAATTGACCATCACAGAGGAAATGTTTTTGTCATAGTTTACACAAGAAGACCACAAAAACCCAAAACTCACATATCGGTCATACATGTACTATCAAAAAGTAGATTTAAGGCATCTTGGCTAAATATGGTGAAGATGGCTTTCAGTTTTGAAGACATGCTCTCTACAAATAATTTTAAAATATAGTCACGTTGAATCATGTTTCCATGGAAACCCAAAAAAACGTACATGTAGTAGGTGAACTAAAAGGCTCTATAGAAATGTATGATTTACTCAGAAACATAAACAGAAAAACAACGATAAAATACCGAGAAATACCAACAAATAATCTCCTGTAAAAAAATGAAATACAAAGGATCTAGTGTTGTCTGCTTGTAGTTTCTGTCAATCCGAGATGGAATCAATTTTGCATTTATTGTATGAATGTTACCTTATCAAAAACTTGAAGAATGGGTATTTGATAAAAAGGAACTAATGTCAAATTCTCGAAGAAAAACATTATTTTAGGTTATTGGAAAAGAGAAACTGTGTCATTAATTATTAAAAATTACTGTCGTTAAATACGATATATACAAAATGAAACAACAGGAACAGATACCAGATGTTAACCATGTAAAAGAAGACTTCAAGATGTAATATTACGTTGACCGCTTAAATACCTATTAAAACTGAAAGTATGAAAGATTTCTCAAATTCTTGTCAGTTTTTCGTGACCTATTTTGATATCGTTCTACATATTTATACATTCCATGTACCTATCTGTTCGATTTTTTGCTCGCTTTCTTCCCACATATGTTTATCAAGTCATAAAATGATGATGCGTTAGCTTTCTCCGCTTTCTTCCCACATATGTTTATCAAGTCATAAAATGATGATGCGTTAGCTTCCTCCGCTTTCTCCCCACAGATGTTTATCAAGTCATAAAATGATGATGCGTTAGCTTCCTCCGCTTTCTCCCCACAGATGTTTATCAAGTCATAAAATGTTGACCGAAACTCTCTTTGAATAAGCCGAGTTTACGGGTTAAGAAGGGGAAGCCTGATTGGATGCAATCAAAGTAAGAATAATTGCAGTGGCCTCGGTGAAAAGAACTATGGGAAATGTTTTAATGGCCGAACGTTTTTAAATGTTTTTGTGGTTGTTTTTGCCGAAGCGGAACCCGCCGGAAACCAGCTGCGATCTCGTCTCATTCGTTGAGGTCGAATCAACATTTTATGACTTAATAACTCCTTTGAGAAGATATGTACCTCTTATTCATAAATCCACTTACACACAGGTATCTACCACAACACCACATATAGCATTATGTTTCTTCTTGTTAGTTACTTTTTAAATGATTTAAATATTTAAACAATATAATACTCCTTTTAACTTACACTGCCAATTTTCACGTTCAAACTCAAGTAATTGATTTTGCTGGTTATTCATATTTACATGTAAAAGTGCCTAATGGCTATAAATGAATCACAGGAGCCTGAATGCAGAAAATAATTTGATTGAGCAGCAGGGAATAGAAATGACATATTTTTTTTTTCAATGATAATTGAACATTAATGCTAAATGTATTATTTTGAAATTTAAAAAAAACATTTATTACAAAAACAAATCATCCATAGTCAGTGAACACATTATAAAAATTCACATAAAGTCTATTGTCTGCCATTTTTGTGTGAACACCTTGAATTCATTTTGTGTAAGAAAAAGGACTCGAATAACTCAAGTGTACATAGTTTATTTGATTTATTACTGCTTCATCTAGTTTAGATACATTGTCTTTCAATTGGAACTATCTATTTTCATTTTTTAGACATCACCTTAGATGCCCCCTAAAAACGTGCTACTGCCCCTTTAAGGATGAACGGATACTTTGATAAAGGTATTTTGAATCAGGAGTAAACAGAATTTGTGAGGGAAATTATAGTTTACCCGTTTAAGTTTTTTGGAGATGAGGAAGTCTTGAGAGAATATATTTGCCCTTATCATCATAAAATGCTCGCGGTGCAGGCACTTTCGATTTTTTATCCAAACACAGTTAATGAATGTCAAACAAGACTGCATCCTACCAATATAAGATCTTCGGTTACTTGTCATGCTCGGTTAATGGCTATTTAGAATTCTAGACAGTTGATTGTACTTTTCTGCCAGGTTTATTTTCATTATATTTACATTTTGCGGAAAAAAACCAAAATGGAATAATGATATGTTTATGTTCCGAGGAACCGTTTATTATTAATTAGAACTAATGGAAGCACGTTAATGAACTGTTTGACAGTCCTATAGAAGTGTTTATAATCGCAACGTTGTAATTTCCGATTGGCTAGATGACAAACAGAAGAATCAGAATCGATATACATGTACATGTACATGTTAAAAGTTTTAAATATAATTAATGAAATGTTAGCACATGCGAAACTGGTAAACAGTTAAATGTAAAGGACAATTGATTATATTTTCTCTACAAAGATCAATATTCTATTTTCAGGAAGGAATTTACTAGAATCCTTGTCAATTCTTGCTCTCCGTGAATTATCCTTCGCTGTTTTATTAGGTTGTTCTGTATCTATCAACTGTTTGGTTTCAAAGAGGTTTCGTTTCGCTTTTCTAAAGTATTTACTTCATATTGATAACCTTCTCATTATTGCCCTTGGAATGTTGATTATATTCTTGTAGGGTATTTATGGTGGGGAACTACATACACAATCTCATCCTGGCATAGAAGAAACGTTACAATATAAAGCTAGAGTAGTGTCGAATGGTTTTTGGCCTTTTTAATAACTTCATTCATTTTTGATTAATAGTATTTACTTTCCAACAGATTTGTTGTTTTGGGTTTTGAGACCCGTTCACTTTGTAACAAACTTATAATATATTTTTTTTACAACGTGGACAATGAACTAGGTAATTGTTGAAAATATCATTCCTTGTTAAGTAATCTTACATGTCATTGCAATTCAGGTAAATATAAAAAATACCCAAATTCTATATTTTATGTGTCAAATTGTCACAACAGAGTAATTTGCCATGAACTGATCAGTAGCGTTTCGTTCAATAAACAAAGATTAAACCCTTTTTGCAACCCTCTCGAATTAGTAAAGGATTAAATGTGTATTGGTAAAGTTGGTGTCCACCGACATAGCATATATTAACTCTAATGAAACATGAAAAGAAGACACTTAGTACAACATTAAAATACCTCCAGAATATAAGTGTTCCGTGGGGAAAGTACCGTTCAAAGAAATGAGTTTATCGTGTTATTGGCATTATTTCAGGTATTTAACTCGTGGATGTTGCCATTCCAAAATGAGTCGTTAGATCAAGTAGAAAGGGTATTATAAGATTAAGGGAGCAGACGTAAAGGAAGAAAAGTGAAAGAAAGACGGCAGGTGTAAGAACGACTAAAATGAGGTTTGGCTTCTAACCGTTGACCTTTACAGCTTTGGTGACCCTCCAGAAGCATGAAAGCTCAAGCTCGAAAAGTTCTAAGAAGCACTGAAGCATCAAAACAACCATACCTCAATTTAGTTTTGACCCTTCAAAGAAGATTCTTGTTTCATGACAAATGACAACTAAATCTGTAATCAAATACACGAAGTAAAAATGCTTCAGGGCAAAACATCGTCAAACTCGTTGTTTAGAAAGCTTTGCTTTTCTTCTGTTTTCTTCATTATTCTGTTATTTGTTAAGGTAAATATTACATATCTGTTGTATGTACGATTTTAACCCTTGAATTATTAATGGATCACCGTGTGAGTAATACAGCCGTTTCTGCTTGCATGGTAAATATTAGAACATCAGTTTGTAAATGAATAACACATCATTTGCTGTGAACAGTTCTATACACTTTAATGATATAGACCAGTCCTTTCAATTTGTAGGACTGCCAAAATTGTTTACAGACTAAAATGAGAACAAAAATAAGTAACCTTTGGTTCTATGTTTTGGCAAATGCCTGTAGTGAGGCTTGGTGTTACAGCAAGTCCGCTGAATATGGATTTAAAGGTAAGCCATTGAATGAACATTTATTTCGAATATTTCTATGTCTGTATGTCCAAAAAGCATCTCACGATATGAACTGATATTAACTCAACAGCAAAATAAATTTATCACTAAGTAATCTCTTAATATGCAGTTTTAAGTTGTAAAAAACAAATTTTCACACTATTTGGAAATAAAAGCATAAAGTAAAAATCATGGGACTTGTCAATGGTGTTAAGTCACGTGACACTTAGTACACACATGCTCGCAAATCATCTCGGTCATCACCAGTGTGAAATAAACACCTAAATACCATCCAAAGTCAGACAGCAAAATTGTGAGTAAAGGATTCCATTTTCAGAAGAATCGCCATAGTTACTGATTTATTATTTAGATTGTGTTTTTTCAATAACCACATGTGAAGATATTAGACAAGTCAAAATCAGCAAACACAAAGGAATATTTAACGTATGAAGTACATAGAAACCATGGAAATTGAATTCAGAACTATTCGATTCTTACATATTCATACATGACCAACTTAACTTTGATTAATCAAATTGCTAAATGACAAGGAAACCTTAAATGTATAAGGTTAACGGCGATTAACATGGCTTATCACTGATTGACAAGAACACATGCCTGAGTCTAACCGCATCCTCCCATTAATCAACACAGAACAGACCTCGATTAAAGGTTTAACAGGAACACTGAAAGAGCCATATGATAACTTTACAAATCAGGTAATTAGGAGATAAACCTACTGTGTTTTTTAATCTTCGTGGTCTAACGTAGATTCGATACCTGTTGATGTCATTGGGAGCCGAACGCGTTAAAACACAGTAGGTTTATCTCCATTCTACCATGAACAGTGTTTTTAGCGTTTTAAATGTCATTTCTTTTCTACCGCGTGTCGTCAGTTGTGTTTCGGTCAACACTGTGACGTCATAATGTCTTGTGCTTACCCAAACTGGTTGCGGTAGCTTCATGATCAAAATTCAGCCTTTCGCTTAAAATTAAAATTTCCTGGACATAAATATGCATGATATTAATGCAAACGAAAACTCTACTTATATAAAAGTACGGGTAGTAAAATGATTAAAGACCTTGAGTTAATATTCAGACGAAGCGACTCCCGAAGCGTACGGTGACTGTGTGCATATCGATTTGTGTCATATGAACGTCGTTTCTATGTCAACGTGCCGCGGTGAATCGCCCGTCATAAAAATCGTTTTCGACCGTATATGTAGGTTCGACCATAGAAATAAAACAATGAAATTCGATGATTTTGTCATGGTAGAATGGTTCTCTATGTGTCCACAGTCGTCTTGATTATGATATTTTGTAAGATTATTTACACTATTTATGATTTGAGAGTGAATAACTCATCAAAATTAGAGAGTGATTTTTGTTTTGACCCCTAGTTAGTTTTAAGTTTTTAAGCGCACACTACATACTAGACCCTATTAATTTTGATCTCTATAACTTTATGTTATCTTAAAAAGGTCTTTTTAATTTGTGATAACTTTCCTTTGTCGATGCGTGTCAATTTGTTGTTTGTTAACATTTGAAAAAGATTTTTGCAGAGAATAAACGGCGAATAAATGAATTATGAATTAGATTCTACACTGTTGCTTATTCAAAGTGTTTCAAAAACCGATAGGGCCCTGTCACACTTAAGCGTATTTTATTTCAAACGCAACCAGTACGCTAAGAAATTTACCGTGTTTTGCCTTACTTGTACCGAACATGGAGCGATTGATTTACGAACTTTGCGTTTTCTTTGCGTTGCAGGTGCTTTGGAGTTGCATATGATTTGCGTATCCCCACTTTATTGTTGTAGATGCTTGCATATGCAGAGCGCATGCATACCATACACTAGACGCACACAACTTATGTTATATCCGAGCCCGTTGCGTCTTCACATAATTTTGCAATCCTTTCTGTCTTTGTTAGGTATTATATATATACAAATGGATCTCGAGGAATTTATCTAAACAAAAGCGTTCTGAATAAAGTTAAGTTTACTGAATTCATTTCTCTATCACAAGTGATTAAAAGGAGTTCCCACTTAAATGGCAGTCCGCAGTTTTCGCCTGTTACTTCATCAGTTCTGAACGAATACATACCCCTTGATTTCGGTATTGAAACTTTTAGAACTTATATATCAGAAAAAATACATTCTTCTCCCACATCACCTCACCTTCTCCCCATTGAACCTTAGGTCGGATCTTTTCTGTTACATGCACCCACCCTCTCCGATTTGTTTACTCAATATATAATATGAATAATAATACAATAGCATCGGTTTCATCCTGTCGCTTTTGGTCCGGACCTGCCTTATTCAAGGATAACTTACATTTAAGAAACACTTATTAACAATTTTTCATTACCTAGTAGACATTTGACCAGAAGATTATACTGGAGCTGAGAAGTTTACAATGAAAACATTAAAAACAAATCAAACACATAAGCTTCTTTATGATTTTGTTTACATTGAAATGCAATGCTATTTACTTTTTATTCATCTCTTCTTTTCTTTGGTTTACTAGAATTTTTAATACACATATTTCATTCATTATGTGTCTATATTCAACGTTTTGTTTTAATAAATGATTGATGGCAATTCTAAAAAAATTGGTTAATTAATTTTAATGTGTATTTCCATGCAGTTGTTATCATAGTTGGATAGTTTAGACTCGTGATTCTTTTAAACTACAATATGATAGTGCTAAATGAAAGAAGGAGACGAAATGAAAACTATCAAACAGTGTACGGAGGTGCTATGCTCACCAGCGCTTTCGTTATGCTATCCTTATCAAATTCACGATGTACGCTGGGTACGCTATGAGTACGTTGTTATACGTTACTCATAAGGAAAAACTGGACAATGCATTTTTCCATTGTTATCATTCGGTTTAAGATCGTTCTTCGTACGCACTACATTTGCTTGAAAAGCGTTTTGTGTACGTCTTCTATGCGTTATATATGCGTTGGTTCGGGACATCAACTCACACTGCGTATGAAGTGCATACTCATCACGATTATCTAGCGTACATGTACCGCCCTCGACCGATGTAAAACCGATTTGTTGCGTGTTAACCATACGCAGCATAGTTTTGAGCATGCCCAAAACTATCAAGCGTATGAAAATGGTCCAAGCGCATGCCGACGTACAAGAAACTACCTTGACACAACTAAGGTGCGTATGAGTTGCGTATCCTGCGTACGGCTGCGTATTGCTGCGTATGAGAAAAATTGCCATACACAACTCGTACGCAGTGAGTATACGCTGTAGTATGACAGGGGCTATAGGGAGATTTAATATTTATTCCACAATTGGGATAACTAATTACGTCGAGGTTTGTCATAAGTTTACATTATGTTATAACATTTACCTCACTACAACATACCTTATTACCATATGATCCATACCTACAAATGAACACAATCTGACATTGTTATTTTCAGCACCTTGTCAAAACATAATTAATGATTTGAATTGGAGAGTGATTGTCCAGCTCCAAAATGATCAAGATAAATCAGGTTAGTGGTTTTTTTCATAATGATTGAACACAACTTTATCTAAATAAGAGGTGCTAAATAAGTAAATTTGTGGTATTTTCTTCCCTTATTCTACTGATCTCCACTAACTGAGGTTATTCGTTTTAAGAAATGGCTTTACCACGCATCATAATTCTAACGTTGCATGATCTCGTCTTCAACTTACCTGTTTACTCTTGTACTCTTGACTTATTTAACATTGAAATCCCTTACATTTCAGACAGGTATCGTGGGCGTGAACCTTCCAATTCTGCGTTACATGGTGCACAGTTTCTGATGTACAATATTGATTCTGCAAATCTGACATCCAATCTTCTTGAGATCCATCAACTTATGTTCCCAGAAATCAATATAGTTTTAACAGGCAAAAGTTCATTCATTCGAGATGTTCTTTTGAAGGTATAGCATTCGGTACTATATGTTTGCATTGATCCTCAAAAACTATGACCGTAAGCTGGTTATCATTAATTCCTTCTCAACTCCTAATTTATACGCTAACACCAACGTAATTCAAATTCAGTTCCTATAAACTAGCATTATTTTAGATGCCCATTGAAAACTCATAGATGTTAAACTGATTCATATCATTGAATTTGAATTTTACATTTGATGAACAATATTATCTTCTAACGGCTGATACAATTGACAACTAAAAAAGGTATCTTGCAACCCATATTGAAATAATGTAGATACCATTTTCAAATGACATTCGAATTGTAACAAAGGAAGTGTTTCGTCAAAGTGAGACGTGATTAGGATAACTTTCTTATTTTCTCTAGGCTGACCAATTCGACAAACAGAATGAGTACATCACGGACTATGCGCACCACTCAAAATGGTTGATATGTTTTAAGGGAAATATCAGTCAGGATCTGCAGAGAAATCTGGCGCACTTGGATAATGTGGTTCTTATCAACACAGCCAAAACTAAGGTACTCAAGCTTTTATTTCAATTTGCAACATTGTTTTGGATTAAATAAACCAATATGCATCTATCTCCTATTCAGGTTACAGGGATATTGATGAAGGTAAACTTGCAGTCCTTGTGCTGTTGGACATGTCTGCGGCGTTCGACACCATTGACCACGATAAGCTGTTGAGTTTGGTCTTAATGGAGTCGTGCTCTCATGGTTTATCTCATACCTCACAGAGAGGTATCAGTTCGTATGTGTTAACGGCGTTGACTCAACTGACATACGGAGTTCCTCAAGGCTCCGTACTAGGACCAATCCTCTTCACGCTTTATAGTAAGCCTGTTGCAAAAGTAATTGACTCATCAAGTGTGTCCCATCATTTCTATGCAGATGATAGCCAACTATCGAAAAGCTTTGCTCTTGACACTGCCTCACAGAACATCGGATTATGTGCTTTAGAGAACTGTATCTCTGACGTATCATCATGGATGACACAGAACATGCTCAAGGTAAACAGCGACAAAACTGAGGCTATTCTGATAGGACCGCAACTGAGGCGAAGGAAGGTGATAAGGCACCACATCAACGTAGGTCAATCACAAATACCCTTCTCAAGTGAAGTGAAGAACCTTGGTGTCATCCTAGACTCATCTCTCAATTTGTAGCGGAATGTGATGGACCTAGTGAGAAAATGTCAGTTCCATCTTCGTAATATCAGTGCAATTCGACATCTACTGACCCGGGATGCAGCGGCTACCCTTGCAAGGTCCCTGATATTATCCCGGATAGACTATTGTAATAGTCTTCTTGCAGGTACAACATCAGAACTCCTAAATCGTCTACAGAGAGTGACGAATAACGCAACACGGATGGTGACTTTATCTCCACGAGACTGTCATGTTACACCTATCCTAAGATCTCTCCACTGGCTACCTGTCAAGCAGAGGATCCAATTCAAAGTACTGTCACTGGCCTAGTAATGTGTCAATGGTCTTGCTCCATCTTACCTGTGTGACCTTGTGCAAGTGTACAAACCAGCTAGAACCCTCAGATCAGGATCTGAGAATATGCTCAATGTCCCAAGGGTTCACCTTCAGACATTTGGAGCTCGTAGCTTCTCCGTAGTTGCAGCACAACATTGGAATTCTCTACCAAATGATTTAAAGAATTTAGACTCTCATGAACTATTCAAAAAACATCTAAAAACATATCTGTATGCCATGGTATAAACCCAATAGAGCATGTGATTTGTATGACTCTGTTCGCGCTTTGAGCATACGTCAGTATGGAAGTTAGCGCTATATAAGCATTCTTTATTATTATTATTATTATTAGGTCTTCAAGACGAAAGTCTGAAGACCTATTGTTATTATCCGGATTTTTATTATTATTATTTGGACGTTTTTTTGTTCAGTCATTTCTGACCTTATTGATGAGCCGATTTCGATGAAACTTTCAGGGATTACAGAGAATCACCTGATCTACAAATACACGAGCCAGATTTTCGAATTTCAATTTTGCTTTTGAGTTATCTCCCCTGAAAGTCAATACTTCAAACCTTAATTTCTCGGTAACTATGAGAGATAACTGCACCGAACTTTCACCAAAATGTGGGCAACATTATCCTCCATCGATTTAGCTCCAAACAGTTTTCGGCCGTAATGATAGATTTTTTGCTAAATTCGAAAAACTGAAATTTTGGCGAAATTTCGCGGTTCTGACGGTATGCGTCTTTGAAAATCTTCTCCTCACTAACGGTAGTACATACAGACGCATGCTATAGCTCATTTAAAAGCTGTGAATGATCTTTTGAAAAAACGGATTTTTATGCGTCACGTTCAAAGGGGCACAACTCTGTTAGGAAATGTAAAAAATGAAATCTGCTTGATGCATTCTGTTTTACAATGATAGTTGCACAAGTTCATTACAGGTCATGATTATATAAAAGTTGATATTAAAGGAATTATGTGGACATAAAGATGGTTTCTACATTTTTCGGTGATTTTAACATTTTTCGAGGCTTATTTTACTTTGAAAATTTTAGTTTCAAAACTGTTACAGATAGAAATGTTATCGTTGATGTTTTGTGAAGCAGATAAATTGAGTAGACAGAAAAAAATACTAATAAGTCATGATAAAATAAATTCTGTCCATGACAGGTCCTTGAATATTGCGATTTTTTTTAAATCCTTATTTTTGGCACATTTCAAGGTTCCACAGTTTCTTTATTAAGAAAGATATCTTTCAATTGCTTGTATTTGCAAATGCGCTATTCCAAGCACAACTTTTGCTATGTTGTACTTTATCATAAAAATGTTGATAGTTAAGGAGCTAGAAGGACCAACATGGAGTAGGGGTCTAAAATTCTTCACATTTCAGTGTTTTCAATAAAGTTCAAAAATTCATTACTCCATTACTATTTAAGTTATCAAAACAAAACATACATCTTTGTATGTGGATAAACAAGACCAACATTGTTTCTGATATACCTTATCAGTAAAATATCAAAAGTTAAAGTGTTAGGTTTCATTACATTATACAGGGGTCTGAAACAGTCAATCTTACATTACAGCTTCCAAACCACTGTATCTCAAAAACAGTGACAGATAATTCAACCAAATTTTTTTTAGCTTCTAGGAATAATATTCTCTGAAGAATAATGCCATAACTTACATTGGCCGCCATGTTGGATTTTCTGCAAAGCTTTAAATATTGAATATAATGTGGAATTTGGTCATTTTCATGATGAAAACGTGATTGTATACCTCCATGACAAAAATACATGTGAAGGTCAAACACTGTGTGAAGGTCAAAGAGGAAGTCTTGAAGACCTAAGTATTGACGCGTCAATCCTAGTTATTATTATTATTATTATTATTATTATTATTATGATTTACTTGCATGGTATGTTTCCTTAGCCTGGGTTCATGGGAATGGTTCATTCAATAACTCGATTCTTTCATATAATACTTTAATTGATTTACGTTACATTTTTGTCATGTTTATCACTCTGGTAAACTTTTAAATGTTTTCAGTTCAATCTAGTCATGACACTAAGAACACATCCAAACGGTAGCGTCTTCACCCCAGTATCAGAGTGTGGACCGGATGTCTCCATGTGCTACTTTCCTAACGTCAAATATGGATACAACAGAAGGCGTATAAGGGTCATGACATTGGAGGTATATTGTAACAGTCAACTTTCACAATAAAATTTTCAAATAACAACTTTCAAAGTTTTCAAATAACAACTTTCAAAGTTTTCAAATAACAACTTTTAAAGGAAAAATTTATTTATCAAATATGTGTTGTTTAAAGGTAAAACGGTATGTATGTATTGTTGAAATAGTTGTCTGATAGTCATTCCATATTTACAGACAAGGAGATATGTCATCAAGTCATTGGTAAACAAGTCAACCATTTACAGTGGATATGCAATGGATATCCTTCACCATATTGTAGGCGAACTCAATTTAAGGTACGTTGGATCTGGTAGAGGTAGATATTTTCAAATTTCCAATGAAACCTTCAATTTTTGTAAGTAGATTGTATATTTCCAGCGATTTTATTCTTCAGCTACAGTATCTCAGAGCCTGCCGATGGTTCATGGGGAATTTCACATAATGGTTCTTGGGATGGAATTGTTGCACATTTACTAAACAAGGTATTTCCTTAATATCATAGAAACCTCCTTATAACAGGAAAAGATATTGATTCAATTCGAAATGATTTAGTTTTTTCTTTAACCGTATCCTTTGTTTTACATTACAGTCGATTGACTTGGCAGCCATAGATCTTACCATCACACAAGAACGATCAGATATAATTGACTATATATACCCTCCAATCCATACAGACGGAATAAGTGTTCTGTATAAAACGTTATCGCCTAGTCCCCTCTTTATGATAGCAAGACCGCTGCATTGGGCAGTGTACTTGGCTTTACTTGGTGTCACAATGGCAGTCATAGTAACATATCATTTCATTGAAAGAATCAGAATCAATCAGAAACCAGTCTCAGAAATGACGGCTGGAATTGATCCAATTACCAGAGCCTTGGTAAAACAAGGTAAGTTTGTCATTATCATTTTCCTTTCCAATATGTTCCTTTTAAAAGGGCAGTAGCACGTTTTAGGGGGAATATATGGAATATGGAATATATATATAAATGGTTCTAATTGAAAGACAAATTTTAAACTAAGTGAAGCAGTAATAAATGAAATATTTGATTTAAAGTTCAGCAATGGGATTCCTTTTTATCACACAAAATAAATTAAAGGTTTAAAAGGTTAATTTTAAAAAATGGCTGCCAATGGACTTTAAGTGAATCCCTATAATTCGTATTCTGACTATGGATGATTGGTTTGTGTAATAAGACTTTTGATCCTATTACATTTAGCATTAATTAACTATTATCAGTGAAAGATATGAAATAAAAAAACTGCAACTGCCCTTTAATATCAATATACAAGAACATAAATATTGAATTATCTTTGAGCATGTTATTCTAAAGAAAACATCAATGCCATGATCTTTGATAGGTATGCCCGAAGATCCCCGAACATGTGCTGGTAAAGTCTTGATCTCATTCTGGTGGATGTTCCTGATGATAGTGACGGGAATATACTCAGCAAACCAGGCCGCCTCCTTCTCATCGTCCAAACATATGCATCCTTTCACTTCATATGAGGAGATTGCAGAGAGTGACTACGAATTACTTAATGATATTCGAGGAATTGCTACTGTCAACTTCTTGGTAAGGGTGTACTCATAACTCATAACTTAGAAGCTCATGACCTTTATTTTGTTCAGAAGCTAGCGAATCTTAGTGTAAATATTATGTTATTTTGGATTTATTGAGGACATTGATTTAATCCATTATCCATGTTTGAAAAAAGCTAAAAAGCTTTCGGGCTTATATTTGGGTCTCGAGCTGATACAGAATGTGATATGAAAAAAATGTATATATACATGTGTAAGTATGTATATAGATATATAATACTATCTATAAACAACCATTTTAGCAATAACTTTATCCCATTTTGTTTTACAAAACTCATTAACATATCTTACATCTTATACCTCTGTGAAATTATTTTGGTATGTTCACTTTCAAGTCCAAAGGTCACGAATTATAAAATCACTTAAGTAATCCTTGTAAACACAATAACTAAGGCTTTGTCCTGAAGCTCTTATTTGGTACATATCATCTTTGGAGAAGAACACAATTTTGAAAAGGTTTCCTCTTCTATCCATCAAAAGTCAAGGTCACATCATGGTCACAACTTACTTTTACAAAAGTCAAGGTCACAAGTTATAGAACCAATTAAGAAATCGTTTAAAACAACAACTTGAAAACTGTTTGTGAAGTGAAGCTGTTAGTTTTTATGTATCATCTTTGGAAAGGTTCTTTGAACCATTAAAGGTCAAGGTCACGACTCAAACATGGCATTGCGAAAATCTATTTATACTATTAACAGAAAAGTGTTATCATTAATGAAAAGCGATCATAGATTATTAAAATTCCAGGTAATCATATTAGTGTATAGTTCACCCTGTTAATGAATAATGAAATCAGAGACAGGTTTTTGAGATTTTAATTTCAAAGTTCAAGGTCACGACACTAATTTATTTGTTAAGGCTGCTGCTCTCTTATTTTCAGAGTTTTGAACTCCCATTGATCAAACGGCTCAGAAATAGGCTTTATCACAAAGACGCTGGTCTCGTAAATCTACCAATTAAGGAAAAGATAAGGATGATAAAAGAAGGAAAGTTTGCTCTCCTGTCCTATTTGTCAACCTCAAACCTCTATTTGGCTGACGATTGTGAACTTGACGTGATAAAGGAAAACCTTCTATTTGAGCACATGGCCTTTGCAGTGCCAAAAGACTCAACATTAAAGGCAGACATTGAAACGATGTAAGTTTTTCTTTTCTTTTCTTTCAATTCAACAATTGGACAATCAGTTTAAGGGCATTACATCTAAGGGAACTTTTGAATTAACTATTACTAATTAATAACTATTACTAGTTGCAACCAGGATATTTGGCCTCAGAATCCTGGATCAAACTTTCGTTGTGTGAAAATTGCTTTTTATCCCCCGCCGCGCGTTTAGCGCGAAGCGGGGGATATAGTATTCAGCTCCGTACGTCCGTCCGTACGTCCGTCCGTCCGTCCGTCCCGCTTCTTGTTAGCGCAATATCTAATGAACCGCTCAACCTAGAATCTTCAAACTTGGTACCAGTCTTCATCTGGGGAATACGCAGACCTGAAAAGTTTTCGGTGACCATGACCTCATTTTCAAGGTCACAGCAAGACTTTGACCAGTTTTGAAAATGTTGTTAGCGCAATATCTAATGAACCGCTCAACCTAGAATCTTCAAACTTGGTACCAGTCTTCATCTGGGGAATACGCAAACCTGAAAAGTTTTCGGTGACCTTGACCTCATTTTCAAGGTCACGGCGAGACTTTGACCAGTTTTGAAAATGTTGTTAGCGCCATATTTCATGAACCCATTAACGTTGAGTCTTCATTGGGGACATAGGATTCCGCTCCGTACGTCCGTCCCGCATCTTGTTGTTAACATCAATTTGCGGCGGGGGATCTTGTCACCTTTGTGACATATACTTGTTGTTGTTTACTTTAAGTACGGTATCCGAGCATAAGTTTCAATATGTTGGTTTACTCCCCTAATTTCATTTTGGTTACCAAACCAAAAACAAAAATAAAAGAACAGTTTAGTCATTTCAATTCGAGATTGTGTCATAATATAATTAACACATCAACAGTTAATCAACATTGTGTCCGAGATTGAGATAAAGGTCACTATGTTTGTCGATTGTGTTGCTGCCACGATAACCACTGATGTCTGGCAAGCTGCTTGTCTGTCAATTTGATATCAAAGCTTTGAAAGCTCTGTCAATTTGATATCAAAGCTTTGAAAGCTTACTTCCCTAGCTAAACTATGAATTAGTTTGAGTTTTTTAATTGTCTATGTCTAGTTCATAACAAATGAACATATTAGAGTAAGAATATGGCTTCAAAAACATGACAGATCAATCAATACAGAATTCTAAGATGCCTAGCGGTTAGAACAATCGAAAAAAAAGTACTTTATCAGACATTCTAGTATTGTTCCCGAAAAGATCAAAGGCGCCGCCCACCCTTTATTCCGCAATAAAGTATAGTTTTTGAGTGACGTCACGAACAATGGCCCATGACGTCAATAACTACCGTCCTCGTGCTTTAACTATAATAGTTCAGGGCAAAACTATACTTTATTACAAAACACATTGGGGTAGAGCGAACTTTATTTCTTTTCTAAGATACCAAACTTATTTGCAGGGAAATATAAAAATTCTTATAATTTCAAGTTAAAATATTGTTAAAATAACGTAGATTATATATCCATGAACAGGGCTAACTGCTGGCTATTCCATGTTTAGAACTCACCCCCTAATTCAAAATATTGTTTTCTAGTGAAACAGTTGATTATGTTAATGTAGCAGTTTTATTTTCTCATTTATAAGGTTTAAATTTTTATTCTCTTGTTATTTTTTCATTGTTCAAACAAAACAAAAATATCAGACAACTCATGTTTAATAAAACGTTACTTTTGAACAGTCAAGTTGTGCGATCATGCAGTGCGGGCCACACTGCCCATATAAGGCTTATCACGTGATTGACTACCGTCCTCGTGCTTTAACTATAATAGTTCAGGGCAAAACTATACTTTATTACAAAACACATTGGGGTAGAGCGAACTTTATTTCTTAAATAATGTATTATAATTATATAGATCTCTTTACAAAGGGAAAAGGAATGATAGTAATTCG
Organism: Steromphala cineraria; assembly: GCA_916613615.1. NCBI lineage: Eukaryota > Metazoa > Mollusca > Gastropoda > Trochida > Trochidae > Steromphala > Steromphala cineraria. The sequence continues at coordinate 6,367,333 of OU744724.1, read as the reverse complement.
ATGACTGCCTTTCATTATCATATCATCAATATAGTTGAAAACCATTATTGAAACAGGTCATACCAGTCTATTATTACACCCCCGTGTAAGATACCGCAGTGTAATATATTTTTATTATATAATTAGCAATGAAATATAGGGTTATACAGTGAAAATATAATCCATATTTTAAGAAAAGCAGTAGAAAGTCATATTTTCACTGCAGTGAAAATATAATCCATATTTTCACTGCGGTGAGAAAAGTAGGACAGAACCTATTACCTCCCCTTGAAACACGATTATCTCCCTTTGAGGAAATCGAACGCACGCCTCGCGTCACGGCGTTGTTTAGGATTGAAGAAAAACGACTCTTTACGATGTTTTCGGTATGTTATTGTTAACATTTTGCAGTGACAATGTATCCTTCGATATCGGAATACAACCAGAAGTTCATATCCTGTTGTTGTAGTTAATAATTGTTCATTTTATCGCCAAATAAATTACGAAGCGAGAGATCTGACGCACCGACATAGCGCTTCCCTCACTGTATCCGTTCGCGTCAAAACTGACTTTCCAAAATAGATAAGAAGCCTTTGTTTCACCTAATTATAACCAAAAACAATGTCATATTGTAGATCTGATATCATTTAACAATCACACAATTATATATTTTTCGAAAAACTATTTCCGGTTAAATATCGCATTATTTCTATCGAACTTCTTTTTACCGAGAAATTATAAATGGAGTTGCTAGACTCTCATTCATCACAACATGTTTTATGATCTTTAAATTTTATAATAAATAGACTATTTCATTGTTTTTGCCGAATATCATTTTCATCTCATCTCGTGAAGTGAGAAAGTGTCATTTTCACTCGTGGTTGCGCCACTCGTGAAAATATCACTTTCTCACTCCACTCGATGAGATAGAAATGGTATTCGGCAAAAACAATGAAATAGTCTCTATATACGGCAATATTAAACTAGTGTAATATCACAATGCAAGTATGACGTCACAGAAGTGAGCTGGTGTGACGTCACAATGTAAGCGCTTCGTCACAATGGGTGCCATATCGCGGAACTGTTAGTTCCAGCACATTTTCGGCAAGTTTGGGTGATTTTTAGGGCAAGTAATAAACAGAATACTAAACTTCCTTCCATTTAATACTATTTTTATTAAACTCGTGAATGATTTGGTATCAAACTCGCTTTCGCTCGTTTTATACAAAATTAAATCATTAACTTGTTTGATAAAAATAGTATTAAATGGAAGGTCGTTTAGTATCCTCTATTTATTAGTACACAGGACACATTTTATTTCCAGAATGGCCAGTTTAAAAGAGAGTGGGACTCTAGAGGTACTCTGGAGGAAATGGCACAAGGAGAGAAATTCAAGAACCTGTGTATCAGAAAGAAGAGTACAGCTAATCTCAATAGAAATACTTGCTGGTAGTTTCATCCCTCTGGGGTGTGGTTTTGTGTTATCCCTGCTCGTCCTTTGCTGTGAACAGCTTATTCATAAATACAATTTGCATAAAGCTGCCGTTGGTCAAAAACGCAACACGTGGAATGGCGACGAAAATTCTAGTTTGTCTATTTGACACGGCAAAACTTAATTACTCACTGTGATTCTATATCGTTGGGCAATTTTCTTAAATAGAAACATTTCCATTATATTTGACAAGGAGCTCTCTTATTACATAATCTCGAACCTGGCAGCAGATGCTTGTCTCGTACTTCATTATGTTATGAGTTTTGTGTATGAATGTAACAGGTATTCATTCTTGATCGCTAGATACAAATCACATATTATTTCAAACATCATTTGTTATACTTAAAAATTTCATCCAAATAGAAGAGGACACATTTTGTGGAGGTAGCTGTTGATGTAATTGTCAAAAATCTATATTGGCTGTATTGATATTTTATTTAGTTCTATAGACTATATAAGATGGTTTAGGGATGATTCGGTCAGAGTGAATGACCCCCTCCCCCATTATGCAGTTAACGTCTGTTGAAAGATTGTTGTCTGTAGATTTTTTAAGAGTTTCTGGCCTTTGCCCAATGTTCCACAATACTTTCCACCTAATCACCCTCACTACGATTCAAAAAATATTTGTTTGTAACCAATGCTCTCTTGTTGAGAAGAGACTCATTGTAAAGCACGTTGTATATATTGTTAAAATTGTTATACATACATGTTATACATGTAAATGGTCCTATGGCCGAAATAAACTGATTGATTGACAACGACCCACCTAGAGAAATGAGTGGACTCGGGTTCAGCAGTTAAGGCGGACTGAACTGCCAATACTCTTTACATATTTACTGAACAAGGGATAAGCAATTTAATGTGTACAAAATTCACAAACTCTTGATATCTCAGTCCGATATTATTTAGTAAATAGATGAAGGATATAAATTTAGTGTAAACTCATCATTGATGATAAGTAAGATGAGGAAATGTTCCGATATTTCTCTACATTAAACTCAGGGTGGGTCTTGCATCGAGAATTTTATTACCTCCCTTGAGGGTCCCAACACCTCTCAACATCAAAAGCGAAACATTTGTGAGCATCCGAATCTACGGAAACGTATTAATATCACGATGACAAAATGTTCTATCGAATTATCTCCGACAGGACATAGTCAGACTAGAGGATACTAAGTCCTACGTAGAAGAAAGTTTTTCTACGTAGGAGATGGTAAGTATTAAGTCATAGGTAGGAAATATCTCCTACGTAGGAGAAACTATGTACCATTTTTTTCACCGTGACATTAATACGCTTACGTACGGTTCTTTCAAGATACGATGTGAAAAGGTTTTACTTTTAGTTTCTTTTCTAATAGCAGTGTCAAGTAAAAATCTTTTTGTGATGATTTTTTACAAATATGGATATTAGTATTTGTTTAGTGAAAATCAATTTAAAAGATAAAAAAAGAGTATCGCCAAGGAAGATTTCTCTCCGATCATTGTTCTATAGACAGACACACATTTTCATTTCTAGATTTCATGTCTTTGTTGTGATCCTCATCAACTAAGATTACTTCATCTCTCTTAGAGTAAGTTATTTGTGAAAAGAAGAAAGTCATGGATTATTGTCATATAGAGCATAAGTTATTTGTGAAAAGAAGAAAGTCATGGATTATTGTCATATATAGAGTAAGTTATTTGTGAAAAGAAGAAAGTCATGGATTATTGTTACACATTAAAGGAGAGTGTGCGGCTATTTTTATTATCATCAAGAAGCTGTAATAGCTTATATATAATTGTATCTGTTTTTTGGTATGAATGTTTTAAACATGCGTTTCGAAGAGATAATAACTAGTGTCTAAAAGAAACGCTACCACGTGTTTGCGCATTCTCTCCCCACAGAGGCAGATCAAGTCATGAAATGTTAATACAGCCTCTGTTCTATAACGTCGAAATCCGTGAGTTCCGGCAGTTTCCTTTTTGCACCACAATCCATTTTAATTTCTTTATCAAATTACAACGCTTCTCGTTGGAAAGGGTAGTTCATATCACAATGCATTTGCCATGATTCGGTAGCCAAAATGATGATGTTAGAACAGAGTCGTTGATGGCACAACCAACTTTGATTGCCTCCATTCAGGCGTCTCCCATTCTATCACACAAAGTCGCCATAATAGAACAGAGGCTGTATCAACAATTAATGACTTGATCTGCCTCTGTGGGTAGAGAATGGTGTTTGGGTGGACATAAAAGGAGGCATTGTTCAAGATCCTGCAGGTAGGCCGGAGGCACAGGGCGACTTTTGACTTTCCGATCGAGATAGTCCAATAAAAATTCGATAGGGTTCAAATCAGGTAATGACATAACCTGAATGTTGGCGTCGACAAGGAAGTTCTTAGTGCAAGTACCCGGATGTAGTGGTTTTCACTGGCAGTAGTCACGCGTGATCTGCCGCTTCTGGGCCTGTCTAATGTCTGACCAGATGGACGTTATCGCTGCATTAGCCTGGTGACTGTTGTGCGCGCGCAACTGTCTGGTGACCTCGGCGTATAAGGCTCTATCTCGGACCATTCCAACGGCTCTTTCTCTCTCCTTCTTTCAATGGCTGTGAAGCGTGCCATAAATTCTTTTTTATTGCTATGACGTGTCCATCGAGTCGTTGAATGCAATTTATATGCGCGTACAAAACGTGCTACATTAAATCATTTCTTTTTCACAAAGCTCACGATTACCCGGGAAGTGATGGCATGTTTCCGTTATTTTCGATCGAACACATATTATTTGGTATAACGGATACAAATCATCATTTTACCATACAAAATAATAATTAAGTAACAACGTCATTTGGAAATGTTGGTAGCGTTTCTTGTGGACACTGCTTCATTTCAAACAATTTTTTTCTCTTTAGCCCTGTCTTGTTCTAATAAGAACGTAGCTTCATATACTATTTTTACATCACCTAATCATGTTTTTTATCACGTGGGCATTATTACTGAAAAATGGATTTATTTAATGATGACTTTTTCATCAGTCTCTTTGCAGGCAGCTTTAAAATGGTGACAAGGCTTCTATTCTTTATTGGCTGATGCCCAAAGGCATCAACTTTATGTTACTGTTGATATTTTCAAAAAGGAAGCCGCGCCAATCACATGTGCTGTATCCAAAACAAGTGACCAATGAACAGAGTTGTAGCAAAAATGCTTTACGTCACCATGTGGGTGATACAACATATTTGGCACATTAAACTGTGGACTATGATTTCACTTTAAATGTTATATTAAAAGAGTAATAATATTTCATATTCAAGACGCTTATAAATGTTAACAAAGTCAATCAAAAACAACTTCATATGAAGAAGAGTCTACATTTATTCTAGATAAGAGCATTCTTTTGCATTCAATAATCGCAAAATCCACTTTTTTTAATAACCCACGCGATTTAATTTCGCTAATTTGGTTCGCCTTGCGAATTAAAAGAAATGTTTCTGTAAGTACGCTGGTGGATTGAAATAAGACTAATGTTTACTAAAAGGTTGAGCATTTATTACCACGTTACAAGTTATAATTAACGATGTCACTAATGGTTACGTCGAAAACATCACCAGAGCTACTGAAAATGACGCGTGCTATATTTAGAATATGACATATATCCTTGGTTCCAAACTTTAGCTATCAGGCCTGCTTACTCAGTGGATAACGCTTTTGACTTCGGATCATAAGGATTCGGGATGGAATCTCGTCAGATGAGTATTTTGTTTTTTAGTATCTGTAATAATCCGGTTAATAATTAACCATCATGGCTTCTGAGAGATGGCGCTTAGGAGATATCGTTTTGGCAGTACATTTTGCACAATATCCTGTCATTGTCAACGCTGTCCCACTGTCTTGAAAATCTAGTATAGTTGTGTTCAGAGATGTACATTTTTCTCTGAGATGTGAAAAAGAGTGACTTTGGTTGATAAATAGAATATCACCCTCGTGTCTTTTGGTACAAAATAAACCAACACTCGTTGATAAAAGTATAAAAAAAACTTTCATAAACTCATGTTGATAAAACTTAATTTTGTGAAATTAACTTTGATTGATTGATCAATACTCGTGCTAGTATTAGTGCTGGTACCCAGTGTTGTTACTGTTCACTTAACACCCAAATTGGTCGACTAATCACAACCTTCATCTGTGGCATCAACCATATTTTTACATTAACAGATAAACAAGAAGCTAACACGGCCGAGCTATGGTCAGCGCAAATGACAAAAAAATAGATTTTATATATCTTATCAATTTAAGTTTTGTATATAACTGTATCTTTCTATTTAAAGATAGAATTATATTATATTGCTGGTTTATATGTCAGACAAAAATGAACAAAAAATATTCAAGAATACGAAGCTTTTAGCCAGATACCCCTTCTTAAAACAACGAAAACCGTACCCAAAAAAAATATGTATAATTAATCATGACACACCTTCATGTCATAATGTTTCTCAACAACAACCCGTTACACATAGTTTCGAAATTGTAACAGATTTTGCCGAAATATTTTGTAAATTGTCAAAATTGTCGGCCCAAGGAGATAATATTAAAAAAAGGTAAATTTGTGACGGATCGGTTAGTTATTTTTTACCGATCGAGCTCCGCGAGGAAGATTCTGCGATTAAAAAAATTTAAGTTGTTTTTTTCGAGTTTTTGGAATGGACCAGCAAATGGTTGGAAAAGTTGAGATTGGCTATTTTTCGACTTTGAAAATTCATATCTTTTAAAATACCAAACCGAGTTTTATTGTTTATGGGTGGTTTTGAAGGGAAATATATTACCTTTGAAGCTATACATGACACCGTAGGTAATTGTAAAGAATTTAATTGTGAAATATATTTTAGGGTGTTGCTGTCGTTACATCGTTACCTTTTTACAGTAATATGTGCTGGATCGTGGACTGAAAAAGCTTCTTACGCTATTGTTTTCGACATCACACGTCCCTGTGTCTCAAACGTGTCTCTGTTACAATTCTGGCAGCGCTGTTTTATATTCTCTGATTTATTTTCTTTTGTGGTGGGAAGACAGAGACTGTTTCCATGAACCAATCTGGAAAGTGTTAAGTGATCTTACATAAAAACAGCGTACTTCCGCCCATTTCGCTTTTAAAAATATGTGCATGTACAGTTTGTTTATACAACATAATGGACCAATTTGCAAAAGTGGCTTCTAAATTCTTATGCACACAAACAATCAATATATAAAGCTCTAAGTATTGTAAGCTGTCACTTTGTTTATAATCATTGTTTGTTCTTGGTAACCTAGCCGACAGCTTGTATAACTCTTCCCTGCTTCTATAGTTGATTTGCGTTTTTTTATAGAAATAAGATAGCACTGATCCAAGAGAGAGTTGCCGAAATGGATATGAAGAGTTTTCCCCAGTTTAGGATATTATCCTTGCTATTTTCAATCCAGGCAGTCTTGGGACATGACATCACTGTACAAGGTATGTTTAAGGTCATTGTGTAAGATAAGTGATGATTCCAAAATTGGTTGTATACTCCTTATCCTCATTGATGATAAAAAATGTTATTAGATTCACGCTGACACAATTTCTCCTTGTAAAAACATTTGGAAATTGATATATCATTCACTATATTATTGTCATGTTACAGACACTTCTTGCCTTGCGACTCAAGATCTTGACTTGACGTTACTTATTCAAACATTCAAATGGGAAACAGTGATTGTTATATACAGTGGAGAAGGTACATGGGTATATATTCTCTTTTTTTATTGTAAAAATTCTTGTCTCAAATTTGTTCACTATTGTCGTTTAGATGTAATCCTTTTATTTAACCAAAGAGAAAACAGCATTGAAACTTGATAATCCTTTTTCAAACAAAATTTTTTTTCATGATTTCCAGAACAACAGAGAGAGCTAGACTTATCAGGATTTTCTGCTACAACGGTTTTAATGTATGAAGTAACTCCTGAACGTCTGAAAAGCAGCCTTGTTGAGATCCATGACGCGATGTTTCCACACATCAACATTGTCTTATCAGGCAACGAAACGTTCATCAAAGATGTTATAACAGAGGTTGATTCTTACCTTCTATAAATAGAGACATATTATTCAGTTTTATTCAATGACATTTTGTTTAACTCCTTCGAATTCACGTATATAGAAGTTAACCTTCCAAATGTGACATATATAAATGCATATCAAAATTGAGGCGATGGTGCAATGCATGCTGAAATTTTATTTTCTTAAATGTATATTGAATGTTGATAAGTAGATTAAAAGTTTGTGAACGATAATGGAAATAAAGTAAAAAGTTTACATAATATATTGTTTTTGATACATGATGTTCCCCTGACATTAATCTTTCAATCGTTGACAGGCTGACAGATATGATGACATTTTTAAAACCACTGATTTCAAACACAGTTCCAAGTGGTTGATAATTAGTGACGTCTTCTTTCAACCTCCTCATATCATATTCCTGGAAAATGTTGCATTCATGTGGACCAAAGAGGTACTTCTAAGTTTTCTTTCTACTATTGAATGATTGACAAAAAAGGCAAATTGATTGTTTAAAAGTACTCGTAAATAATTTTTAACAGGAAAATACATTCTCATGTTTGAAAACCAAACATCACTCATGTAATATATGTTATATAGATGATCTGAAACATTTTCATTGAATACAGTAAATGATAGAAGTAAACCATCGGTAACAATTACCTTTCCATAGTGTTCACCAGGAGTTACACCTATGACCCTGAAACATCATCCAACTGGTAATGTCTTCACCCCAGTATCAGAGTGTGGATCTGATGTTTCCATGTGCTACTTTCCTAACGTCAAATATGGATACAACAACAGACACGTCACAGTTTATATGTTACCAGTAAACTATTTAAGTATTCTTTCAAACAAAAAAACATCCCACGCATATTTAATTACTTCAATTTCGATAGAACATGTACATGTATTTTAATTATTATCAGGCAAATTCTTTTCGACAAAGTCAGTCACTTGCGGAAATTGAGTAGTTAATGTAGCACCTGGCTACTAGGTTCACATCCATTTTGATTTTGAATTTTGCAATTCTCTTGAATTTGTTGAAATATATATCTATTAGAAGATTAGAAATGATTAATACTTTATAGCCGACATATCGTGATAAGAACCATACTGATATTGTGGTTATTGTGTTTGTTTCAGGGACGTACATCAGTTACTAAGGAAACCGTGAATGGGAAGGTTATCTACAGGGGCAATGCTGTTAACCTTCTGCAAATTATTGGCAAAGAGCTGAACTTCAGGTGATCTAGAGTGCTATTTTTACATGTAATGAACGTTCACTAGTGTATAAATGAATAAGTGATATGCTAACGCGAACGCAGAAAAAATGCCTGCTCAGAAAGTTGCTAGTTAAGTCCTATTCACATGACCTAAAATACGACTTTAGTACAATGTCAAAACAACATCTAGAGAACATGACCAACTTGTGTATCATCTTTGGTGAAATCAAGTTTGTAGATTTAGAAGCAATAATCCTGACAAAGGTCTTGTTTAAAAAGTGACTGCTTAAATCATGTTTCAAAACCACATAGAAAATCTTATCCATCATGGTTAATATTTGTTTCAAATTTGTGGGAAATTGTTCCCTTGTTGTTTTTTTAGAGAGACTGCTTGCTCAGTCAGTCACTGTATAAGTTATCTTTCCATTTTAATTACAAAGCACAAAGAATGAAATTCCGATTTGTATCTTACCTTTTAAATATTTATCATGGTCGATGTATATATCCTTGCTTATTCTATATTGACTAGTTGTAATGTGTTATATAGTAGCCATTGATGATGTATCTTAACCTTAACCGTATTTGTCACATTTTAAGCTTTTAGGTATATGTGTTTAAAAAGGTTTTATTTTCAGCTTCTCCATCAAGGAACCTGAAGATGGTTCATGGGGTCTTTTACGTAACGGCTCATGGGACGGTATTGTTCGTCTTTTACTAAACAAGGAAAGGCAATGCATATATTTTCATTTCATTTCATATTTTTATTTACTTATTCAAATAAGTGCATACAGTTACAAAAATTGACAACCATTGCTTACAAGAAAAATTAATATTATAAAGAAATGTTCACCTATCATGTTTGATAGTTTTAGGATCTGATACTATATGCATATTTTTATAGCAGGAAATGAATGTGATTGGTTGTTGCCTTGTTCACATAATGGAACGAGCCAGTGCAGTTGACTTTATCTACCCTGCGTTTTCCTCGATTGGTGTCACTGTGCTGTACAGATTAAACACACCAAGTCCTTTCTTCACCCTGGCGAGACCTCTCCAATGGCAAGTTTATCTGACGACAGTTCTGGCTGCCGGGATATTAGTTGCGCTCTTAACATGCTTTGAAGATTACAAGAACCATGACTTTGAGGATGTAAAGATGTGGAAAATTCATCGCTTGAAGTATTCAGTTATATTAAGAGCACTGGTGAAACAAGGTAAACGTAAAGCGAATCAAAAGTGAGTCAATACTGTAGAATTCATTGTCAACAAATTAATTTGTCCTTAAAGAGATTTTGGCTGGTATGACATTGCGTTCGGCGTCGGTCAATCTATCCGTCAATAACAATTCACACCTTAAAGTGACTCTGTGGTCCCTTATACGATTCTATAATTTTTAATATCCCCTTTCATTCTTATTTTCCAGAAACAGAAATATGATGCACAGACTGAAACGGGTATCATTTATTGCAAATTAAAAAGATTACGACATATATTTGTAGTGTTCTCAGGAATAAATGTTTTGACAAAATGATTGTAAAATCAGGTGACCTTTGTTACCCCAAATAAATTCCCCAGTAACCAGCCTGAGAATGACCTTTTTGTCCTCTCTTTGGGAACTCTTTGTTTAATAAGGATAAGTAACTGACCTTCATGTTTGTTTTATCACATGTAGTATGCCTTTCAAAAGCTGATGGGCTTAAGAGCAAATGGCTCTATATTTTTATATGATAGAGATTAAGGTCATGGAATTAAGGATAAATTTTGCATTGGCATGGGAACGTTGTATTCATCCGCGGTTCGGATGCACTTACGCACCTCTCGCTAGTCTCTTACTAATCATTGATGTTTTTATAAAGGGCATGCTTCTAACCAAGTTATAAAATCTACTACATTCATTTCATTCCTTTCACTATAAGGATCTCGGTGATGTCATACGAGGTACACACATTCCTTTATTTGCCAATTGGTTTGAAACACATCACGTACATCAATGTTGGCTTGTGAGACTTTTGTTGGCAAAGAAAGCAAAGAACCAGTCTGGTCAATACTATATACTCTTTAAAACATTGCCCTTCAGAAACCGTTGCAAATGTGTTGAGATTATTACCCGAGGTAGTGTGTCATATGAATTTCAATTAAGAAACGAGTGTAAATCATTGTGTTGCCAGAGCGAGAGCGAGTGTTATAAACAAATTTCCACGAGTTTCGTAAAAGTCATATGGCGCACTTCCGAGTTGGGTAATCCTTTATTACCGGTTCTTTCTAATGTATTCTCTTAGAAATATTCACACAAAGTGCCCATTTTAGCGTTTCTTCTCCAAATGCTCAGGTTCTCAAAACAGTCCAAGGACCAATGGTGGTAAAGTGCTTGTCGCTGCGTGGTGGTGGACTCTCGTCGTGCTTACTGCTGGGTACACAGCAAACCTGGTGGCTTCCTATACAACTGTGAAACGCATCCACCCCTTCACTACATACCAGGAACTCATCGAAAGTGATTATGAGTTGCTGCTTCAACTACACGGGATAATATTCTCGAGGTTTATGGTCAGTAAAGGTGCCAATGACGCTCTACCTATTGTTATTGGATACCTTTTTTAACTAACTTTTTAGAAGTCGGTATCTTTTATATTTTATATTTTTTATATTTTATGTTATTTCATATTTTTATTTTATATTTAAGTTTTATGGAAGATCAACATCTTTATTGAAGATAGTATCGATGTTTCAGTATAGAATATTCTACTGTTTTCAACCATATGAGATAACAATAACAGTAACAACTGATTAAGCCGAAAATTACATCATAAGATACTTTACGCCATTTGCCCGAAGCCGTACATATTTATCGCTTTCGGCCCTCCACGAATAGAGCTTAAGGCTAATCCATCCCATCAGCATCCACCCACCTGATCCCCCTAAAATAAATTCACTCTAGCTTCACACTGATAACAGGAGGCTGGGTGTGGGGGCTCTGATAGAAATCCTAATGCAAAGCAGACAAATCTTTGAATATAAATAAAGTAGCCTAATCAGGGAGATGAAAGAAATTGTTCTTGATAAGTCGGTTGTTAGGAAGAGCGTTAATAAATTTGTTTAGTAAATACTATCCGAATAATCCAAGTATCCCTGTTTCTAAGGGAAGGGTACTTTAGCAACACTGGCTTCATTTTCGTATCATATAATTATATCAATATCCTTTTTGGTTTTGTCTAAACTGTAAAATTAGATAACTGTTGTAGGTGAATGATGTTTTTTCCTAATGATATTGACATGTTAACCGTTGTTTTGACCCGATGTATGTGATTAATTACAGGAATCAGAGTTACCCCTTGTCAAGAATCTCAGGAAGAAGCTCAACAGCAAGAACCATGAAATGTCGTTAAAGGACAGGGTAAAGAAGATCAAAGAGGAGAAGTTCGCTTTGATACTTCCCGCAGACACGGGAGAACACTTCAAGGCCGAGGACTGTCAACTTGCAACATTCAATGAAAATCTATTCTTCGAACACGTTTCCTTTGCAGTACCAAAAAGATCAAATTTTAAATACAGTCTTGACAAGAAGTACGAATACTTTGTTCCTTGTGGACATTTCTAACTAAGTTATATTTAGAGAGGATCTGTTTTGTTCGTTCATAGAAAAAGCTTTACGATTTGGGGATTGAAAATTAAGTTGTAAGTACAATCTAAAGGTTTCTCTATTCTTGAGGCAAGAGGTTGATTTTTTTTCTATCGATATCATGTTTAATAGTTGGAATCACCTTATCTGCAATATGTAGAACTTTCTTCATCAATAAACGATAAGTAACTCAACTCCTGAAAGCAAATTATTGACAGTATAGAATTTAGGCGTTGTAAAACTTGATTTATTTGATTTGATGAAGTAAGTTGTGAGAGTTAGGAACATTTCAACCAAATTTACATAATTTTATATCATTCAACACATAATTTAGAAATGACCAATGTTTATTATTGGTATTATTTTCATTGTATTCGTCAGTAAAGTTTCGACGAGGTATAATGATCCTAGATTGAGAAGTATCAGGACCTGGAGGCTTGCATTACAAAAGTTAGAGAGTCAATAAGCAAACCTCCACAAGGTAGATTGATACTGTGATGTATCTGTATGATTAACCATGACTGATACCAATTAGACACGTGTTTGGGTATGATACATGTACCTTTTAACTCTCTCTGGCATTCGAAATTATAAACTCATGGGCAAAAGAAACGCTGGGTATTTTCAAACGAAGGATAAACAAATTATGTATGCCATGTAAATTCGATAACGAATGTGTTTGATAGAAAAGTATTTGGAGAATTATTGTTCATAATTTTAACCATGATGGCATGGAGGGTTTTGTACTGTGGTTGTCTAAACACTGTTGGGGTGCTAACATTGCTGTTTTCAGGTACTTTTTTGTTTATAATTATTTTGAAATTAAGTTTGTATATCAGAAGTATATTTGAGATACTGTTAATGAAAAACATCCACTTTGACTTTTCTGCATTGATATGTCTTCGCATTATAACGTCTATAAGTATGCAAAAAATGACCAATTTGGCTCTCTAATCTCGCTTATTTAAAGAGATAGCAAATTGATGATTTTTTTTTACACGCGTTTTCTAAGGCGCCATGCAAAAACATCAACACAAAATGATCCAAACGAGGCAAACATAGTTGAGTTGACTTCTTAGATAATTTTGCCACTCTGATTCATTCACATTTATCTTACATGGAATAAAATATCCTGACATTTATGTTACCAGCGTTTCTTTTGCCCGTGAGTTTACCCATTTGACTAAAAAATCTTCTACATTTAAGATCTAACAACAAACGATGACGACTATTAATTCGAATCTTAGGATGTACAAGACTATACCTACAACTCTTGCAGATAATAACACAAACATTTCAGTTTTATACTTTTGGAGTTTCCGAAATACATGTTTCGAAAGTCTTTGCATAATGATTTTAATTATCTTTTCTTCTTTCCTAACAAACAATCTCGTTATTAACAGAATGTCCAGTTTACAAGAAAGTGGGATGTTTGACCGTTTGTGGAAGAAATGGAACAAGAAAAGGAATTCCACAAGTTGTTTGACAGTAAGAACAGTGGAACCGACTTCAACAGAGATACTTGAATTGGCATTGGTGATCTTGTGCTCAGGCATTGTTATCGCAACACTTGTTCTATGTAACGAAAGACTATGTATTGTGTCTCACTGGCTGCGTTGATGTGTTACAGCAATTTGCACAAATGAAAGTGTGAGTACATCTTAAATGCCTTATCATTTTTCAGGTTTCTGTGTGTTTGTAATTAATTATTACGTGTGTTTTCCATTTTCTTGTTTAATATGACCTTGCCGTCATTGTTTCTATCTGTTTTGTGTGCCTCATTATAAAAGTGTAATTTGACAAGGAACTATTTCATTACAGATATATATGGATAACAGCTCAAATAAGTATATTTCAAGTGTTGAGTTTCTGGAAATGTCAATTATATTCTGCTTCTCATTTTTCCTTTGTTATTGTCAGATGACCTCAAAAGAAAACGCAGACAGTCGTGGTACGGCTTTCAGTTGACCTGAGGGAATGGGAGATAGAGATAATTTCTAGTCATGTACTTTTTCAAGCTCCTTCAATTACTATATTAGTCAGCCTGGAGCAGTGGCCAATTTTGCATATATGAACCTTCTCGTCTGGACAAAAAAAAAATATTAATCTATCTGGAATTCAGGAACAACAACCCCATTTACTTCTTGGGCTGACAATGTGATTCAAATGAGTAATATGAAATAATAAATGACATACATATCTTAGATTAATTACACAAAGATCAACTATTTTGACAACAATTGAAAACAAAATATGTTTTCTTTATAGCTGAAGTCAAATTAATTGAAGCATTTTTTATCTAGGGCATCATCTTAGAAATATGAATCCTCAAACGATTGTCCTTATAATTGAATTATATATTACTTTTGTATTGTACACATACTTTGGGGATATTGTACTTTTATGACATGATCAGTTCCAAAACATATTTTTGACAAAAGGAGACCAACATTGGCAACTTCTTGATACTTCGATATTATCATACATCCTTAAGCTTCAAATTTGACGGAAGATACCAGTTCGCTCGTGTATTTGTTTCATTAAACCATTACTGCTACAAAATGTTGGTATTCACTTGGTGATTTAAAAAAGGGTCTACCTAAACGGCCATCAGAAGAGTAATATGTGTTCAAAAGACGAACATTGATTTAAAATAATATCTTCAGCTGCTTGTAAATATCAGACATCAAATTACTGACATAAAAGAAATAGGTTCTGATGGCACTCTACCTACCTTGCTAAACATCCAGTCTACCTAACCAGCTTTTCCCTTGATATAGCTGTCTTCTACGAGTTAAAAACCCAGTCTACCTAACCTGTGTGTCCCTTACTATAGCTGTCTTCTTCTACGAAATAAAAATCCAGTGCTTAGATCCAAAATAATAATGGTTTTCATTTTAACCAATTTTCATTTCAATTCTTAATCATCGATAATTGCTCACTATCACACTATTTGTTCATTGTAAATATTTGTATATTTCATTTGTATATATATGTATATATATGTTTTTATATTTATTAAGAATATTGTATATATAATTTTGGAATTTCATGCTCACTTAAATGTAGCACAAATTCCTGAACAGGCAATAAAGATTTATCTTACCTTATCTCATCTTATCTTTTTTTTATTTTGAGCTCAAATAGGATCTATTTTGGTTTTAAGAGTCGTGCAGAATTTCTACGTCGGGACAGATAGAGTCTAACTGCTTCGGGATTTCTTTTTCCTATCCTAATATTTATGAGAAATCGTGCATAAATATAGGAAGAGTAGATCAAATTGCGTTCATGCTTGGTTCCAGTTTGTCGACCATCTGGATACAGGACAGTATAACGACCATCTGGATACAGGACAGTATAACGGTCGATTTTGCCATTATCTTCCATAACGGCAGTGCTTAATTTTAAAACATCATCATTTTAGGTTACAAGCATTTTCATGTAGACATGTTAGGATAAAAAAAATAATGCGCAGTAATTTTTCAAACATGACAGGTGTCACTTGCATATAAAATTACCTTTTGAGGAATAACGTATTGTGGAAAAACAAGCATAATATATACCTTTCAGTTTCATGATACTGATATAATGATATTGATCCTAGAATGTAATTTTTTTCCACTCAAGAAATAAATTTCATAATCTGTTTGTCCAATTAAAACCTGTTGGAAACTTGTAAGTTTGTATAGCTGGTAAAGCTTGCGCAGCCAGTTATACATAAGTTTAACTTACGAGTATCAAACAGGTTATAAATATGTGGACAAACACATTATGAAATTCGTTCCTTATAAATTCTGACTTTGAAATTTAAGGGAAGTTTGAATGCAATTTGAATGTTTTGAAATGCTAAATTAATCACAACACACTTGTTTTGACTCATGTGACAGGCTCCTCGCTCCACCAACATGAGTGCCCTTATTTTAGTAGTTCACTGACAAAAATAGTTCATCGAAAGATCTTGTAATCCATCTAACCTGATTTTCTTATGAATTATTTTAGTCACTATTAAACTCATGAATGAATATCTAGTTCTATTTTAAAATTACAAAAAGATACTTGGGAAAACAATGTGCTATGGTGATTTCATCACTGTGAAATGCTACATTGTTAAAATAGTCCTCATGTTCACATGACCTTGTATTGTCCAATCAGCAGGCCAGATTCGTATAACCTTCATAACGTGAAAGTTAATTTGTATAACATCTACTACCGGTCACATGACTTTGTTAGATCCAATCAGAAGGGAGCATATCGCTTGAATTTCAATTTCTGAATTTATTCATATTAAACTTTAATTTCTGTATTGTAGAAGAAAATTTGAAAAGATAGTCTTGAAGCATTACATGACTGAAATTATCAATATTAACTATCATGATAAATATCTGCCGGCATAATATAGAATTTTGCCATTTCTTTGTTTTGACAACATAAATATTGGTTTCTTACATATAATCTTGTTTTATTCATTTCACTGAAGTAGAATACAAATCAAGCTGCCATATCAAGCCACATCACATAAATTGCATTAAGGTCTGAATATGCATTCGTTCTCTGTTGTTTGAAAACACTTTCTTTATGTACCAAATTGATTAAGTCAAATGTCTATTTAAGCTGTTTAACTTTTGCACTTTCTTTCTGATTGTAAATGGTCAAAGCATCTGAAAATATTTGTTTAAAAGAACAAAATTAGGCATTTATGATGTAGATATTCTGTAAATGAATTGATTGTTTGAAAAAAACCAAGAAGCATCAGGCGTTCATTTGGTTAAATTAAACATGTTTCAATCTATTTTGTCACAATACCAAATGGTCTGTTAATAACTCTTGCATAAAATCGACATTTTAACTTGTTTGCTTGGTAAGTATTAACTTATAAAAACATTGTTTGTAGGGTACGATCTTAATGCAAAACAATTGATATTTCCTAACATTAATCAGACTTAACTTCAATGGTATCAAAATTATGTGTGGTGGCAAATGTTTCTATCACTAAATAGAGTCAATGGGATGAACTTGACGAAATTTACAGAACCCGATGTTTGTTCCTTGCGTTGCAAGATTTTTTTCGACAATGCTGTACAGAGTCAAGAATAACCAACGGTCATTGATACCATATACATTTTGTGATTAGTTTTATTCCGTAAGAGGGCTACAGGCCAACGATACAGATATTGTTCAAGGTTGTTGTATTACAGAGAGCAATATAATAGCCAACTGATACGCTGTTTCGATGCAAGCAAACGTGATAAATTCAGAATATGAACTAATGGGGTCTATAGAGGATACTAAACGACCTTGCATTTAATACTATTTTTCTTAAACGAGTTAATGATTTTGTATAAAACGAGCGAAAGCAACGTTTTTATCTATGTCGAAACGTCGATTTCACAGAATAAAAGTCGATTTCCATAAATTAATCTTCCTTATTGATCATCACACCAACTTCTAGAATGAGAATGCATTTTAGAATATCTAAATGGCATAAAAATGAATGTAAGTGTACTCATATCTTACACTGATAGATTGAATATCCATATAAAATGGTCTACTTAAGTTTTAAACAAATTCTGAAACTTTGCAAGAATGCACACATTAATCTGTTCTATTTATTCATTGAAAGCAGATTGAATTATTCAGTTATGAAAATAAAAGCAAATAAACAATATTTTAATGAACATTATAATTTACATCAACCATATATCTTCAAATGTATATTATTGATTTAGTATCAGATAAAACATTAGAATGTTTAATTTTAACAATAAAATTATATTTCAAATGTTGATCAAAAGTATGGTATATTTAGCAGCTCAATGGTAAAGCGGGCCTCTGGGATACATGTAAGCCGTTAACTCCAGGAGAATATCTCCATCAGGAGGGTTAATATGCTATCATTTGCAGATACACTTTTTACAGGAATATGTCATAAAAAGTCTTTTCGTGTTACAAAGTTCTATAAAAAAGGAGTTTATCGATTCAGTAATTTTCCCTACATTTCAAATCAAGAATTGTGTGACAATATTGACACTCTATTTGTAATTACCAAGTTGAGTACTATAAATGCTAACTGCCTCGAAGACATCACAAATGTTAGGCTATTATATTAACATTGATGAAATAAAACTTAGCATATGTACAATATGTTGGAGACAATTATGAACCTATCACAAAGGTAATGACTCCGCACATGATTTATCAAAGAATAAAAATTATAATTTATACACATAGAAAGCATCATAATTGGAATACAACATAGCAAAAATACACGCAGGAAACTCTTTACAAACTGACTTTAAAGGCACCAAAATGTTAAAAGAGCACAAAAATATATGATAATGACCAAATAATTAAGTCATAAATTAAAAAACCATCATCTGTTTAATCGAATTTTACATTGAAGTTACTGAATTTTGGCCGTGCTTGGAGGAATATGCCAGAATGGAATGAACTAGTGTGTCAATGATATCTGAACCTGTGTTGAGATGAGTCACATTTATCTGCCGCCCAATTTTTTTCGGTGAGTTTAAAGTGTTCGAATGACAAAAGCCTGATATCATGTTACCCATCCACTATTTCGTTTTATTTACGCCCTTTTAATCCGTAAAGATTGTCAAAATTTGAGTCTAAAATGTCCCTTAACCTCCCTAGATAAAAGTATGTTGAATGGGGTCCAAGGGGTGTAAGTATTAAACTACGCTCTTTACTGCCTCACTCCCTGGAGAGTAGTAGGAACTGTATATAGTAAATATGTAGGGTATCTGTTGTGCAAGACTTAGTCCATTGTCGACAGCAGTGACATCAGGACCTTCACAGTGACCTGCAAAACGCAAAAGGGTTAGTAATCTCTTCTTTTCAAATAGGTGTATGGTGAAACGATACATTGTGAATATATTGTACTTTATCATCCAAAACTGTGTTCCACAGGAGATATCGCTTGTGAAAGATCAAGCGATATCTCCTAGGAGATATCGCTCTTTACAGTAGATTTTGAACAATGCCCTGTAATCAGAAAATACATGACATCACAATGGTTTTACATCATCAGTAATGACGTCACAATTCTATGACGTCATAAACATAACATCATCACAATGCTATGACGTCATTAACATGATGACGGTCACAATGCTATTACATCACTGGTTTAGGAGTTTGAGGGCTATGCAGTGTTCAAAGATGTACATTTTTCATGTTAATGTGATAAACAATGATTTGGATGATAAATAGAATCTCACCCTCGTGTCTTCTGATATCAAATATATAAACTCTCGTTGATAAAAGTAAAATATCCTCGGCAAGCCTCGGATATTTAATACTTTTATCAACTTGTGTTGATATATTTGATATCAGAAGACACTTGGGTTGAGATTCTCTATGTATTTCCTGTATATGAAGTTTCTTATTTTACGCTATGAAATTATCATGTCTTGTTGTATGGATAAGACTATATACTAAATTTAAGGAAATAGGTATTAGGTATATTATATTATATAGGTATATTATTTTGAAGATGCCACAATATTTGTCACTTGTTGTCAAAACTATGTAAGGTCGTATTTACTGTTAAATCGTTGTAAATTCGATGTCATTAAAAAATCAACAAAATAACTTACTTTTGACAATTTAACTAATGATTTGTATGTGTGGATGCATATCCAGGATGACACGTGTGTATAGTTCAGAAAAAAAACACTGCAAAACGATTTATACAGTCACGTGTCTATGTATGAGAATAGTGCCTGACCTTCCCTCTTGTTCGTTAAATATACCCCTCAGATGGAGGGTCCTGGAGGGTCCTGGAGGGTCCTTTACATTACTTTACATTTACGTTTGAATAAAACAATACATTTTTGAAAAGTCTAATTCAAATATGCTGCCTACCTTCTACGCATGCTATGATATGCAACATACTGTCTCTCGCAACATAGACCAATGGTTGCCATGCTGACACCTAAACACAGACCAACGAACGTTCCTGCAAGTATCTCTGTTGAAATCGGGTTGGCTGTTTTATCTCTCAGACAACTTGTGGAGTTCCCTCTCTTGTTCCATTTGTTCCATAAACGGTCAAACATTCCGCTTTCTTGTAAACTGGACATTCTGTTGGTTGTAAGAATATTTGTTAAGTGAATTGTTCAAAGTGGAATATTGCAAATTGTCATGACGTGAATGTAAGCTTATTTAGATGCTTCTCTTGTCATTGCCCTTCATCGCTTTAGTGTTCATTATATTTTGTGAAAACAAATGTCAATGTTGCATGTTTGCTTCTGTGGGTTACATTTTATACTTTTTGCAAAGATAATTCTTCATCATTTCAAACTTTCCTTAATTATTGCTCTTGAAAATTAAGTTCAACGTACTCTCTATCAAGATCGTGCTTCAAATGCGATGTCTTTGGTACTGTAAAACTATACTGTTCGAAGAAGAGATGTTCCTTGAATGTTTCGAGTTGACAGTCCTCAGCCTTGAAGTGTTCCGCCGTCTCAGTAGCAACAATTAGAGCGAATTTCTCCTCTTGGACTTTCCCCACTTTCTCTTTTAAAGAAAGATCATGGTCCTTGGCAGTGAATTTCTTCCTCAGATTCTTTACAATTGACAACTCGGATGTCTGCAATGAATATATCAACATAAATAAGACGTGCAACAAATAATTGATTGACAAAGTTCTACTCAACTTATAATGTATAGTTACTTTGCGTAATAAGTAAAATTCTCATATACAAATATTCAAGTATATATTTCCACCTATTCATGTTGAATTCGATCAAAATCTGGCAACTAATTGAGGTTAAAAAATAAAATTGCCAAATTTGAGTCAAGATCTTGAAGGAAAACCGTTGGATTTTTTGCCCTGATGGAACCTATTAATTCTCACAGGATAGGACATTAAGGTTGCTGCGTCAGAAAAACGTAGGGGCGTTGTTTGTTTAATTTCCATACATATATCCTTAGTAAAATTATTGAATAGATATCCAATATTATGCTAATTATGCTACTTATTTATTATTGAAGTAATCAAAGATGCAGATTTACTACTACTTTACATTCAAACTTGATTACCATAAATTTCAAGAACAATACTCCGTTTAATTCAGCCATCAGTTGGTAATCACTCTCGATGAGTTCCTGGTATGTAGTGAAGGGGTGGATGCGTTTCACAGTTGTATAGGAGGCAACCAGGTTTGCTGTGTACACAGCAGTAAGCACGACGAGAGTCCACCACCAAGCAGCGACAAGCACTTTACCACCATTGGTCCTTGGGTCTGACTTAGCCCCTGTGCATTGGAAATAAGTTAATTCATACCATTTGTTATGTAAAAGTCCAGTACATTCATATTCAACAAAAACAAGATCTAACGTTTATAAAATTGACAATAGCCAATCTATTTGGGAACGATTATACTTCCTTGTCCCAAAGAATTATGTGAGTAAAATAACGTTTACATTACAAAATGTGCGTCTGATAAAGAAGAAAAACTTTCTATGTTTTCATTACTTGACGAGTATGCTTCATGTTACAATTATTTAAACAACAAACTCTATATGTACATTTACCTTGCCTTAACAGTGCCCTTAAAATTACTGAATCGTGTGAGTCATGAACGTTGCAAATTTTTCTGTTTTCAACCTCATGTTTTTGGTAACGTTCAAGGCAGGTAAACAAAACCCCGACTATCCCTGCCGCCAGAACTGTCATGAGATACACCAGCCAATGCAGAGGTCTCGTCAGGCTGAAAAACTGACTGGGTAGATGCGACCTGTAGAGCACTGTGAAGCCCACGATCGCCATGGAGGGAGAAATGTAGTCGACAACAGCTGTACGTTCCTCCGTGATCACTTGGCAACACGCAATGGCATCCCTCTCCTGTTGTAAAGATTGTGCTACCATTATGGAAGACATCAATTGAGATGTTACTAAATAACTGATACTGCTTGGCAACACGCAATGGCATCCCTTTCCTGTTGCAAAGATTGTGCTAGCGTTATGGACAATATCAAATGAGATGTTACTGAATAACTAATACTGCTTAAAGGTTTATTTTATAGTGTATTGATAGTTCTTCTTCACACATAGTATGTTATTTCACATCAGTTAAATTCATTTTTAACTAGTGGTAGGAATATCGCATCAAATTATCTCCCTTGCTTTAGTAACGTCCCTTAGTTATTTTAAGTATGGCGGCCGGGTGGCATTAATTTCAAAGGCAAATTAAATACAATTCTTCTTGATATAGCCTTGCAGCATGCTAAAAGTATTGTGCACTTTTGGTTAAAAGTTATTTTCTTCTTAAAAACGACGCTTTATCTATAACTTCGATTCTAATATGATATGGCACAGAGACGTGGTATAAATACATTTCAAAAGGTTTTCTCCTGAGGACATTTACATCAATACCAAACATATTGAATCTATGTCCTGTTTCACAGATAAATTTGCTAAAATTTACCTTCTTAATGCAATAGGACGACAAGCCATAACTAACTGAATTATGCATGTTTAAAGGACAGATTGCTGTTTTAACGTACATTGGAGGCCATTTTGAAAATAGTGGCCATCTTGGAAAACAGTTGGCCCTCAATCCATATTGAATATGCATATCAAAAACTTCCTCTCTTCCAGAGATGGTTCTTTTCTACAAAGTGCACAATAGGTGTGATATATTGCAACATTCTGCAGGAATATAGGTAGTCGTTAGGTCTATATTGACATTATCTTCCCTTTTTCTGCAGAAGAAGAATCAATCCATCCCATGAACCATTACGTTTTATTCCCCAAGAGCCATCAACAGGTTCCATGATTGTGTAACTAAAACAAATCATGGCAAATGAAAAAGGATTATCAATAAACGATGTATTAAATAGGATCAGTGATGAAGGCCGAGGGTTCTTTATAAAATCAAAAGTAGATATAAATTACCCAAACAGTAAAAAGAATATAAAAACTTATTGCCAATTACCTGAAGTTCAATCTGCCGGCAAGAATATACAAGAGATCAATGGCATAGCCTTTGTAAAGCGTCTCCACATTCACCACTTCCTTAATTACAATCCTTCGAGACTGGAACAGAACTATTCTTATACAGATTGCAATGAAGATGACAACTTATTAGAATAGAATACTTGTCTTTCTAAATTTAACATTAACTTTAGACCTCAGACTTGATTTTTAAGAATAGGGATTGAAGATTACAGAAAGAAAGCACCAGATTTTCAAGGAGATTAAAATTACGTGAAACATAAAATGGGTACTAATAGTAGTATAGTGAAGCTCATTTGACCCTGTATGGAGAGCTGAAAGTAAAGTCGGTAATTATAGATATCAATATGATAATATTTAATGATTTAAACGTGCAAAAGAAACGTCCTCGTGCGTTTTCAACCTCTAACTAATAAATAACAACACACTTGTAAATTCCAAACTTTAATATGATTAACATGGTGAATATTCATCATAATGAAATGAATGAAAATATTTAATGAAATAAATACACTTTTGTACCGTTTTGCAGATTCGTTGACTAGGGGTGTATTGTCCGGTATTCGATCACCTGTCGCAGCATGGAGCACACTGTTAAGTCACCGAAACGTCCTAATATCGGGTGTGCCCCCCTCGGGATGCAAGAAGTGACACAACACGACGTCAGACAGAGGTTGTTAGTCGCCTAATCACATGAATAGGGATCTGGCGCCATTCTTCCTGCAAAGCACGTCCTGTACTGTCAAAAGAGGCTGTTGACGTTGTCGAACACGGCGCCCGAGGTAGTCCAACAGATGCTCTATCGGCGGCATATCCGGTGATCTCGCTGGCCAGGGCAAAACATGCACATTGTTCGTGTTTAGAAAGTTCCTTGTAATGACAGCAGTGTGGGGCTTGGCCTCCATAAGGTTCCGTCTACGATGCAACAACGTGACGTTCGCTCGTACCGCCGCCTGTAGACACGTACCCGGCCGTCGGGCTTGTTGAGCTGGAACTTGCTCTTGTCGGTGAAAGGCACTCGGCTCCAATGTCGCTGCTGCCATTGTCGACTGGTTCTTGCCCAAGCCAGTCTTCGACATCGAATTTGATGCGTTAACGTCATCCCCCTGTAGGCTCGGATTCCGTGATGACGTAGTCGTCTGGTTACTGTCCATCTGCAGATTCGATGGTTTAGGCCGTGTGCAGCAGATGACGTCACGGTGAGGAATCTGTTCCTCAGGTGAAGCAGCTGTAAATGTCTGTCTTCGTTGGGGGTAGTCACCTTCGGTCTACCGCTCCTTGGCCTGTCTGCAGTCCTGCCAGTCTGCCTGTGACGGGTCACCAGTCTACCAACTGTTCGCTTCGAACAGTTCATGATTCAAGTGACGTGGTCGTGTGTAGCGCCTAGTTGAAGCATCCCGATTGCTCACTCTCTCTGCTCTGACGTTAACCTTGGCATGTTCTTCGTGTCAATCTGCTGTAATCAATACCCAAGAACAATTTGGTGGGTGTTTATACCCCGCAATCATACAGGTATTTTCTGTACATATAGGAAATTTTGCTGATCTAAGTCAATTTTCTCGCAAAGCACGTGCATCCCATGCTTTTTTGTGGCTAAGTCATCAAATTGAGTGTTCAGGTGACCTGTTACTGAGAATGAGCTATGTTCATGGTCATTAAATAGAAAATGACAAATAAAAATATTTTGAGGACGTGTCTTTTGCACGTGAGTTTATGATGGAACATTATTAAAAACTCAATATGAATTGTATGAATAGCGATTGTGAAAGGTAGAGTGATAAAACAGGAATCATTTTAAAAGCATACATTTTATATAAAGGTTTAAAGGTAAAACCTATTGATATTTTGCCAGCAAATCTTGGTAAAAAAAATGTATCATAAATGATACACATTCAAGGGCGGATCCAGGATTTTTGAAAGGGGGGGGTCCCAAAATAATTTTTCTTCACTCAGGGGGGTGGGGGGGGGGGGGGGGGGGGGGGGGGGGGGGTCCACGACCCCTTATACATGGATTTGAAAGGGGGCGGGTGTTGAAAAGGGGGGGGTCAGGACCCCCTGGATCCGCTAGTGACATTACAGATGAAATAAAAGACGTAGAATAGACATGTTTGATACTGGTAGCATGTAAACGCTGATGTGTCTCCTGTTGTATCCGTATTTGACGTTAGGAAAGTAGCACATGGAGACATCCGGTCCACACTCTGATACTGGGGTGAAGACGTTACCAAATGGGTGGCTTCTCAGGATCATAGGAGTTAAGCTTGGTGAATTCTGAAGAAAACATATCTTTTTCTATTTTCATTTTTGGTAATATATTCATATAATATTCCAAAATTCAAGAAATATTGATAATTATTCATCATGTTTTTTTAATCTTTAGCGTATTTGGTTTAAAATTTTATATGAAGAATTGCATCTACCTTGTTTGTTAACAACAGTGCAACATTTTCCAGGAATATTACATTATTGACTTGAAAGATGATGTCACTTAAAATCAACCATTGAGAACTGTGCTTGAAGTCAGTTGTCTTGAATATTTCATCAAATTTGTCAGCCTGTAAAAACGAGGTGCTCATTTTAAACTAGTAACTCTCGTTGTCACGTCTCGGAGGTTCTCTTCAATCAAATTTGTTTTACGCTATCTCCCTCACTTCTTAAAAGACATCACATCGTTGTCGAGCACAGTCGTTTCTTAAGGTCCTAAAACCGTGATGATCTGAAGTTGTTTCAAAAGTTTGGAATAATGTGATAATGTCGAACGTTCTGACAACTATTTGTCTGACTCTTTCTTACGTCAAATTTGTTAAAATGACATCATTCAAATGATTCCATTGGCATGTTTCAACGTGAAACCATGTGACTATATACCCTTTCAATACAATACTTCAGCGTTAAATTCTTCATTTCCACAAACAAGAATTATAAATGCAAACAGGAATAATTGCCTTTCCGCTTTTTTGAATGCATACTAATTCAGGTGTATAACCAACCATCTGTGAAAATAGCATGATGATAACAAATGTTAGATGTCAATACGTCAAATTTAAAGTCAACAACCTCCCGCGATTTTCAAACTGAGTTGAACGTATTTTTTTAACTGCTTCAAAATACTTTTGATTGAATTTTATATCTTCCAGTGTGTGATAAATCAGATAAAGCTTCAAGAAAACGTTTAAATCGAAACTACAAGTTAAGGTACTCTTACATGGATTATCTATCAATATTAAAAAAGAATCCCTAAAGTATATCACATATCAAGATATCTTGTCTGGGAAAGAGCCAATGCATATTAAATTATGTTTTTGACGTACTCAGTTCCACTTAAGATTATTATTTGAATTACACGGCAACATCACGTCTCTAGGGTTTAGGTTGTAAAGTTGTTTAAAGTCTATCAAACAGTTTTGCTCAAGTTAATATACAACATATTTCAAACAAACTAAGATGACAACAAGGGATTGGTTTAAAAGTGGTAAAACATTTAAATCAAAGTAAGAATTTACCTTCGAAATAACATCTTCGATGAACGTTTTGTTGCCTGATAAGACAATGTTGATGTGTGGAAACATCGCGTCATGGATCTCGAGGAAGCTGCTGTTGAGATTTGCAGGAGTTACTTTATACATGAACATTTTGATGACCGAAAGTCCATGTACATCGAGTACTGTCAGATCCTCTGAATATAAAAGGCAATCTCTATACTGAGGACTATAGTGAGGAAAACAGACATCATACACAGTGGAATGAATTCAAATTTTCAAGGATTCGTGGCTACAAAAAAATTTAATAGGTAATCCTTTCGAATAACAAAAACATGGTAAGTCTTTCATTCATCATGATTTTTCATATTTTGCATCATTTAAACGGAACCATTCGAGCGGGGTTTTTTGTGGAAACAAAATTCAGGAGGACTTTCCTATAATTATATGTGATTTTTACATGATATTTTCACACTTGATTTTAAGTATGTTTGTGAGGTTAGCATTTCAAATGTTCAAGATTAAACAATTTGACAAAGAGTGTATCGCTCAAAAATTAAAACAGCGTGAAATGAAGCCAATCATCTAAGCTACGATTGTGGAATGCATTACTACGACAAAATGCTTTCGCAACTGATAACTAAATTATTTGTAAATATGCTCCTCTTCTATCAATCAAGTTATTTCTTTTTTTTGTTAATGAATTAGCATAATACAGTACATTTGGTTTATCGCAATGCTAACATTTCAAGATTGCGGTGGAAAACCCGATCGATTGATTCCTTTAAGAATCCAAAATTACCTTCTCCGCTGTACAATGTTATCAATGTCTTCCATTTCAGTCGTTTTATCAGTGATGATAAATCGAATGTTTTCTCGGCCTTGCATGGTGTGTCTGAAAAATACCAGTATATAAAAGAATATGGACAAATAAAAAGTCATCTCATTCGAAATTTTATTTAGGAAAATAAAAATATCTTAACGATAATTTTAGCTTTAATTTTAGGATGGCAGCGTCAAACCATTGTCTAAACATTACATTTCTCCATTACTGTAATAGATAAGGGTAATGATAACATTTAATGATATCTATTTTTACATTACATTGTTAGCATAATTATTTAAATCAAATATTCTGATACCTTTTTCGGCTATTTCTTGTCCAAATGCAGACGCAATTATCAGCAAAAAGGATATCGGAATCCGGTCTAGCCAGTTCATTCCTTTCAGACTTTGGCTTACAATGACTATTTTGCGAAAAAGATCTTACAACGGAAACAGAATCAGATACTATATTCGAGGAATCAGCTGCAAATGACGGAGTTTAATTAAACAACCAAAAGAGTTCGTGAAATAGATCAGCTGTATGCCACTGTATGCCGTGTCGTTCAATTTACATGATTGCTCAATCAGAGGTGATTTGCTGGAAATCTCACTTTGTAAATATGATTTGTGAAATTAAAAGTTCAATTATGTAGAACTTGTAAATAGGACATTATTTTTCATGGAGACGCATGTAACCATGTTGTTTACAGAATACTAACAAAAAATAGGATTAAAAATTGGAACCTGGTGAATTTTTCTCCTGATAAGGACAATAATTTTCGAACCTTTGAAGCTATATTGTCTCCATATATAGTGACATCCTTTAAAGTGAATTCCATGTTGCAAGGAAAACTATTTTCATAGATATTGTGACCCTGTTGTCCTTTGAATAATTACCTATAAAAATCAGAAAATAGCTATAACAAAGCCAGATGAGACACATACCTAAGGCTATACTATTACTAGGTAACGAAATTTCCCCCTTAAACATTCCTATAAAGTTTACTAATAGTGATTTTTACTTTTTCACGTGACAGAAATCATCTTAATATATCAACGCTGTTATGAATATTTAAGCTATTAAAACATAACAGAAAATGCTTCCTATTTATTTCAAAGTCAAAAGGCCAATAATTATTATATCAACAATACCAACAACAACATCATCATTATTATCATTTATCATTCATCATCCATGAATGACGTATCCACCAATCATTCATCACTCAACTATGTGTCATAAATCATTAATTCATCAATCACCAATTTTAAATCATTCAGCATCAATTCATTATCAATCAAATAATTACTAATTATCAAACACTAAAACAATCATTAATTAATCATGTATGATCAACCATTCAACTCTTAAGATAATCATTAACAATCATTTATCAATTATCCATCAATGATTCGTCAATCATAAATCAATCATTGTTAATAAATCAACACTAAATCACCAATCATTCAACACTAATTCATCAATAATTCAACACTAATCAATCAATCATTCATCTAAACAATCATTCAACAATAATTTATCCATCACATATTCAATCATCGCCCTCCAAACCAAAAATGAGCAACGCCCGCTCCCAAAAAAAATTGCCTAAACTGAGGTTCCAATGAAAGCATTCCTTAACATGTTGATTTAATCAATATGATATTTCCATGCAGTTATATCATTGAGTAAGAACCAAAAACAACTAACTATTTATGAATTCTCGTGAATTCCCAAGATGTTAACCTTGAAGTAAATGAATTGTAACAGGTTTTGTCTTATACGAATGTCTCAATTGAGCAACTTTCACAGTCCTTTCTTCAGTGTTTGAATACGAACGATATAGTTTCATGATTTACTTTTATCTATATAACCATTGCTTGGTAATAATATTATATCTTTGTCAGATATTGACTCTGTTATCTCATTAAAACCATTAAGGTCAATCGAAGAAACTTAATTATGATGATCTATTACGTAAGATACAATTAAACTTATCTTGTTCAGAGTCAATATATTCCAATATTGTGCATTTACATGTACAAGTGTATCAAACAAATGAAGACTAAGTTTACACAGTGATCAGACCATGTTAATGTTCTATAAAATATGTATCCCTGAAGATTACACACAATGCTTTTAGGGGAATAGCAATCTGACTGTAACACGGCAACAAGGACAAACCAGCAATATTTTAAATGATTGACATAAAGTGTGATTGTTTCTAAAGAAATCCAAGATAAAAATACTGCCTCGCCATCCAATTCAAATTCTATCCAACTCATATTTATAATTAAGTGATATAAATAAGTTAAATGAGTACAGGTTATATTAAAGATAAGGATGATTTCATTTAATTGTAGAGGACTGGGGAATAAGAATAAAAGAAGGGAGGTAATGAATATTTATAGAAAGAAAAAGTACCCTTTCATCTGCTTACAAGATATTCATATAGCAAAAGCTGATATCAATAATATGAGAAATGAATGGGGACTACAATCTATAATAGCACCCTTCAAACAAATGCCAGAGAAGTGACAATCCTTTTTAACAATGATGTAGATTTTAACATTCACAGAAATGATGAGGATGGAAATTATATATATGCTGACATTACTGTAGAAGATAAAATATTTACTTTAACAAACTTATATGGACCAAATACTGATGATCCTTACTTCTACATTAAGCTCTTTGAAAACATTCTTTCCTTTGAGAATGAGTCCTTAGTGATAGTTGGAGACTGGAACCTTGTTTTGGACCCTTCAATTGATTTAGAGAACTATATACATTTAAATAATCCTAAATCAAGAGAAACTGTCTTAAATTTTATTGAACATTATGACTTACTGTACTGTTGTTACTCAACTGTACTGTGCATGATATATTGTCAATTGTTGACTTGAATGATTCCTCATGATGTGCTGTAATACAAAAAAGTGGAATAAAAAAAAAAAATAAAAAAAAAAAAATATTACCAACATTAATGAGATATCTGACAGCACTTCTATCTTAAAAGAAGTAACATCTTTTTATATCTAATCATGATATTGATGATAAGGTTACATTAGATGATGTTTAAAAACTATATTAGATGATGAACTTGGAAAAGAACTTGAAAAGGACATTGATTTTGATGAAATTACTTTTGCAGTTAGAAATATGAAAAATAACAAAAGTACTGGATTTGATGGATTCCCCTTTTTTTAAATTCTTCTGGAAAGACCTTAAGGAATGGATTTTTAGAGTTATCAAAGATGTATTAAACAAGAAAGAATTATCAATGACAACGAAGAGAGGGGTTATAGCCTGCATACCTAAAGCAAACAAAGATAGAAATTTATTAAAAAATTGGAGGCCTATTACTCTTCTAAATGTATAACAAATCGTTTAGAAAAAGTCTTTAGATATACTCATACATGTACATGGAAACCAAACAGGTTTTATTCCAGGTAGAACAATAAGTGAAAATACAAGTCTATCATTTGACATCATGTTTAACAAAAGCAAGAAATATCCGAGGTTTAGTAATTATAATTGATTTGGAAAAAGCTTTTGACACAGTTTCAAAAGATTTTATAAACTTAGTCCTAAAACAATTTGGGTTTGGTCCTCAATTGATAAGCTTGATAAATGCACTTACACATCTTACACCTTCTTGTGTGATACAAAATAGGCATATATCTGAGTTCTTTGACAAGAAAGGGGGATGTAGACCAGGGCATCAAGTTCTTGGTACACTGGTAATGAAACGCAAGATCTCTAAGTTATAGGCATACCAAAGTTGAACAAATCTGATTTACATGAGTTACAATTCCACATCGAACATAATCAGTAGGACAACACGGAGGCAACACGGGATGCACCTGACAACTCACGCTTGTTGATACTGGTACAGGTACATGTTGCCATGTTACCTGCAAGATACATGCATTTCTTATGCAAACAATCAGCTAAATGCTAAAGGCAAATATCAGTGACAGTATGCACACAAGTCGGATCGAAGATGTCAACATGTTTTAAGAGAAAACTAAGGTCATCATTAAAACAAATACTGCTAGACGAGTTTAAATAAATAATAAATGTTTAAATGGCAATACCGATCTGTCATTTTCAAAAATACTATAGATCCAGTAATCCGGTTCGTTATTCGTGAGCAAAATATCTGAAAACATTTAATCTTACTGTATGTTAAAGTTCTCTCATGATTTTTGTCTTCTTACCTTCTACCCTTCCCCTACTTGTCATTCGTTCAAGAATGTAATGTATTATTGTGAATATGCATGTTTGAAATATTAATTGTAACAAGTAATGTTTGAAATATTCATAATGATAACTTAAGTTCTGAATCCACTCTATGTAATCCACTCCTTGTAAAACCATCTCTATGGATGTCATATGGTATTTTTCAGACTCTGTACTGGTTTGAATTGTCTTACATCGAGAGTTTCATCTAGTCAGTTAATAGCCATATCATAAAAGGTATATCAATGTCACCTCTTCCGTGTATATTGATCAAGTGTTACTTCACTCCATTGTATTTCTATTTAATTATATTCATTTTTATTTGCCAAATTGATATACATACATACAGTTCAAGACACACGGAGTAAAACAGCAATTCTTGAAAAGTTAGCTTTTATGAAGGATACTGATAAACAAAAGGTGAAGGTCGTATATGCCTTCAGTACAAGTAAAACATCAAGACGAAATTATCACAGTAGAATTATGCCCTGATTGTGCCTGTCAGTCCGCCATGTTCAGCTTCATAGTAAGTCATAGCTTTTTTTACTTTCATTTTATTCAAGACGAGAAAAAAACATAATCAATAATGATCAAATATATCTCTTCTGTACCAATCATAACTACCAGCATTCGACGTACCGCAGAGGATTCCTATATACTAGGGAATCAGATTAACACTCATCGTCCAGAGAGTTGCCAGAGAGTTGTATGCATGCAAGCAGACACAAACAGAGGAAGATATGCAATGTCCATATGTCACTTTATTTATTTTCATTCCTCGTCTGTTGTTGTTTCAAATTAATTTTGAATAATGATCTTCCGATGATTTCTCCTCAAATTCATCATCTGTGCCAGGATAAACCTATGAATAAGTAGTTCACAACAAAGAACAATAACACACAACACTAAACCACACGCAAGGATTATGAAGCTGCCGGTAATCGTCTCAGTAGAGATGGTCTGAACTTTCCTTTCTCGCAAACAGGTGCTTGCATTCCTCTTCTTAAACCACTTTCTCCACAATATGTCCAGCGTGCCACTCTCTCGTAAGCCGTACATTCTGCAGAGATCAATGTTATATATCAATTTAATGGCTTCATTAAATATCACGAAAACTACAAAACATTTTACAAGAAACGTCATGAATAAGATTCGCTATTGTTTTATAAAATAATTAAAAGAAAGTACTTACATTTTTTCTATGTCATATTTCAAGGTTGATTGTTTTGGGACAGCGAAAGCCAAATGTTCGAAGAATATGTTTTCTTTTATAACTTCAAGATCACAATCTGCTGCCATCAAAGGGTTTGCAGTGGATCGATATGCCAAAAGAGCAAACTTTCCATCGTTCACTCTCAGCATTTTCTCTTTCATTGAGGTATGAATGAGACCGATATCCACTTGATAAAGTTTCTTTCTGAGATTTCTGATCAAAGGCAAATCAAAGGTCTGAAGTGCACAAAAACAAGCATCAGATAGTTATAGAAGCACGAAAGAGGTAGGTTCAACCGTTAGGTTCTCAAAATTCTCATAAATGTTATATCATTTTAAATTAATTTGAATTATTGAATTACTTAAACGCAAAGATGAATGAAAAACACATCATATTATTGCATAACGTTTCTGTGATAGTTATAAACATTTAAGATGATACAGTTTATTACCATGAACTTAACACTTGCAATCCCTGGGATCTCATTCAGCAAATAGTAATCACTCTCTGCAATCTCCTCGTATGTAGTAAAGGGATGGATCCTGTCAGAAGATGAGAAGGAGGCTGCCTGATTGGCTGAGTATATTCCCGTCACGATCATCAGGAACATCCACCAGAACGAGATGAGGATCTTACCAGCACGTGTTTTGGGGCTGTATGTCGTTCCTGTCAAGAGTGTTTCTATCTACATAAGGCATATTCAGGAATGGTTGAAACCTTTGTGTACGGCCATTATCTGGATCTTTATTTTTAATTGTTAAACATTAGATTGATTCTTTAAATTTCAAATATATGTTAAAATGAACAAACATAGCATTAGAAAATCAACGGTTTACCCTGTCTAAATACTGCTCTAGTGATAGGACCGATTCCGCAGACAGTTGCTGAGTCTGTTCCCTCCTTGGATTTGAATCTCTCAATGAAAGAAAATATTATGATCACCACCAACGTCACACCAAATAAAACCACATACACTTCCTTCTGGAGAGGTCTTGCAATAATGGAGACAGGACTAAGTGATAATGTTTTATACAGAACACTTATTCCATCTGTGTAGATCGAAGGGTAAATAAAGTCAATGACATCAGCTCGTTCCTTGGTGACAGTAAGATCTGAAGCCGCCAAGTCAATAGTCTGGAAAGAAACAAACATATAAACGAAACAAACTGAAATATAGTTATTTCTTGAACAATGAAATCGTAAACAATGGTATAGCATATAACATTTGAGAACTAAGAGAAATCTCGTACCTTATTTTGTAAATTGCCAACAATTCCATCCCAGGAACCTTCCGCAGGTTCAGAGATACTGAAGCTGAGACAAACCATTTTTATGATGAGTTCAATAGACAATAGGGATAAATATCTTCTAGATGTTATATTTTCAAAAATTTGGTGTCACATAACAAAATCTTACAATGTGCTTTCGATTATACATAACTGATAATATCTTCAACGTTGACTGACAAAGTTGAACAGAAAGAAAAACTTTGCAATTAGAATTATATACACAAGCTGAACACACGTTTGTTTAACCTTGTAAAAATTCCTAATTATATTATTATTTTGGGAAAATATACTTAAAGTCAAAACTGTTTGACAAATTTACAAACATATATATCATATTGCACTACATGTTAAGTGGAAAGATATGTTGAAATATAGAAACATTTCTGCCACTGCCTGAAGAGTGATGGCGTCATATTTCGAAAATTCAGATTTTCTTTTTTTCTGCAAATATTTTTGAATGACCACTTGTTTGCAAAAAACATTTTTTAAAAGTCAATATTGGTTTTCATTATCATATACCTTAAGCTTTATGCAATAGATATTTTGAAATTACTGTTTAATTATAAACATAATCAAGAAACATGAGTTATTTTGCCTTTTGGGGTCAATTTATCGGTGCCAAATGCGTTCTTTAGTACTGAATACCACCATTAAGTTTATGATAAGATATACCCAAACATGTTAATTTTGTTACTATGATTATTTTATGACTCGAACTTCATTATATATTATATCATTACGTATAACATGATATTTGCGCTAAGTACAAAAGTAAACAGAATTGTTAAGTAAAGATCCCTTACACCAAACAGACCTTATATTAAGCTTTCCAGTCACCTGTTGAAGGATGTCAATCGCATAACCAGTGTAAACAGGAGTGTTGTTTACTATACTTTTGATGACGTAATTCTTATTCTGTAAGACAATGTTCATCTACATTCAATGTCAACAGTAAAAAAAATCAATTAATTTTCAGTTAACACAAAAGTAATTTTTATTATGCATTTTCATGAATTATGGTTGTTTAATTTGGTTTGGATAGTCATTGTGTAATAAGTGTGATATACCGGGTATGTGATGACTCTGATCCGTCTATTGTTGTATCCATATTTGACGTTAGGAAAGTAGCACATGGAGACATCAGCTACACACTCTGATACTGGGGTGAAGACGTTACCAGATGGGTCCTGTCTGAGGGTCATCATTGGTGGTAGTCCATTAGGCTGAAATGATCTAGTTTACGTTAATAATTTGCAAGAATCAAAACGTTGACGAAAAAGTTGAAGAATCAGAGGGTGTTTTCGCCTTGAAATAATGCTTAACAGGACTCGGTCAGTGTGTTAAAGCCAGTGAGAGTATATAAAGAATACTTTACTCATGATAATTAAGCACCCCAAACTGTGAAGTGATGCCATTGAAAACTTACGATTCTTTGAATATATTTATCAATCAAAACATGAGAATATTTTGAAGATTTTTTAAATAATTTCTTCAAGGAAGGTTGATTCATATTGATATTTTAAGACATTACGACTGGGCTTGTCATGGTTTTCATTTTGACCAAGCTAAGATTCTAGTGCCCGAACTTCGTTATACACTGGTGTCAAAAACAATTTATGTCACAAACCATCTTTTAACAAGCAAAATGGAAAAGTCACTGGTTTCCCTGTCTTCATTTATTATTGTCCATTTTTGACCGAAAGTATATAATAATACGATTTGGGAAATAAGTTTGGAAAGTTTTGAGTTTAATTCGTAAATCAAACATATCGAGGGGTCATTACAGTTAATGCTGACCATATAATGTGATTAGGCCATTTCAATCGAGTTTCTGTTGTTCCAGAATTTTTTATTTTATAAGGTTCATAATGATTTAACTAATTTGGTAAAAGACAGTCACTGACATTTTACCAGTTGGCTTGAAACAATTGAATTACTCACATTAAAACTACAAATATTCACAGTGTTTTGACATAAAAGTACAATGCTAATATCCAAAAGATGCGAAACGATATATCAATGAGATTTTCCCTTTATTGCATGATTGTAATTCCATCGTTTCATAACATCATTGTTTCTGACACGTTGCCTTTTCCTAATAAGACAACTGATCATGGTAAGAAATACCGTGGGGGTGCCCTTCCATATGTTTATTTACAATCATGCATTAATGATTTCAATCTTGTTTACCTTCGTTTTTGTTGTATTTACCAAAACGATGTTTTCGAGGAAAGTCAAGTTGTGTTGCAGGTCCGGAATAAAACCCTCGTAGCAGATTACCAACCATTTTGAATGGTGTCTAAAATCCGTTGAATAATGGTGTAATTCATCAAACCTGTCAACCTGTAAACAGCACAGAACAGCAGTATTTTCATTTTTGATAACTTCAAACGGTCATGTCATTGAAAAGTATTTATACCCTAATGATGCAGTGATCAATCTACAGATATGACCTTTTGAGTTAAGGGAGTCGCTACCAAAATGGTTTGTGAGTCCAATCTGATTTAAATGAGTCCATTGATAAGTAAGCACATAGTATCACAAAAAAACTATGCATCCCAGGACTCACAGCTTATATTTCTATGAGTCCTTTCTAAATTTCATGAGTATTTGAAGCAGGACTCGCAGGTAAATTTATCCTTGATGATGATAGATAAATATTATACAATGAAATAATTCATATGAAAGATTTTGTTTAATGGAACTTTTCAATGAATCAATACTAAATACCTGAAGAAGCACTTTACGAACGAATGATATTTCCCCTGTTATAACTATGTTGACATCCGGGAACATCAAGCTGTGAATCTCAAGGAGACTGGATGTCAGGTTATCAGGATCAATATTGTACATCAGGAACTGAACTCCAGGGAGGTCAGAACTAGACTCCATTGTAAATTCCGGTCCTGAAATAATCTGGATATTAAGTCAAATATCATAGTTTATCTAGTAGCATCCAAACATGAGTTTTCCATAGCATACTCAATACAATATCACCACTTGAATGTTAAATCCTGAAAGATTTTGTTTTTTGTACCTTAGGGAGATGCCTTGCTAATTGGTCTATTTTTTATTACAAATATGAAAAACAATGACCAAGGATTAATAATCGAGATAAGGACATTGATCTAAAAAAACTTGGTTTATGGTTTTACATTGTTAAGAAATATCATACATTTTTCTTACCTTTAACATGCTGTATCTTAACAACTGTCCTCCAGTTTAAATCTTTTATGATTGATGTCATTATTTCTTGATAATTTTCTGCAATACCAATTTCAATACACATTTTAATATCAATTTATCAAACAAAACATAACATGACAAAAATCTTTTCTCCTACAAGTTGAACCTCTTGTAACTAGCGAGCATATATTCTGAAGTCATAAAAATCAGTTATCTTACATTAAACTGTGAAAAGGTTAGTGTTACTTTTACAATATATTCACTAATAAGAACACTAGTAGCAGAAGCCGAGATTATGAATGTCTACAAATACACTAGCTAGTTTAGTGTAAAATTAATAAGTCCCTTGCAAGTTTTTGTGAAGATGAGAAAGGCATAAAGTTTGCATAAGAAATGAAAATTATATCAATGCATGTACATTTAACGAATGCAATATAAATAAGAAGGTATTTTAAATCTTTCAGAGTATATACAAAGATATACTGTTTTTCAAATCTAAAAACGCCATTATAATCTGTCAAAAATGATAAGTTTCTTCTCTGCACAAACGATATGAAGCTGAGCATTGCACCAAATCTCGTATTATAATATATTGCAATATACAGATTATGTATTGCAATGATATTGCAATATATTGAAGTAACTACGCAAACAACTGTTTATATATGATCTTCAAGACGTACATACCTTGCTTAGCTTGAGAGTCCTGCTTGGTACAGACAAGTGACAAAGTCATTGCTACACTTACAAGAAAGAAGTTAAAGAACACCATCTTATTTCCATATATCATTTTTAGGTTGTGAAAACATTTAACTATCTCAATGATAAGACAAAATATTTTGTAAAAGAGCATCGGGGATTATTGATTTAAGCTGGATTTTATTTTCATGGTAACATTTGATAAACTAATGGCTAGTTTATTTACCAATGATAAACAGAAATGATTGACTAAGATAAAAGGCTGTTTCATTAATCATTAACAAAGTGAAACCTTTACTCTGGATTATATGTTCTGTGTAAATAACATCTTCAAATGAATATCGATGCAAATGACACGTGATAATCTATTACCGCAGTTGTTCGGTCATTTGCAAATAGTCATATGTGAAATTCAATAATTACAAATTGATAAATAATTCGTCCAACAATGTCGAATGATGACAATCTTACATCAAGCAAAATTTATTAATAAATGACAAATAAAAGAGGGCCCTTTTGTTTACTTTTAATGTCATGTATCCATAAAACGATATAAAAGATATATTTGCCATTTCACATTTTCTAAAATGTATTTATATTTCTATATCTATTTCAACAAAGCATCTTTGAACAAACGAGCATATGCTATCTTCAAAAAATGGAATTTAATTTCTTGTTTTTTGTTCCATACCATTTATTAAAGTGAACCTGTGTATACGTCATAAGTTTGTGTGTTCCAGATTTTAGTAAAATCCATTTAAATCGTATCTATGTTAAAATTACTCAACGGCAAAAAGAAACGTCACAACCTACAATGCATGACAGTTACATACACGATTGATAGAAAGATGTATCCAAAATATACAGCATGTCAGCAGACGCCAACTATCTTACTTTATTAATTTTGAATCATTTCTGCGTTATTTTGCTTTTGAATGTATTGTTTAGTTTTTGAAAAGTTTGATCAATTTTCACTTTATAGTCCATTAACAATGTTTCTCAACGGGTCGCTAATGCCTTCTAATCGGATTTATGTTGTTTAAGCTTTTAGTAAAGAGTGTGACTTTTGTATTTTCCTTGTCGGGATATCGTGCATTATTTTGTTAAAGTTGGTATTATTTTTTATGGTATTATTTGATAAACTAATGCCTATTTCATTTACCATTGACTTAAATTATTGAAAAAAATTATTTCATTTATTATTAAAAAGTTAAATATTTTCTGAGTCAATAACAGTTTGAAATGGATATCGATGCAAATGACATGTGATAATCTAGTACCACAGTTGCTAGGTCATTTGCAAATGATCATATCAATTGGAAAATAGAA
Source organism: Steromphala cineraria (assembly GCA_916613615.1). Lineage (NCBI taxonomy): Eukaryota > Metazoa > Mollusca > Gastropoda > Trochida > Trochidae > Steromphala > Steromphala cineraria. The sequence goes on along the minus strand of OU744724.1, from coordinate 6,327,734 downwards.
ATGAATTGCACAACTTGATAGCCACACTGTTTAAATAATTCCTTATTTATACAACGAACTTTGCATATATGGAATATTGTTTATGGTACTAAATATACACACGTGAGTAAAAGTAAATTTGCCATGCGTTCATACGTGTTTCATTTCTGCTTAAGCAAAAGGGTTTCCATCTCTCCACAAAGAGGCAGCTCAGTCATGTTTCTTTGATCTAGCCTGTGTTTCAATTAGTCAAATACATTGGGAAAGTAGAAGACTGATTGGATGCAATCAAAGGTAGTTGTGAAATCAGCGACGCCATCTCAAATATGGTCATTCGCAAAGCCTCGGTCATTTCAGTATGCTACGGCAAAACCATATCGATAAAAATGATTATCAAGGGGACATAACGAAATATCGCTTTTTCTCTTCTCAACAGTGTTTTAGGTTAATAAATAATTATCTGATTTGGCTGCAAATAAGGGGGATCTCGTTTGTTGCAACTTTTTGCCGCAAGAAACACCCAGATTTTGGCTAATTCGGACAGAGGCTATATCGGAGTAATACGACTAAACTGCCTCTGTGGGGAGAGAAAAGGTTGTTTCAAACTCTGTGAATATATGAATAGAAAGTCAGTTATGCTTCCCAAAACATGCCAATAAATATTAATTCGACGTTAACAATATAAAATGACATTAATTCATATCTACCAACATTATTACCTGAATTCTGATTAAAATTTGACACGTTAGATAGATTTCGAACGTTTTCGGGTGCAAGAACGGGATCATTCTATAAACAAGATAAGAAAAAAACATTGAGAGTTTCTTAGTTTCTTTTTCTAATATATTTTCACAACCTATGTAAAGTCAGTGTGTACACGACAAACTTTTACTAGTGAAAAATGAAATACGAAGAGTGAAAATGTGACATTTAACACAACATTTGCACCTGCCCTTGACTAGTTGCAAATTTGCTTAAGGTAGTGACAAATCTGCTTATAATAGTTATTTTTTAATAACCTTCAAATGCATTTATACCGCGAGATTTGCTCTTATGAGCAAATTTACATATGTGCAACGATCAACTGATATGCAACCGCATAACGGGGTGTTAATCAAAATCAAATCCTTCAGGAACTGTTAAACTGTTGTCATTGGTGTCAATAACCGTGTGTTCTTAAAAGTAATTTTTAGTGGCACAACAAGGTTGAAAGTAGAATTCTTTTTAAAACTGGACAATGCACTGCTACTCAAATTATTTGTGTTAAAACTTAATAAGGCTGATAAATGGATCATTTATTGTTAAAAGTATTTGAAAACAAGTATTGAATAATTTGGACAAGTTTCTGCTTATGTTGTCGAATTTTCATTTAATTATTTGTGAGATGTTTTCAACTGAAAACAGCATATCTAATGAAACATATATATAATATATTCAACATAAAAAATTGTCATGCTGTGAAACTCAATAATTACAAAACTGATAAATTATTCATCTCACAATGTCGAATGATGACAATCTTACAACAAGCAAAACATGAAACTTTCATGTATAAATGACAGGGCCCTTTTGTTTTCTTTGTAATGTCATGTATCCATACAACAACGAAGATAAATATGTCATTTCACATTTACTTACATGAACTTTTATTTCAATATGCATATCAACATAAAAACATCTTGGAACAAACGAGCATATTTTATCTTCAAATAATGAATTTTAATTCCGTGTCATTTGTTCCATATTATTCCATATTGAACCTACATAATATATGTCATTAGTTTCTGTGTTCCAGATTTTAGTAAAATCCATTGAAGTCGTCTCGATGTTACACCAGGGATCTTTTATGATCCCTGGTTAAGTATACCTTACTCAACGGCATAAAGAATTGTCATTACTATATACCTGGTCCAGTGTCAAGGGGGGAGTCAAGTTTGTTGTTTTGGTGTTTTTTTTTGGGGGGGGGGGGATATTTTTTTTAGGGGGGGGGGGGGCTGATTTGTAACGTAATGTGTGTGGGGGGGGGGGGGGGGGGGGGGGAATGGGTGATTCCTTATATGTTGAGCGAGGGGAGGACGCCAAAGGGCTTAATGGTGTGCTGTTACCTCGATTTTAAGGCCAAAAAAGCTTTCCCGTACGAAATGACATTGGCTTCAGCTAGAATATATGTTTTATTATCTGTTTTCTTTTCTAAAACATTTCCAGTTTGTAAAAAATATGGGGGAGGGGGGCGTACACGTAACAAGAAAGTGGTGTAGAAATGTTCAAATGTATGTGATATACTTATGTTTCTACTCTTTGCACGAGTAAAGACTACATTTACGTGCGCTTCAACTTGCGTTGTAAACTGTGTTGAACTTGCATGTCGTTATAAATTTATGTTGAATACATAATGCACATCTGCTGGACCGAAAAATATTCAAAGCAAATAATTGACACTGACTTATTTAGCTTATACGAGAAGTGACATATGCACTGATACACATAATGAAAAACGAAATGAGTTAATATCATATGTGCAGCACACTCGCCTAGTGATGAACATTTAATACTATGACCGCGTGTTTAGGAGCCTATTTATGAAAATGCATATATTGTGAGGACATAAAAAAATTGTCCTATTTTTATCCGAATTCTTTCAATGACATAAAGATCATGCACGACAAATACAAATCTTGTCGAACTTTCAACTTGCGTCATTATCTGATACAACGGCTATAAAGCTATTGTTTTGAAAAATAGACACACATCTGTCGAAATATCGTTATAAATCATATGTAGACATCAATCATGACACGGTCGATGTGTGCTATATACAACACGTGTCTTGTTCTGCCAGTCCATTACATTCGGTGAGTAACCGCGTCAAACTAACGTGACATGGTTGAAGTAATGGATAAAAAATTGTGACATATATGAAACCGATTTATTGTGTCCTTGCTGTGTCCCCAGGTAACCTGCCCTTTTGTCTTCTTTCTAGTGTAATCGTCTCCCCGCCTGATGTATCCATGTATTTATCTGTCACCTCCCCTCGCCACGGGCTACACCACCCCGTCATCTATATGAGAGGGGAGATCGATGGGTCACGTGACCAGATAAAGAAGATTACTTGTATTATAAGTAATTGTTCGATAAGTATAGCTTTGTCAATGTTTGTGTTCTGAAACTGTCTCGGATTACTAGAGGGGTCATATCAAAAGTAGAGTGAGGTAGGTGAAGTTATCTTTTTTTAAATATATTTTTCAACATTTAGACAATATGACCTACTTTGGTTGATCTTGGAATTCAAAACTAATCAGAATCTAGAACCGATCGTTATACATACCGTATGCCATTTCGATGTAACTGTCGCTTATTTTGGTTTGAACAAAATGTATTCTTTTATGTAACATTGTTCTATTTGGGATTACACTATCTGCGATAGTACATGGAGATGGCGAGTTGGTTTGGTGCTGGCATGTAAAGTGGTTGCAATGTCGGTGGTGTTGCCGGACTCTGAGGGTGTACTCTCTTCATGAACTCTGCAAGAAACACAATACGATAAAGTATCAACATTTGTATTACTGCTGATAGTGTGATCCTTACAATAGCATGTCTATGTTTTTTCACTATCAAAATGGCATGTGTAGTTCGGATAACCCTTATGGTTATTAAATTCCGTTTTACGATAATGGCTCCTCAGAACTTCTGTAATTAGCCTTCCGGATGCTACAAGAAACTTAATTTTATGGTGTTTGTCTAGAAACATTGCATTTACTGACAGTTCGACCATAGTGGTATCTGTGCACTGGGTCTCCATGAGCCATCGATCCATAGTGAAACCTACAAATCATTCCGACACTTGCCCTTCTCGTGAAAATCGACAAATGAGAGTACGACATGAGAGTTTGTTATGTTCATCAGTTTCTATAGCAACAGGGACATTTTACATACAGTACAGTTTATACATCAGTGCATCTGATGAAGAAATCACTATATAGATATAATTATTTATCTTAAGAAATCGTTAGAAAATTGAAAAAACAGCTACAGTTATCGATTGTGCCATGAGCATGATCTATGTATTGATCCATGAATTGAATTTCGGGATGAACCCAGCCTAGCTGATATTGATATACACAAGCGACCACGAGTGAATATACAAGGTCTTTATACTGGTCGTTAGAGGAGTGTTGCCGTTTCTTTCTAAAGGGACAATTCGTCGTTAGGTACCGATACATATTTATCACTATGTATATGGTAAACGTTACGTTATAAATGGTATCATATAATCGAATAGTACTAACTGTTAACTGTTCTTTGGCAGAATCATCCTAAAGGGGCCAGTATCACGTTTTTAGGGGAAATAAAAGGTGATGTCTGGAAAATGAGATCTTTATGATTATCTTGATTGTGTCAAAAATCTCATTACACAAACATCAACAGTCAGAAAACAAATGATAAAGATTCACATAAAGTCCATTGGCGGCCATTTTTGTGTGAACACCTTTAATTCGTTTTGCTTAAGAAAAAGGAATCGCTTGGCTGAACTTTACACCATATGTTTAAGATATTACTACTTCATTCGGTTTAAATTCATTTTCATTTAATTTGAACCATTTTTTTTCATTTTCCTGACATCCCCTTATGTTCCCCCTAAAACGTGTTTCTGTCCCTTTAAAGTAAATGTCATAAAGTCTTTGAGTGAAAAAAATATGTGGTCTGCATTTACACAATTTTCTTGAGTGTGCCAAATACGTCGAAAACCAATCGAAAATTACAGTCTGTTTACATCATGTTACCATTATTTATTTCCTTTAGCATATAAAAGCATAATTTCATGCCATTTCTTAGGTAAGCAATACGATGACATCTGTAACAGTGACATTCAATACATAGAGGATACTAAACGACCTTCCATTTAATACTATTTTTATTAAACGAGTTAATGATTTTGTATAAAACGAGCGAAAGCGAGTTTGATACAAAATCATTCACGAGTTTGATAAAAATAGTATTAAATGGAAGGAAGTTTAGTATTCTGTTTATTACTTGCCCTAAAAATCACGCAAACTTGCCGAAAATGTGCTGAAACTAACAGTTCCGTGACTCGGCACCCATTGTGACGAAGCGCTTACATTGTGACGTCACAACAGCTCACTTCTGTGACGTCATACTTGCATTGTGATATTACACTAGTTTAATATTGCCGTATAAATATTACACTGCGTTATCTTACACGGGCGTGTAATAAATGTATATAGGCCTAGCTATAGCCCCATCGGTATGTGGCTTATGTATCGATCAATATATCAAAATGAAACAGTACAATACACATAGAAGTTATTTAAGTCAAAAAGTTTGTTTGTTTTGTTGATTTTTTTTTCATAAAAACAACTGTCTGTGGTAAATACGTTTGTTGTTAATAAAATTGCGCTGTCATTCTGAATGCAAAAGTTCAAACTGGACTGAAAGAGAAAGGGGCGTGGTCGATCAGGGGACGTAACTCTAATGTTGATTGATGGAGCATGTCAAGCAGTGAGATCCCGGATTTTCCGTGCAATGATGAATCGTTTTCTTTATGTCGAGTATAAACTTTATGAACTACTCGGGGTCAAATCCAACAATAGTTTACTTTTGAACTCAGTGAAATTGTGAATTGTGAAACTCTCAGGTAAATATTAATTGTAACATAGACTGTGTGCTTGTCCATCTTTCCAGTATCTCGAATAAATGTAGATCGAGTCTACCTGGTAGTGGTAGGCCTAGCTGTCATTGTCACTGTGAAGGGGCACTGTCACACAGGACAGGTGTCTGTTGCGATGTTACCGTGACACGAGCTGTTTTTCTTATCATCGTTTATCTTGGTACAAGTTGGGAACTGTTTCAATTTATAATATTACCAGAAGTGAAGGTAGGACTTTCTATAATACAAATTATATTTATGTTCTCTTTCGAGTGTAAAAAACGTGTGCGAATTAGCTTAGTGCAGTGCTCACTTATTACATATGACAGATAGTAGTCATAAATATGTCAGTGAGCTTTACATTTATGTTTTGTTTCGTTGTATTTTCTTGACACCAGATAATGACAAAAAAAAATTTTAAAGAATTTTTAACATCTTAAATTCAACTCAAATGAAAAATATATTTTAAGTACTATCACATAATATATGAAGAAATGATCTTCATATATATATTATAACTGTAATCTTGTAAAATGTTAAACTGAGAAAGGGGGGTATTTAAAAGAGCCACTCCGTGAGATGCCGAAGTCATACTTTACCAATGACGCATGAATCAGGCAAATGTAATTTTTCAAATTTCATCTAAAGCAGTCAGAATGAAAGTTACGGGTTGATCATGTTTGATTGGTTATATAACTAGTATTTATGTAAATGGGATGTGTGAAGAGGGCTGTTGGGAATATAAATGACTGTTTTAGGAAGTTCATTGAAAACAAGATTTTATCAAATAATTGGCATTTGGGAATGACTATGTGAGGTATTTTGAAATATATAATCATTGATGCCATTTATTGTTCATATTAAAACAAAACAATTCACAGAGTGGCTCTTTCAGGCTAGGAAAATTGACTGCAGCCAGTGACTTTGTGATGTGCCAGTAACTCATTGCTAGTTCCGCTCCATTGACCGATCTTCACCCTCTCAAGTTGTTAACTATTGCCATTAAGACAATTTAAGAGGGCAGTAAATCTCTCCTTGCTAGATAATGACATACCTCCCTATCTCCAGGGGGACAGTCCCTCACTGATCAGCTCTCCATCTTCTCAAATCTTTTGTAGGATATTTGTAAACTTATTGAATGTTTACTTTTCTTATTGATGATTCTTTACTGTTCTTATTGATTATTTGATATGTGCTCATAGTTATAGGTTATTTATTGTGTATTTATTTTTATTACTGTTATTTAATGTTCATATGATGTATATGCATGTATATATTGACAGCATGAATAATACACTGTTCGTTACTAGACTCAGATTACTATAGAGCAAAAGTAAATTGTACTAAGACAACATAGGTTACACTTTTACACATATCACGGCATATTTTACATAAGGTGGAGACAAAATTGAGAATAATAAAATTTAATGCTTAAAAAATCAATAATCAAATACACATACGATGTAGATAAAATATGTCCTCCCCTTATACAATAGGCTAAAGGTGAGACCTTTGTCAAGTTCACAAAATCTCAAGTAGATATTTGTAAACAGCGTTTTTCTATATATTCACAGTCAAGCGATATCTTCTGTGAAACACAGTTTTGGATGATAAATATATTTTATCTACATCGAAAGTGTACTTGATTATTGATTATTTAAATATTATATTTGATTTATTCTCAATTCCCCATCCACCTGATGTAAAATATGCGGTGATTTGTCTAAAAGTGGGATCTATGTTGTCTAAGTACAATTCACTGTTGATTTCAAGTATCATTGTTAAAAGGAAGAGGAATATAGGAATGACAACTTCTATATTCATGGTATGCTATGTTTTTGCAGGCTCTTATGTCGTCAAGTACTGACATTGGTTGACAAAGGCACATATTAAGGAGCTGTGTCGAAATGTTTCACATACCATCAATTAAGAAGTTGTCATCCATATATTCCTCTTCCTCATTGTCATTCTAACTCAAAAATGCCCCTCAAAGAAGTTTTCATTTAAGTGTTTAACAGTTCAACACAGGGGCAATAATAAGGAAAAGTTCAAATAAATCTTTTATTAAAAAACAACTGATCAGGCAGACAAACTGTTAAAATATTATGTAATGGATCTTACACAGACAGAAAGACAGAGATGATAGGTTTTAAAACTTGTTTTATATTAAAACTGACTGGTTGACCCTTGCTGCTGGTTTACGACGTTTATTTGAAGCTCTTTTGACATTTGGTAATGAATATGTGAGGGATATGTCAACATTTATTATTTTGTAAGAAGAAGAAAAAAGGTCATAAACTGAAGTGGTATCTATTTAGTTTATTTCTAAAATGTTGACTTACTTTAAGTTTGTTCTTCCTTTTACAGATAAGCAGCAAGAGCTGAATGGATTTTTATTACAACAAAATGCATACATCGGTAAGCATAATTCTTCATTGCTCATCACGTGTATGATTAAGAATTACAATGCTATATATTCAATACCTAAATGTGTCTAGGAAAGCTGGAAGGAGGAGCCAACTCATGGCTATACATGTCATACCAATTAAAATATTTAACTGGTATCAATTTTCTTTATTCACAGACTTGCAAAAGAATATCGATATATCATTTGTTTATCATATATATTTACATTATCATATTAAGAAATTTACATGGGTATGCTGTGTTCATATTATACTATAAGAATGAAAATATCCAAATTCCTACAGGCTCTTTGATGACGGAGATTGTGTATCTGCCTGTAACATTACACTAAGCCTACCTTAGAGATTTAATATTACCATATTTTTTGTGCAACAGGATCCAGTTAGGCACTAGGAAGGAGAAAACCATGGCTCTATTGTGGAAGATTTCAAAAAATTAAAAGTTTGAATCTTTAATTATAAGATGAAGTTTGTGTATTCTTGATTGATTTGAAAATTTTCCTGTGTTGAATGACAAACAGCTGAAAATTTACTTGGACAAATTACTACAAAAGGATGCACTGTTTGTTCAAACTTAATTTGTAGGTGTTGAATAACTATGAATCCTCGAAATGTGAAAACACATGTTTGTATCTTGTAATGTTTCCATCCCCACAGAAGCCTGGGACTTTCGGAAGACAACGCCTACGGTCCCCCAACAGCCTGATCTACATCGTGGGAGTGATCCTCTTCCTGGGCATCGTGCTCACCCTCCTCAACATCTACGAGCTCCACAAGATGAAGGAAGACCACGGCATCATCCACTCCAGTCTCTCTCTCCCTGAGGGTCGGGACGGCAAGTCTGTTCTCAAACAACCAGTCGTCTGGGTGTCAGGAAAGCGGGTGAGTCTTATGTCATCAGCTTTATTTTGGTCTTGTTGAAATGTTGATTATGCGATTCTGACATCAGATTTTGCCTGATTTCAATAACCAAAATATTGAAAATAGAACTTTTGCCATTCTTTCTCATATCAATATAATTATTGTCTGTTGTTGATGGATGGCCTTTAAAATTAATAAAAATAGAGCCATTGGCTCTGTAGCTCATCAGGCATCATATCAAGTTTGCTTTATACAGGCCAGATGAGCTAAAAATGAAACTGATGTTACCTATTGCAAGAAAACCTATAAAAAAATTACAAAACAAATGTAACGATTTCGGAATAAATTTATTATTATTCAACACTTTCTAGATCGCCAATATCAGACAGTGAAAGAAGTCCACACTAAAATATCCAAGGAGAAATAGACTGTCATCTAATGGAGAAAAATAGGTTTTTAAGATTGTGACCCCTGTGACCCTATTTGGGGTCATGGGGTCACGAAACCTACAGTTTAGAATCCCAATTGGCCAAGGAGTCTACATGCAGTCTTTCAGCTCAATAGACCTTTTGGAGCTAAAGATGATGATGAAAATAAGTTTTTAAGGTTGTGACCCCTGTGACCCTATTTGGGGTCATGGGGTCACGAAATCTACAATTTAGAATCCCAATTGGCCAAGGAGTCTGCACATATAATTTCAGCTCTCTAGACCTTTTGGAACTTGAGAAGAAGATGAAAATAGGTTTTTTAGGTTGTGACCCCTGTGACCCTATTTGGGGTCACAGGGTCACCAAAGTTACAAATTAGAATCCCCATTGGCCAAGGAGTCTGCACATATCAATATTTACTCTCTACTCCTTTTGGAACTTGAGAAGAAGACGAGAATTGGTTTTTAAGGTTGTGACCCCTGTGACCCTATTTGGGGTCATGGGGTCACAAAATCTATAATTAAGAATCCCCATTGGCCAAGGAGTCTGCACATATCACTTTCAACTCTCTAGTCCTTTAGAACCGGAGAAGAAGATGAAAATAGGTTTTTAAGGTTGTGACCCCTGTGACCCTATTTGGGGTCATGGGGTCACGAAATCTACAATTTATAATCCCCACTGGCCAAGGAGTTTGCACATATCTTTTTTAACTCTCTAGTCCTTTTAGAACTGGAGAAGAAGATGAAAATAGGTTTTTTAGGTTGTGACCCCTGTGACCCTATTTGGGGTCATGGGGTCACCAAAGTTACAAATAAGAATCCCCATTGTCCAAGGAGTCTGCACACATCATTTTTAACTCTCTACTCCTTTTGGAACTGGAGAAGAAGATGAAAATACGTTTTTAAGGTTGTGACCCCTGTGACCCTATTTGGGGTCACAGGGTCACCAAAGTTACAAATTAGAATCCCCATTGGCCAAGGAGTTTGCACATATCACTTTTAACTCTCTAGTCCTTCTGGAACTGGAGAAGAAGATGAAAATAGGTTTTTAAAGTTGTGACCCCTGTGACCCTATTTGGGGTCACAGGGTCACCAAAGTTACAAATTAGAATCTCCATATGCTAAGGTACCCGTACAAAAAATTTCAGCTCTCTAATGTGTATGGTTCATGAGGAGAAGTCAAAAGTGTCAAAAGTTTACAGACGGACGGACGACGGACGGACGCCGGACGACGGGCCATGCCATAAGCCCATCTGGACTTTCAGTCCTGATGAGCTAAAAAGGCCAATCATATATGCTTGACATAACCACAAGGGCACTTTGTATGGTGTTGTGTATTATAACTTACCTTCAACATCTTTGATGATGATGTTGATGGGAGTATAAATGAGCACATGTTTCGTGTATTTTGTCAGGTTGAACTATAAGATGAACTGTTTGTCATTGTTCTGTATTGTTGCAGCTGGAGTCAGGCTACCTGAAGCATGTGTTTGCAGTGTTTGAGCGAGTGGGCTACGTGACTGGAGACAAGGACTCTGATTGGGACATCTTGTGGTCACATGACTACCCCTTTGTGGAGTTTGCCAAACAGCTGTCCAATCTGAAGCCCCATCAACGGGTGAGTGCGGAATCTTGTGTTCAATTGTATGATCTCTGATCATATGGGCAGGTTTGGTTAGCTGATATGATCATGAAAGTGTGTTAGTGATGTCTCTGTGTCATTATTAGAATTAGGAAAATACGTTGCACTTAAGATAGATGAACCAACCCTTTAACACTTGTTATGCCTTGGCCTTTCAAATTCTTGTATCAACCACTGGCTCTTTTATTTGGCAAATTGATTGAAATTTCACTTTCCCCTGCAATTGCTTATAATGCTGTTAGAAGATAGTTTCAATATTCGAACAAAGTCTTACGTTTTGTTGTATACTAACAGATCAACCACTTCCCCGGGTCTGGCTACATCACCAACAAGGCCAGTCTGGCGTCCACCAAGATGAAGTTCATCCCGAGAGCGTTCCGTGTGCCCGATGACGAGGAGAGCTTCAGGAGCTATGTAAGTTACAATCTTCCTTCTCATGCACCTGTTGAACACCTGAACTATTGAACCCTACTCACTCATTCCTTCCTTGGAGAAGTAGAGAAATTGCTCAAGTTGATGTTAATTTAAGGATACATACTTCACCGAATGTTCTAGTGATTAGACAAACGCATGCTTAGCCTATACACAAAAACGATAATGAGAAGAGGTTTTACAACATTTATTATTAGTATACTTTTGTTGTTTCTAAGCCAAGGAGTATTGACACCAAGTGGGTAATAGATTAGGTTTCTGGTATATCAACTCGTTTTGGTATTTGTAGACCAAGTGGGTTAAAAATAAGGTTAATGGTATCTTTACTGTTGATGGTTGTTGTCTGCAGGCTAAGCAGCACCCGGACACCAAGTGGGTCCAGAAGAGCAACAACCACAGAGGTATCCAGATCAAGACCATCCAGAGTAAGTATCTGTCTAATACTGCTCAGTGAGGGTAGCCTTGAACTATGAATATAATGAGAAGACAAGGAGTTTTATTGATGATCAACTTTATTGTAGAGTAGGGGCTTTCAATATCAATATTTATACTGCTTTCAAGCATGATGCTTGAAAAGGGTTTAAGGATCTATACAGAAACTTCCTTCAATAAAGAAGTTGATCATCCATTAACACCTGGTCGTCTTTATATTTCCAATTCTACCCCCTCTCCAACAAATTAATTTTACTAATTATATATTCGTCAGATCAATTGGTTAACTGATTTAATCCATCAAGCTTATGATTTTGATAAAACTGGTAGATTGTAAAAATCTATGAAACCAAATTTGTGTACATTTTCATGATGTTGTATAAATTGGGTAAGATTTTCTGTTAATGTGAGAATGCTATCTGCCAATAAATTGTTAAACAAAAATGGAGATCAAATGTTAAAAAAACATGATTATTATTTATATAATCTTCCAAACACTAGCACCCTCCTTACTCAGCTGCTTCCTGCGGCTTTAATTAGATTTACAAAATTATGGTTGCTTCTTTCTAGCTTCACATTGTCAATGAACAAACTGGCGTAGTAGTGGTAAAATTGTGTTTATATAAATAAATATGTCTATCAGGGCTTCATAATTTGCCATTGAAATGTTTTTCTGTCATTATTTGATATATTCTTCCAAATTATTTCATGAGAACTGACCTTCACTTGACATTCAACATACAAAAAATATGTCTTGTAAAACATATTTTTGAATGATAAATTGCATTCATTCTGTCTAGTTGTATCCCTGAAACTAATGCCTTAGCGTTCGTTGGACTGAACACATGAGTTTATCATTACCCATCCAGGTTTTTTATCTTTAACAATGTGAGGTAAGGTTATAGGAGCGTTTTTTACACTTGGTAATTCATGTAGTGACTGGACTCATGTTGATGGATGACGGAATGTTGACAGACACTTGATATGTGACCAGCGTATTTTTTACGCAGACTGACAGACAGCAGGAAATGGTTGCGGTCCTACTGTCCGGGAATGACGTAGAGTGAGATGACGGCTTCTAAGTGCTCATTCATTACTTCCTCATTTCCTGGTTTGGGTTTGATGACTATTTTAAGAATGAGTCTCCTGTCTGTTTTGATATGCTTGTTGTCTGGGACTCAAGCACATCTGAGAAATGGAGAATTAAATGTTTAACTCTTTTCACCTTTGACTTAGTTTGCAAAAACTTAAGTATTCATTCCATGGTGAAGAGTTTTTGATAAAATAAATATATTTTGAATTGGTTTACCTGTTTAATATTGATTAATTCAATGTTCAATTCAGATTTGGATCTAACCCAGGAAGGCACATTTATCCAGGAGTATGTGGCCAAACCTTTCCTTATTGATGGCAGGTGAGTAGCGGACACCTTTAGTTAGAGTCCAATTTTTATCCCACCGGTATGTAATACCGTGGGATATAGTCATCGCCCTGTCCGTCTGTATGTCCGTCCGTCCGTCCGTCTGTCTGTCCGTCCGTAATCATTTCGTTTCCGGAGCAGAACTCAAAAACCAGTCCACATATCTTTCTGAAACTTAACATGTGTATTGCCCACCTTCTGAAGTGGTGCCTTTTGATATTTTCAACTTTCTGAAAATTTTATTTTTTATTATTTCCATGGAAACGGCTCTTATATGGACTCTGTTCATGAAAACTTTTGTTTCCGAAGCAGAACTCAAACACCGGTCCACATATCTTTCTGAAACTTTACATGTGTATTGCCCACCTACTGAAGTATTGCCTTTTGATATTTTCAAATTTCTGAAAATTTATTTTTTATTATTTCCATGGAAATGGCTCTTATATGGACTCTGTTCATGAAAGGTTTTGTTTCCGGAGCAGAACTCAAAAACCGGTCCACATATCTTTCTTAAACTTTACATGTGTATTGCCCACCTACTGAAGTGGTGCCTTTTGATATTTTCACATTTCTGAAAATTGTATTATTTGTTATTTCCATTTCCATGTTATTTGCACTTTGTTCATAAAAGGTTTCGTTTCATATATATTAGCTTATACTATTATGAACCTTGCTTGAAAAATTTACAATTATCTTTCAAAGGTTTACATCTTACGATCATGTGGAACCGGTGGGATATGTCATCTTCTGATGACTCTTGTTTTTATGAGCGTTTGACAAATTCTCTTCTAACCAGTTTCAATTTTTGTGACTATTGTGTCCAGAAAGTGTCCTTCTATGTCACTGTCTGTCACTTTATCTGCTCAGTCTTCCTCCGTGACTGAACCCTCTCTTACCTCTCCCTCTCCCCTGGTATAACAAAAATGCATATTAACACCTTTGTGCTTTATATTATTGTTATACTCAATGAAAAGAGTTCAGTGATTTTGTGACCTTGGATGCCAAAGGTCAAGGTCACAAGAAGATGTTTAATTTGCTGAGGCCTGTAGAAGGCAGAACGGGAATGTTTTTGGGGTGTCCTGCAAATGGTAATCTAGTTATCTATCTCTAATTCTGTCTCTTTTTTTCTGTCTTGATTTTTTTTTCTTTTCTGTCTATCTCTACTCCTCTCTGTCGCTTGGTCTCTCTCTCCTTCTCTCTATCTCTCCATCTCTCTATCTCTCCATCTCTCTATCTCTCCTCTCTATCTCTCCATCTCTCTATCTCTCCATCTCTCTATCTCTCCATCTCTCTATCTCTCCTTCTCTACCCGGAAGACCAGGGTTTGACTTGCATTGTAACAAAACATGTAAAAAGGTTGGAGTTGTTGCTTCCTTGCTTGACACTCAGCATTGTAGAGGATAGAACAACGCTTTAACTACTGACGCTGCACTGTGCCTGGCAGATGCCACTGGCACACAAAGAACTTCCATGTACTTGTACTAAGGACATAAATATTATTTTATTTTTACCTCTTTCTCTCAATATTTCAGTCTATCTCTATTTCTTTTTCTCTCTCTGTCTCTGCCCTAATCTTTGACCATGAAACCTTAGTGTTCCCCTGTCACTGTGCTCTCTATGAAGGTTCATTCGAGTCCTAATCTCCTCCAGAGGATGTGGCCAGAGAGGTTTATGGTTGGAGTGACAGACTGACAGCTGGGTCATGTAGGAAGGTCATCTTAGGTCATGTAAAGTGTGAGAAGGTCATTGGCACTAAGGGCATTTCCTAAATCTCAGCGAAAGTAAATTCTGTACGCTTAGGTTGATAGAATCTGTCAGGTGAATTTGATTTACATATATTAACCTCATAATTTTTCAGATAATTACAAGTGTCAGCTGGTGTTGTCATCTTTGGAATTAATGCTTTATTTAATACGCAGACGAGGCAACTTTTTTAGACATATTGTGATTTATGGCTATGTTGAATATTCTAAGTATGTGTTTTATTTGTTTCAGGAAATTTGACATTGGAGTTTACACCATCCTGACATCCATCAACCCTTTAAGACTCTACATTGTGGAAGGGGACGCTTTGTTCAGGTAGCTGGACTGATGATTCAACACTTAGTAGTTACCCTTACCCTACAACCCTCAGTACATAATGGATTAATTACACAGCACTGTAACCCTTACCCTACAACCCTCAGTACATAATGAATGAGTTACACTGTACTGTAACCCTAACCATACAACCCTCTGTACATAATGGATTAATTACACAGCACTGTAACCCTTACCCTACAACCCTCAGTACATATTGAATGAGTTACACTGTACTGTAACCTCTACCATACAACCCTCTGTACATAATGGATGAGTTACACTGTACTGTAAGCCTTACCCTACAACCCTCAGTATAAAATGGATGAGTTACTCGGTACTGTATCTCTTACCCTACCATCATCAGTATATAATGAATGAGTTACACAGTACTGTAACTCTTACCCTACAACCCTCAGTACATAATGAATGACTTACACAGTACTGTAACCCTCGGTACATAATGAATGAGTTACACAGTACTGTAACTCTTACCCTACCATCATCAGTATATAATGAATGAGTTACACAGTACTGTAACTCTTACCCTACAACCCTCAGTACATTATGAATGACTTACACAGTACTGTAACCCTCGGTACATAATGAATGAGTTACACAGTACTGTAACTCTTACCCTACCATCATCAGTATATAATGAATGAGTTACACAGTACTGTAACCCTTACCCTACAACCCTCAGTACATAATGAATGAGTTTCACAGTACTGTAACCCTTACCCTACAACCCTCAGTACATAATGAATGAGTTTCACAGTACTGTAACCCTTACCATACAACCCTCAGTATAAAATGGATGAGTTACACAGTACTGTAACCCTTACCCTACAACCCACGATCAGTACATAATGACTGTATGTTGCAGGTTCTGCATGAAGGATTACTACCCGTTTGACTACAGGGTCCTGGAGAAGTATGTGGTCAAGGATAATTACACTCCAATGTGGCAGGTGGGATATATGTTTGAATTCTTGAGAAAAAAACAAAGATAGCTTGAAGAAGTCATTATCATATTTACCAAAAAGCTTCTAATGAATATGATACTTAAAAGAAGTTGATCATCCATTAAACTTCTTGTCTTCTTGAATATGGTATATTAATCTTTTCAAATATTAAATCGAGAATGAGAAAGAAGGTAAATATGAACTATTGCAGATTCTGTGTTCCCATATTAATAATGGAATTTTACAGTTAGTAATGATCTCTTGCTTCAAAAATGAATCCAATAAGGTGTATTCTGTATTTCAGCTGCCGTCCCTGAAGCAACTGTATGAAGAGATGGGCTACTCCTTTATCCACACATTCAACGCTCATCTTCACAGCAGAGGTGAGACCAGTCAATACTAAAGGCATACTTTATACAGAATGTGTAAACTTTATACAACATGTGTGTACTTAATGCAACATGTGTGTACTTAATGCAACATGTGTGTACTTAATGCAACATGGTTGTATTTTTAGCTCATCAGGACTGAAAGTCCAGATGGGCTTATGGCATGGCCCGTCGTCCGGCGTCCGTCCGTCGTCAGTCCGTCGTCCTTCCGTAAACTTTTGTCACTTTCGACTTCTCCTCATGAACCATACACATAAGAGAGCTGAAATTTTTTGTACAGGTACCTTAGCATATGGAGATTCTAATTTGTAACTTTGGTGACCCTGTGACCCCAAATAGGGTCACAGGGGTCACAACTTAAAAAACCTATTTTCATCTTCTTCTCCAGTTCCAGAAGGACTAGAGAGTTCAAAATGATATGTGCAGACTCCTTGGCCAATTGGGATTCTAATTTGTAACTTTGGTCACCCTGTGACCCCAAATAGGGTCACAGGTGTCACAACCTTAAAAACCTATTTTCATCTTCTTCTCCAGTTCCAAAAGGAGTAGAGAGTTAAAAATGATATCTGCAGACTCCTTGGCCAATGGGGATTCTTAATTGTAGATTTCGTGACCCCATGACCCCAAATAGGGTCACAGGGGTCACAACCTTAAATACCTATTTTCATCTTCTTCTCCAGTTCCAGAAGGACTAGAGAGTTAAAAATGATATGTGCAGACTCCTTGGACAATGGGGATTCTAATTTGTAACTTTGGTGACCCTGTGACCCCAAATAGGGTCACAGGGTCACAACCTTAAAAAACTATTTTTATCTTCTTCTCAAGTTCCAAAAGGTCTAGAGAGCTGAAATTATATGTGCAGACTCCTTGGCCAATGGGGATTCTAAATTGTAGATTTCGTGACCCAATGACCTTAAATAGGGTCACAGGGGTCACAACCTTAAAAACTTATTTTCATCATCATCTTTAGCTCCAAAGGGTAGACTCCTTGGCCAATTGGGATTCTAAACTGTAGGTTTCGTGACCCCATGATCCCAAATAGGGTCACAGGGGTCAAAATCTTAAAAACCTATTTTTCTCCATTAGATGACAGTCTATGGCAAATTTATTTCTCCTTGGATATTTTAGTGTGGACTTCTTTCACTGTCTGATATTGGCGATCTAGAAAGTGTTGAATAATAATAAATCATTTGGGTAAGGAAATTTATTCCGAAATCGTTACATTTGTTTTGTAATTAGCAGCCCCGTCTAAGGACGGGGCTGCTATCAGTTTTTGTGAAGTTTCCATCGCCGCCGCCATCACCGCCGCCGAACTCGTACTACTAGCTATAACTTTTTTCCACTAAGCTTTCCAGAACTCTTATTCATACCTTACTACTCATACCTCGGGGGAACGATTTTGACATGTTCACTTTCAAGATCAAAGGTCAAGGTCACAAGCTATGTATTCACTCTAAGAATTCCTTGTAAACGCGATAACTTGAAAAGGTATTGTGCTATGAAGCTCTAACTTGGTATATATCATCCTTGGAAAAGTAAAAATTTTTGAAAAGGTTTCGGCTACAATCTGTCAAAGGTCAAGGTCACAGCAAGGTCATGACTTAAGCATGGTTGAGCGAAAATGCTTAATTTTAACTATGTTCACTTTTAATCAATACATGATTGTTATACTCAATAAGAAGTGTTCAATTATTGTGTGACCTTGAAGGTCAAAGGTCAAGGTCATGAGATATGAGTTATTACAAAATGCACTAAATTGGGGTATAACTTTATCCCATTTAGCTTTTCAGAACTCATGAACATGTCTAAATGTTAATACATCCAGGGAATCATTATGACATGTTCACTTTCAAGTTCAAAGGTCAAGGTCACGAGTTATAAAATCACCACAAAATTCTTTGTAAACACGGTTACTTGAAAAGTTTTTGTGCTATGAAGCTCTAACTTGGTATATATCATCCTTGGAAAAGTAAAAAATTTTGAAAAGGTTTCGGCTACAATCTGTCAAAGGTCAAGGTCACAGCAAGGTCATGACTTAAGCATGGTTTAGCGAAAATGCTTAATTTTAACTATGATCACTTTTAATCAATACATGATTGTTATACTCAATAAGAAGTGTTCAATTATTGTGTGACCTTGAAGGTCAAAGGTCAAGGTCATGAGATATGAGTTATTGCAATTCCTTGTAAACACAATAACTTGAAAAGTTTTTGTGCTATGAAGTTTAGATTTTGTATATATTATCTTTTGAGAAGTACAACATTTTCAAAAAGTTTTGGGTACTAACTGTCGAAGGTCAAGGTCACAGCAAGGTCAACATATATGGAGAAAATGGATTAATTTAATTTTTAACACTTTATTTCATTACAATAATGTTATACTCAATGAAATGTGTTCATTGATTGTGTGACCTTGAGTGTCAAAGGTCAAGGTCACGAGAAAATTCCCAATTTGGTGAGGCCTGTAAAAGGCGGAACAGGGTAAAGGCGAAACCCAAAGTTCCGGGGCTGCTCTGCTTTTGCGGTATCCCGCAAACGCTAATATAGTTTTTTTTATAGGTTTTCTTGCAATAAGTAACATCAGTTTCATTTTTAGCTCATCTGGCCTGTATAAAGCAAACTTGATATGATGCCTGATGAGCTACAGAGCCAATGGCTCTATTTTTGGAAATTTACACAACGTGTGTGCCATCTGCAACATGTAAGTGATACTTGGATAAAGCAGCATATCATTTGAAAACCCAGACTTATGACCAAATATCAATCAATTTAAAAAATTAAAGTGATTATTTAGTTATAATGCTGACAATCCAAATGGAGAACGGCTTGGTACCTTTTTTAACCTTTGAGTGTCAAGAAATACAAATATCGATTGATAGCTATGACAATATCTCAGCTCAAATGTACCCCACCTATTGCAGGTCTGAACTACAAGAAGGTGTGGGACGACATCAGATCGGCCATCTTGACTGTGTACAAGGACAAGGAGCCCAGACTGATGGAGTCTACCTGGAAGTACAGAACTACCAGGTCTCGTCAAACTATCCTATTTCTTCTTTCATCATAAACAAACAATATCACACCCAAAAATTTGTCACCCTACCACTATCCTTCTTTCTTCAAACCAAAACACAATCATAATATAAACAACTTGGTTAAAGTTAGAATGCATACATTTTTCGGTGGCTGCACAAGAGTAGGTTTTTCATATACTTTTGAAATTATTCTGGTATGATAAAATCATATTCTTTTTGTAGAAACTTCTTTGAGATGGTGAGGTTTGACTTCGTCCTGGATGAAAACTTGAATGTCTATCTTATGGAGGTGAGTTCATCATATCTCTTTAGTTCCCTTTGAATTATGTATCATACTTATCAGTGAATTATATTGAAGCTTTACCCTTAGAATGAAAAGATTTGTATACAATGTGCGTGATGTTCTTGTATCCATTATTCCACAGGCGAACATGTCCCCCAATTTGTCATCCATGCACTTTAGTCAAAACAAGCGTCTGTACGAGCATGTGCTCTTCAACCTCTTCAGTCTGGTCGGAATCACTCGGTCCACAGCCAACAACTTCTACACAAGGTCAGTCTTAGCCTAGAGTGCTTGAAACTAATTGACACCAGTATTGACACCAGGTCATTCATAGGGTTGAAAACTAGTTGACGATTATATAGAATGAGACGTGTCACATGTTGTGTCTTAATCACTTTAGTGAAACCTATTGTTGTAACTATTCTTACAATGCAGATGTTGATTCATTGATATTATTGTTGATGATGGTGAAGGTGGTGATTATGATCATTATGACATTAACGGAAATTATGTTGATGCTTAAACTGGTAAGGATGATTACGCCAGCTTGATGAGCCAGATAAAATCTATAGATTTTGTTGAACCAAATGTTGTTTCTTATTGCTGTGCAAGGCAGAGTTTGATAACCTTGACATTGTTGACACTCTCCCTGCCGGTTATGTTTCAGCCCGGACGACGAGCTAGAGATGCAGGTGTCTGACAAGGACATCCAGGTGTACCCCGAGTTGTGCAGCAGCTCCATGTGTGACAACCACTGCACCAGCATCGTGAGTACTCACTTCTTTATTGTCATATTCTTATTTAAATTTATGCATTAGAAGTCAAATGTTATTCTAGGTTAAATTGAATTGTTGATAAGTAGTGGGAAGGTATGAATTATAATGCTATGATATTTAAGTAAGAGACATTGTGTTTGTTAGCAGGTAGGCATCTTCCTACGCAAAGCCTAAAATGCCAGTTCCGAATAGTCAGTTTTATGCCTTGCTGCATACCCTTGAGTTTTCTGTGCTGATATCAGGGCCCTTACAGGCGATTGTTAGCAACCCCCAGTTACTTTCTGATTGTACTATTGCTTTCTCTCATAGTAAGCTAGAGAGCAAGCACAGAAATCTCAAGGGTAGGCAGATAGGTAGTTAGATTGGTTGGTGGATTTGATGGTAAGGTTTGGTCAAGAAAAGACCTACAAGCTCGGACACTAAAACTGATGATTATAACTGATGCTATATGAGATCTTATTGCCAGTGTCCTTGATAAGACTCAAAGTTGCCAAACATCAATTTTGAAGAATTATATCAGTAAGCGTTTGGTCCCACATAACAATCTTCTTGTAGTCTCCTTGATAACTGTCATGCCCCTCACATTCTTTGATTTGAGCATGTAGTAAACCATTGTTTCCCCTGCAGCACTGCCAGCTGTGTAACAAGTGCCTGTCGACCGAGTGGCGGGTCCAACTCAAACTGGCGTATCTGGAGCACATGCACCACGGCTCCTGCAGACGGGTCTTCCCTCAACCTCTTGTAAGTCTTCTTCATCAGTTTGGTTAATCATATTTTATACACTTGGAAAAGGATTGGGAACAAGTTATCCAACTTAAAATACCCTCTCCTTAGAATGTACATAATTAATTTACAATTATATATACAGCAAAATGACAGATGGTGAACAAGAACAAAGTATGAACAGATAGGAAAAGGAGAAAAACATCAATATGCTAATTAAATCGCTTAGTTTCACTGATAAAAGATTGTACTAACAAAAAAAATAGTTTTATTTTGATATAGTGGAAGGTTGGCACTTCCTTCAAGCAAAAGTTGAAGATCCCTTGAAATACTAGCCAGCATAATATGCTGTAATGATGACATTAACTTTTCTCTATGTACACAATGTACATTGAAACATTTAATGATAAGCGTTCTCAACATTGAAAGTGTTCATCAGTATTGGCTTTATCTGTCTCTACAGTGATATCTTGATGTCTTACTTAATATCTACTAAAACAATCTGGCTGTGAGAGTATGTATTACAAATGCTGATTTGATATAAAAAGTATCTTAATGCAATCCATACAAAGCAATCTTTTTCAATATGTCCAATATTGGACAATAAATAGTTTATAGTTATAGTTTTCAAAAGAAGTCACGGAATGCCTGATATTTAGTACATCTGAAGGCACAGGTCTCATGTAAATATGAATTTGGTTATGATTATAAAATGTTAATTTGACCCATTTTATTTTCCAGTGTGCTTTAGATAAGTTTTCAAAATTGTTTGACTATTGCATTGGAAACAAAATTAGGATGTTAGCTAATACTGTACCAATTAGCATTAAAAATCTGTAACGGTGCCTTGGCATTAGAGACTTACACTACACTATGTTTGATGTGCCTTAAAAGTAATGTTATGTTTGATTTTTTCCAGAATCAATCTCAAGCCTTGGAGTGGGTACCAGAAAAGAAACCAGAAAACTTTTTCCAGCTTTCATCCAAAAACCAGTTGATGTCCCTGTGGTTCCTGGGCAAGTGCCGAGAGGATGCAGCCTTCTGCTCGTAGACCTCAACTCTATACAAGACTTGAATCTTTCCAGACAACTCAGTTATTGCACAAACAAGGAGTCAGATGGCCAGATGCCGTGTACCAACCATTGAACTCCAATCAAGCTTGTGTGTAGTTGTTTCATTGAAGATTTATTCTCGCCCAGCAAGGATCTTCTGTGATATTGGGCAGTGGATATTCAGCTGCTTCTACAGACACAGGGGTGCAGTGAACACCGTCCGCTGTTTCATGAGGTGGTTGGTGCACAGGAATATGACATGTAAGGGACTCTAGACGAGCTAAGTCAGTTCCGCGGTGATCACCATGTAAGTGACCTATTGACACCACAGGCCATACAAATCAGTGATATGAAGACTGAACCTCCTCAAGCTGTGATGTCATGGCTTGATTCAACTGTGTAGAGTCAGGGTAGGATAGTCATACAGGGTGAGGATCAACCCATTACTAAATGGCAAAACCAGTGACAATGGTGAAGGGTACCATGCTATTTAATTAAATAATATTCCAGAGTAATGGAATGGATGACTGTGAATGGAAGCTTTTTTGTTGAACAAATAGTGTTTTGTCTGAAATTTGATAAACCAAAAGGAGTGGTGTGTTTGTGATGAACTTGATGCTTTGAGTGCAAGAGAGTTTGTGAATATTTTTGTGTTTCCCAAAAAGGATTGTTGTGTTTGTTAAAAGCTTTATATTGACTCCCTAGAGGGAATGCCGGGTTTGGAAAAAGACTTATATTGATATATCTGCATGTGTCTGAAGACACTGAAGCCTTGCTTTCATTTTGATGCAGGGTGATTTGAGATCTATGGCTCATCACCAGGTTCTGTTTTACACAGCATCAAGAACTGAATCTCAACCTATTATAAATCTAATTTATTTCTGTTTCAACTTTTTCAAAGAATACTCTGAATGTTTGTACTATTTTTATAGGAGCATTGTTATCAAAGTCGTTGAAACAAAATGTTGTTGTAACTTAAGACTCCCCACCTATGTGCAACGAATACTTGTTTATGTTTAATACATATGAGATTATTTCCCACCAAGCACCGGATACCAATCCACAATAGATTGGATCTAGGTTATTTACATACCAGATTGCTCATGAACCTAAATGTCTTGACTAATATCGTCAGGGTATGATCTTGAGAAACATTATGGTAGTGTTTCATAAAGAACAAAAAGAAGAATATCAAAGACTTTTTCAATTGTTTTTACACAAATTGCTATATCAAATAGTTTTACATGGTAATCAAACTTTACTGTTGTGTATTAGTGTTCATGAGTCACATTGTCTAACACATTATGATTAATTACCTACATCAGGAACTTCAGTCTGTTTTAAACATCAGTTGTTAATGAGTGAGTGAGCCGCTGTAGACAATTGATGATGACAGATAGACAGATAATTTAGACAGCTTCTGACACTCAAGGGTGATTTGTTAAAATTTTGTTTTAAGAGGGTAAACGAGTTTAACACCCTTGCAATTATTCACTTAATAATTAGAATCGTTTTCAAAATTTGGGGTTTTACAATCCAAAGCATCCTTTTTGAAACACTTGACCAAAAATTTATTTTCCTTCAAAATAGTTATTTCAGATATTTTTTTCAGAGAAAACGATTATGATAAGGACTTGATTTTATTTTTTCCCATCAAAATCAGCAACAGTGTTTATATTTCATATCATCCCAAACACCTTTTCAAAGTGTAACTGAAATCAAACAATTCCTACTTACTTTGTAGTACTCAGTTTAACTGTATTCTATCCGTCCATCTGTCTGTCGTACAAGATTTTCTAAAAATGAGATGTTTTGATATTTTGAGGTTGAAAGAAATGTTTTTTTACACTCGTCCATTAATGAATTGTCTAGATTTTAGATTTCAGTTTGAAGATGAAATTTTTGTATAGCACAGTTATCTGAAATCGTAGAATATGTGGCTGTATTTCCATACTAAAATTCAAGAGCAACAAATATGAAAGAATCTCAGACTAAACAGCTATTACATCATGGCCTTATGAAATCATTAATGATGATATCAAACGGTGACACCACAGCATTCCAACCTTCTCTTCTTCAACAAACTAAAGTGACCATCATTTTACTGTTGTATTCTGACTTTGCAACAATGAAGGCATAAAGGACAATTTGCCAATCATATTCTGATATTTTTTCAAATCAAGTTTGACAGTTAGAAATAATCTTAGTGAAAAGAGCATATACAAATTGAATTATTAAAACCTATTCTAAGATGTAAGATATGAAATTGCATTTGAGTGCAATTTGTAATTTATCCTGAGCTTATGTATATGCAATATTATGAAATTGGAAAGAAATGAAAACTTAATACTCAGAGTTACAAATGATCTTTCCACTGTTAATAATTGTGTCAAGCTCAAAACTAATTAATTGTACGATTTCACTCTGAACAGATATTCATACATGATTCAGCGAACTTATTTATTATACCCCCGCTACGACGTAGTCGGGGGTATATAGCGCTCCGCGTGTCCGTCCGTGCGTCCGTCCGTCCGTCCGTCCGTGCGTGCGTCCGTCCGAAATCGTTTCCGGAGCATTAATCAAAAACTATACCACTTAGAAACTTCAAATTTGGTATGGAAGTAGCCTATATGGTGCTGTGGTGCCTTTTAGGGGTTTCAGCTCAATGGTCCAAAGAATTTTTGAAATTTTGACAAAAAACGGTCCGATTTTTGGACTTTGTCTCGTTTCCGGAGCATAACTCAAAAACTGTACCACTTAGAAACTTCAAATTTGGTATGGAAGTAGCCTATATGGTGCTGTGGTGCCTTTTAGGGGTTTCAGCTCAATGGTCCAAATAATTTTTGAAATTTTGACCAAAAACGGTCTGATTTTTGGACTTTGTCTCGTTTCCGGAGCATAACTCAAAAACTGTACCACTTAGAAACTTCAAATTTGGTATGGAAGTAGCCTATATAGTGCTGTGGTGCCTTTTAGGGGTTTCAGCTCAATGGTCCAAATAATATTTGAAATTTTGACCAAAAACGGTCTGATTTTTGGACTTTGTCTCGTTTCAGGAGCATTACTAAAATAATATACCACTTAGAAACTACAAATTTGGTATGGAAGTAGCCTATATGGTGCTGTTGTGCCTTTTAGGGGTTTCAGCTCAATGTTCTGAATAATTTTTGAAATTTTGACCAAAAACGGTCCAATTTTTGTTTTATTGTTTCCGGAACATATATAAATACCAAATGACTTGCACACTTCAAATTTGGTATGGAAGTATACAGTCGAACCTCAGATACCCGGACTCCGTATATCCGTAAATCTCACCTTACGGACAAAGATTTTTCAAACAATGTGTCTATATTTCTTAAGAAAATTGACCCAGTTAAGAGGACGATTCGCTATTGGGATGATTTTCAACTGTAAACAAAACAAGGTTCGACTGTATAGTGCTGTTGTGCCTTTTAGGGGTAATTCCAGGGTTCCCAGAATTTTATTCAAAAACTACATAGCCGCGGATGTTATGAAGTAAAATAGTTTTTAGGTTTGCAAGACCATTGTGTTCAAAGTCATAATCATTCAACGAGTAATTTTCATAAATTTTCAAATTAATGTTACGTGAAGGCGGTCAAACTACAGGCGGGGGTATGTGAGCCGTGCTCACTTTTGCCTTGTTGTTCTTTTATTCTTTTACCTTTGTATGCATAATCTATGCAAATTTTTTCAATTTAACCTTATTTATATTCAATACTGACTGTTTGTCTCTTATTTAAAGAATGTTCATTCATTAGAATTTGTTTTTTTTGACTGTATACATACTTAATGAAAAATTAACAGATGTTCTGTCTTCATTGCAAAGCTCATTTTTGTGAGACTTTTATTTCACTATCTTTTGTGGAAATCTGCAAAGTTATGGAATTTGGGTTGTATCATTTTTGATGTTATTACAAATCACATAGATTTGATTGTCTCAGTTTAGTCAGTCTAAGTAAACCTTGCCTTAATAATACTCGTTCCAGTCCCAATATTGAGAGTGGAACGAGTATTATTGAGGCTAGGTTTACTGAGACTGCAGTTAAGTGTAATATAACTTAATCATTGTAACAGAAACAATTTTCTTATTACTCTTTTGTCTTTCAGATAACATTTACAACAATTTTGATCGTATTGCTCAAATGATTCATAATTCATTGCAAGGATTGAAAAAACTTTATTAGAACATCTTATCTAAAGTCTTATAATGTGTCTTGTTGATATATATGACGACTTCTTGCATCAATGCTAACTTGTTTGTTTCCCTCCTGTTACCAGCATAATCAGATCATCAAATTCTTTCATATAAATTTGATATGATGAAGATTACTTATGTTCATGATTGCCAAATATATGTATATTTTGTACATAAAAGATGAATAGTAGCAAATAAACATATTGTTACTTCAATAACTTTGTATTTTATATTTCTGTTTGTTAATCGATAATCCACCTCAGGGCTGACTTAAGTAAAACCATCTGATTTGGTACTAATCAAAAACTTATTTTATGTTGTAATTATAGCAGTTCGGACCTAGTTGGGACTGCTTTTAATTTTTGTTTGCAATTTCCGGCACTGTCACACATGTTCAAATGGCAATTACTCTTTTGCACTAAGCTATCCTGAACTCATATACAAACATGACTGTTTTACCTCGGGGGAACTATTTTAACTTTCAAATTCAAATGTCAAGGTCACAAGTTATCACTGGAAGTTTTAGTCAAAAGTCACAGAATCTAAACAAAAATCAAAATCTCTAAACCAAAGATTACCTACTGTCAAAGCATTTGGAACACAAAATCATAGGGGATACTATGACATCAAAGCATTGGTAACACCAAAAATTATAAGGCCAAGCTAAATGAATCTTGCTATGTTGATCATTCATCATATGCACCTTTCAGAATTTTCCTTATCTTTGTGGGTTTTTTTGGCAATTTTATATGAATTTGATATCTTTGGGACCTTGACTCCAGTTCATAACATAACATCTCAATGGAAATTATTCATAATTTATACATGTATCAAATGTAGTGATAGAGAACATGACTGCGATTGTAGGTAACAAAAATAGAGCCATTGGCTCTGTAGCTCAGCAGGCTTCATCATCAATTATGCTGTAGAGTGTGGCCAATGTGATTCCCCCTTTGTAGAGACCACAGGGGCACCAATCATAAAACAAGTGAAGAAGCGAGCAAAGCTCACATACCCCCGCTCCCCACTTTGTTCAAAAAATTTCAAATAGTAAAACTGATTAATATTGGTAAAAGTATGATAGTTGAGTATACAGTAAGTCATTGTGTAAGTCTTCTTTCAACTGAAACCCAAATACCGAATTCATTAATAGGTTTTACAATTAAAAGGGTACATCTAGAGATAATGGTTGATCTTTGTTTCAAATTTGAGGTAGTTATCATGAATATTGTATGAGATGCACTGAGGACAAAAATTTTTTTGTTGAGTCACTTTGTAAGTTATGTTTTCCAAAGAAACCACAGAGAAGAAAATCCATATATATCGTTTAACTCTCACAAGGCATATCCAGCAATCACGATTGACATATGTAGCAAATTTGGTGAAGCTGAGATGTATATTTCATGAAATATTTTTCAGGACAAAGTAATTTATCATAGAATCACTCTTTTAGTCATGTTTCCAAAAATTAAAAAAATTTGATGGTCTAATCCTCAAATGGCACATCTAGTGATCATGGTTGATAAGTGTATGAAGTTTGGTGAAGCTAGCATGAATAGTTTGAGAGATATGCTCCGGACAAAAGACTTGGTCGAAGAGTCAGTGTTTCAGTAATGTTTCCATGGAAACCGCAAAAAATAAAAATAATTTGTTGGTCTAACCCTTAAAAGGCACAACTAGGGATCATGATTGATAAGTGTATGAAGTTTGGTGAAGCTAGCATGAATAGTTTGGGAGATATGCTCCGGACAAAAGACTTGGTCGAAGAGTCACTGTTTCAGTCATGTTTCCATGGAAACCGCAAAAAATAAAAATAATTTGTTGGTCTAACCCTTAAAAGGCACAACTAGGGATCATGATTGATAAGTGTATGAAGTTTGGTGAAGCTAGCATGAATAGTTTGGGAGATATGCTCCGCACAAAACACCTTCCTCAAAGAGTCACTTTTTAGTCACGTTTCCATGGAAACCGCAAAAATGAAAATTCAGAAATAGTTCTAACCCTCAAAAGGCACAACTAGGGATCATGGTTGACATGTGTATGAAGTTTGATGAGGCTAGCATGCATAGTTTTGGAGATCGGCTCCGCACAAAGTTTTGGGACGGACGGACGGACGGACGGACGGACGGACGGACAGACAGACGGACGGAAAGAATGAACGCTATATACCCCCGCTTACGCTGTAAGGCGGGGGTATAATTAAGTATATAGGCGACAAGTTTCAGTTTTCTAGGCCTTATACTTCAGGAGAAGAAGATGACAATAGATTTGAAGGACGTTCCTGTTGCCTTTATTAGGGCAACAGGGTCACCAAAGCTACAAATCATAGTCCTCACTAGTCAAGGAGTCTGTACACTAAGTTTCAGCTTTCTAGGCCTTATGCTTCTGGAGAAGAAGATGGAAATAGGTTTTTAGGGCGTGGCCCCTGTGGCCCTTATTAGGGGTCACAGGGCCACCAAAGCTACAATTTATAATCCTCACTAGTCAAGTAGTCTGTACACAAAGTTTCATCTTTCTAGGCCTTATGCTTCTGGAGAAGAAGATGGAAATAGGTTTTTAGGGCGTGGCCCCTGTGGCCCTTATTAGGGGTCACAGGGCCACCAAAGCTAAAATTTATAATCTTCACCAGTTAAGGAGTCTGCAAACAAAGTTTCAGCTTTCTAGGCCTTATGGTTCTGGAGAAGAAGTCGAATTCCACAAAGTTTACGGACGGATGGACGCCGGACACCATGCCATGCCATAAGCCCATCGGGCCTTACAGGCCAGATGAGCTTAAAAAGGTATGTATGAGTAAAAACCATGATCAGCGGTGGTTGTGCCAATCATTAGTGATGACAACAAATTAGTGATGACAGCAAACAAGAGATTTTCAGTGAGGTTTTATTCATTAGCTTTATACTTCCACCTTCTTGATCTGTGAATTCACAACAAAAAAAAAAAAATAACAATGTTTCATTTTCTGACCATAATGTGACAAACATGCAAACTACAAAGTTCCCTCAAACATTCTAACAATGTAATGGCTGTATTCACAACAGTAAAATCATAACTAACATAAATTGCATACCGGTATAATGAACCATACTGATACATCAGTGCATATGTCTCACCATAGGACTCCAACACAAACCCTGATATCCATTTGCCTTGTATCGCTATATATTTAGCCAGCCATTAACATGGTGCACATTCAGAGTAGTTGCTTCACCAAGATGAAAATTCAAGATTACCAGTGAGCATAAATTTTAGGCCATGCTGCCAAGCCCCCAAGAGGCTTTCAATAAGATTTCCAAGAGAGGCTTGATCACAATGTATGGAGTGAAAACTGAAATGGCTGAAAACATAAAGGCAATAAATAGCATTGAGTAACTAAATTCAGCAATAAGAGACATTTTGTTCGATGGATATCAAGGGATGTGCTGGAAGCATACAGACAGACACTGATGTAGCAAGATGGTAATGAATTTGATTGTTCCTCTGTACAAGTATAGAACATTAAGTTTTTTAAGTTTTTTTGGCTTGTCAAAGAACTTGAATTAGGTAAGTACAAAAATTTGATATATGCCTATACCTCAAGCTATCTTATTCGTTGAAAGTCAAAATTTTATTAATGGACAATTCAATGATGTAATGGATGTAGCAGGCTCTATCCTCATAATATTTCAGCTCAAGGACTACCGAGGTTGATCAGAGAAATAAAGAACATGTAACCTTAAAGGGGCAGTAGCACATATTTTGATAATTCTATATTTAAAAATGTTCACTGATAATTGTAAGTTAATGCTAAATTTATTATGTTGACAGTGTCAACAATCTCATTACACACACCAATCATCTATAGTCAGAAGACAAAGTATGAAGATTCACATAAAATCTATTGGCATCCATTTTGTGTGAACACCTTTAATTCATTTTGTGTAAGAAAAAGAGATCGTATGGCTAAACTTTACGTTGTATATTTGAAATATTACTGCTCCATTTAGTTTAAATACATTGTCTTTCAATTGGAACCATTAATTTTCATTTTCCTGACATCACCTTATATTCTCCCTAAAAACGTGCTACAGCCCCTTTAATGGGCAATGGACAAGCAGATGAAGCCATGCGGTATGCCAAATTGGCTTACAATTCAAAGATCACATTGATTCTGATGTAAATCAAATATGGGAAACATTATTGAAAGAGAAGAAAAGGGCTTCAGAAAGCTGTTAAAGACAACAATCAAACAAGACAGAAAGCAACATTTTCTAAGCTGATGCGTGAGACTACCAAATATGTGTGAACAGTAAGAAATATGAATACAGGACAAAATGAACAATTTGAATAAGTTGGACTAGAA
This sequence comes from Steromphala cineraria, assembly GCA_916613615.1. Taxonomy (NCBI): domain Eukaryota; kingdom Metazoa; phylum Mollusca; class Gastropoda; order Trochida; family Trochidae; genus Steromphala; species Steromphala cineraria. The sequence goes on along the minus strand of OU744724.1, from coordinate 6,296,594 downwards.
AATGGTGTGCAGTAAAAAGCAGAGTACAGGGTGCACAAAATGAAAGACTTTAGAATACATGACCGGTTTTGATGTCATATCATGGAATAAATACAGCACTAATTTGGCATTTATACAGACATGATGAGAACATGACAAATCCTTCAGAACAAAACCATTGCTCAGCAATTACAAAGTATACATAATTCAAATAAAGGGTTATAATTAATAAATGTAAGGAGAAATAACAGTTCAAAAATGTTGTGATGTAAATATGTAAGTAGTAAATCTGTCAATATCATTCATTGCTATCTTGCGAGCCAACCTCCAAATGCAGCTGTTTGGTCCAAAGCAACAAGTAAAACTAGCCGACCAGAATAAATTATGTCTTAACATTCAGATGGTCCATAGCAAAGGAACGTGAAAAGAGGTTGGTGTGTGAGACATTGTTAGAACACCTTCCATGAAATTAAGTGTAGGAAGAAGGGAGACAACTCCACAAATTTACAAACACTGTAAAAGTATTGCAAATTCATGAATGTAAACCTGAATAGGGAAAATTTTTCCTAAGACATGTGAATATATACTTAACACATGACACAGCACTTTATTGCGTGAGTGATGATGGATGAAATATGAATGAATGAATTGGTGAAGGGTCTGTAGTCATTGCACAAAACATCTAACATGTAAACATGACTCTCACGGCTATCCTAAACATTGCACTGATGCTACCTTTGTGAAGCCAGGCAGTGGCGGATCCAGGATATTTGAAAGGGGGGTGGGTTCTAATTCAGAAATGTTCAACGTGGGAAGGGGTGTATCGTTATAAAATAAAACATTATTTTTATTGACTTGATGTAAAACTGTCAAAAGGTGGGGGTCCAGACCTCCTGAATCCCCGCCCCCTCTCCCCTCCTGGATCCGCCACTGACAGGGTTGTACTTGCTGATATCTTGGTCACTGAAACTATATCCTCCAGTTAACTGAACAATGATGAAAAGCAGGGAATTTTGCAGAAGGCTCAGGACTTCACATACATTGAAACAATTACATGACACTTTTATTTGGAGTTATGGAATCAAAGAACCTACCCCTCCAAAATATGTTACACAACAACTGAACTGGAAATTTATGATATCTGAACTTAAAGTCAGCAAATAAGACTCTGAACAAACATTGTAAGATTATTTCTGAACAACGAGCATGTGGGAAATGAGTATGTGAATCTGTTTATAGACACGCCAGTAGGCTAAGCGAGTGGAATGAACATTAGAACCTCTTAACTGCAGCATTTCAGCAAATCAGCGGATTAATACCATGGAATGAAAATGTGAATCCATGCCTTTGGACACACCAAAAGGCCAATGTGTGGAATGAACATGTCAATCTCTACTTAAGCAACTTATAAGCAGCATACAGTGTGGAATGAACAATACAAACCTCTTCATTTTCAGCAGTAACAGATGGATTTAATATGTTTAAAGCGTGAGAAATTGGAATGATGACTTATACTCTCTTGTTCTATCCAAATGTAAGCCTCCTACAGTGTTCACATTTCCCGTTACCCTGTTCTTCATCATGATTATTTTTTATTATCAATGCATTATACAAGCTCTTCTAAATGTCTACCCAATGATCTGAGTGAACATAGTAAGTCTCTACTCCACTGGTTTTAGAGAGATCTGTAGAATGAGGTGGTCATCCACCAACAGTGGAGAGTTTGGCTGACACAAATCTGCTACTGTCACTTTCTTGTCCATCTCTGTATCTGTCGTGTAGCGTGCTTTAGAAAAGTTCTTCTTCCCCGACACTGAGTGAAGAATCTGGTCTCGGTCCACTATGGACAAGTAGTATTCTATTGGCCTAGGCTGGTCCAGGATCATGTTGGAGTAGAGCACAACACGGAAGTCCTCGCTCTGCTGAGAGTAGCCCTTTGGGTGAACCTTCAGCTCCCACTCCCAGGTCTGAGCGGGGAACGAGGAGGCACGTGTAGAGAACCGGAAGCTAACCTCAGCCCCCTTGGGACAAGCAGAGTAGTGGAAGACCTGCAGCCTCTTGTCCCAGCGCAGGTCGGAGTAGTTCCTCAGCAGAAAGTTGGAGGTTGTGAAGTCCTTGACATTGACACGTTTGGTGAGAGGAAGTGCATGGAACTTGTAGGCCAACATGAAAGCTTTCTGGAAGAGTTTGTTGTGCTGGAGGAAGAGAGGCGATGACTCCACCTCACACAGCTGCTCTGATGTCATCATGGGGAACCGTATGTACTCCATCACCTCCTGCAGATAGTTGACTCTCTGTGGGTGGGTGGGAGACTGAATCCACTTGACAGTCGCCTGCCACAGCTCAAACTCATCCTTGATGGTGAGCTCCGAGCTGCTGAGGAATTCGATGAGCTGATCCTTCTCCAGGTGGAGCCACTCGGCCTCCCACTCCTCTGAGCCAATCAGCTCATCCATCTTCTCTGAGAGGGCCTTAACACACGCTGCCACAAGGCGCTGGTGGTAACACTTGGTAGAGTACTGGAACCACACATGGAACACATCCTTCAGTTGCAGCTTGGGGATGATGTAGGAGACCGCAAAGGTGGTGCACACATCACGCAAGTCTTCTACATTATACTTGTCAGCCAGAATTAGCACTGGTAGAGTGTTGTCAATGTTCAGCTTAATGTGACACCCATAGAGGAACTTGAGGAAGCGAGCAAACACAGAGTTACAGATCCCATCCTCCATCAGTTCAACTTCCTGAAAAAGAATCAACATATTACAGCCACATTTAAGAAAATTTACTATTCAACTCAAGGAATTCATAATCTTTGTAACATAACATTTCATCATAGTTTTATCATTTGTCCCACAAGATACATACAAATAAACCATTTCCAGGAATTTTAGTTCTGATTTTCTTTACTTAGGCCAATGGCTTCACATTGATAGTAAACTGCAAAATTTTTATGGGTCAATCCAAAATGCCATTTGTCTTATATTCCACATGATAACCTATCACAAATGTTACAAACTATTTATACTAGTGGAACAAGGACAAACCTTCTTGTCTGGGTTGGACCACTCAGAGCTGAACATGCGCTCGAAGACATCACTAGCCCGCACCAGCACGATCTTGTGAGCATAATACTTCTGTCCTGCAACAATCAGCGTGACATCACTCAGCTGTGGATTGTTGAAGAATTTACTCTGTTCTGCAAGAGCTTGTCTCTCATTTCCATAGCAATCAATTCCTTCTGGACTCTTGAGTGCCAGTGAGATGGAGGTCGGCGACTGCGCCATGGCAGGGTCGGGAGTGAAGGTCACCCGTGCGTGGGCTGCATCAGCAACAGCATTGGAGGTGGAGTCCAGGAGAAGATGCGGAAGATTGGGCGGGGAAGCCATGGATCTCCTCCTGAAGCAGAAAAATGTAACATTGAATTAATCTCTTTATGGTCATAGCAAGACTGCTGACTAACATAAGGTAAAACATCAAGTAAAAGAAATAAAAGCCTCATCTGGATGACTAGCATCAATGGCTCCAAAAGTAAAAGTCTGAGAAAAAAACAGAGAAGACTATTCATCAATGGGTTAATAAAGAAGTTCCTCTGCAATGTTAAACCAATATTGTTCCCCAAAGCCAATGTGTCAGCATACTTTCTTGTCTCAATAGATTACCGATAAGTGTAAAATCAAATAAAGACTGACCAGTGAATGTATGGTAAATAAATAGAACATAAAACTATTTAATACTCTCTCATAGTTAATTCCACCATTTAAATATCACATATCAAGCTTGTAAAATTGAAAAGACCAATATGGTAGTAAAGAGGACCTTAATTTCATAAGATCATAGTGGTTGGAAGGGACCATTCATTGTTTTCAAAAGATAACTCTTAATTTAACATGAGGACAACAAAAGTTGATGATTTAAAAATGAATAATCACACTATTTCCTGGAAATATTGCGAGAAGAGTTTTATATCATTACCAAGGTACATAAAAAGTTAGTGAGTGCCAAAAAGAGAAAAACTTGATTAAGAAATTAACCCTACCAAAATGTAAAGATATAATATGTGTCACAATGACATAGAGTATTACAATTAACTGATACAGTCATACTGACATGCTGAAGAAACCCATGTTAACAATAGCTCCAATTAGATTGTGGAATGTGTTAATTTAAACTGAAATTGATAATATCTGCACACCTTGTAAATACTCATCTATGCATTTAATAAACTACTTCAGTGAATAACTATGACATACCATATGAAATTGACATTGCTTTAAAATAATCAATCAGATGCAAATTTAAACTTTTTGCTACTAAAAGTCAAGAATAGAATATATAGAAGAGTGACAGTGCTCTCCAGTAATCAAATATCACAACTCGATGGTTATTGAAAAGAACTGTCTATTTCCTAATTTCTATACAAGAACAAAGTTATTTCTAGTTACAACATGCTCGTCTCACCCATTGCTCCGAGTATCTGCATGAACCACCAAAGTGTGATGAGGTACAAATGATGTTAGATGAAGTAACGTTACAGGTCTAACAAGGACTAAAAACTTCTGTCATAGAGAAACAAATAGCTGCTCTACCGGAGATGAAACACATATAGAACCTGGACAGACAGACAGACAGGCAGACAGACAGGTGCTTCAGATAGACCACACCTGGCTTGTTATATGTACAGGAGAGAGCACACAGTAAATCAACAGTGATATTGTCAAGTGGTCTCTACAACCCAGCACAATTGATGGACCACGCCCTCTTCCAATCGACCCAGTAAACACAGCTGAACGACAGCGGCCCAGTGAGGGAGGGAGGGCGGAGAAAACACAAACATTCCCTCGCCCACTGTGTGTTTGTTCTCTTCATGTTAAACACATGCTTCTGTCTAGTGGGACAATGCCTTCACTCACCGCTGACCTATAATCAAGTCTCAAGCTCCATTCAATGCTTATAAAACTATATTCTTAACCATTAATAAAAGTCAAACATAGAAGATGGAGACTTGTCAAATTAAAATTTCTTATGTGAATTTATTCAGTACAAACTTATATTTAGCATCTGACATCACTCATCAGCTGTCAAAGAATCTGGAGAGACTCAGAGAGAGAAGAAATGAAATACATATCTTATGCCGCGTGCAAAGACAAGACCTGAGATATGGCAGAGAAATGAGTTACTTTCATACGAAGAGAGAATACAGTGACGACAGTTGCACCTGAGAAATACCCATCAGATAACAGTGTAATTATCGTAAATTACTACGACACGACACAAAACACTTTGAAGATTCGACACTCGTATTCATCCGGGGAGCTGTTTGTGATATACAGCATGAGCATTAAAATGTTACATGAAAATGAGAATATGCACCCGAATTATATGAAGAAACGAACTCGAACAGTGGGCACGGTCCCTAATAGTGGCACCATTACCTCTCAGCTGTTTAGCTAGCCTCCACTCTGCTTTGTTTACATCGCTTCCGGATATGTTATTGACGCATGCGCAGCCATCAGCTGACTGTGTCATTCATTCATTATTTGCCGACTAAAGCATGTTTGTTATAATCCGTATTCAAACATTACAAATAGATAGTACTGTCGAAACGTTTAATTAATTTGGTGCTTTACACACATGAGTGACCTTATACACATATTAACATTCTTGCAAACAATGTGTATCGTTTTGTTACATTGTTTTACAAAAGTTCTTAACAATAAAATAGTATCTCTTTGTGGAACAAAGTTTAACAATCTTCTGGAATACGCAATCAATGTAGAACAAAATAAATATCATATTTCTATTTTATTTCTACAAAGTAACACATATAATAACACTTACAATTTTTTTTGTAATGATTGGACTTGAAAACAGTGATCTTTCTAATACAAACATTTTGCCAATTAACGATTACAAAATCTAAATACTTTAGAAACCATTGCAATACTGTAAAGGTAGAACCAACGAATTTATATCAATATTGATCAATATGATTCGAAATATGTCAGTAATGCAAATAAAGATTATTTTTTTAATGAAGAAACTGTCGTTTTTTGGTAAAAGAGAAACCGTTATATCAACATCTCCGGGCAACATGACACATGACCGGTAACTGATATCTTTTTGATCTAGTCTAAATCTATACCCTTTTCATTTCCAACTTCGCATCTGCACGTTTGGACTGAAAATATAATTTTATACAAATTGTTAAAGTTTTTAATCCCTATTTACATATCCCACTTGGGCTTTAAATTCAAATTTGCAAAAATGCAATTGATAATGAACTTATTTAACTGTTATATTCGGTCGAAAATTAAATTTGAGATTGTTCTTTGATCCTTTGTCGGTAACGCTCAATTGTATATCAAGTTTATTAAAACTGAGATTGAGCTGAACAAACGAACTTATTGGCATTGTTCTAGATACTATTTGAGTGTACGTTGTAACTAAATGAACTTTGTTTTAAAATAGCAAGTATCAATGTATATTTGATTCAACCAAAGACGTAAATCAACTTCAATGTAACTTTTCGACATCCCTAGTCCAGAACAAAGAGGGGCACATAGCCGATGACCTAACCCCTCGATTTAGGGAAACTTATTGTAAACCTGCTGACAGTTATAGAATATCATCCTGGTGTGAACGATAATGGTATTATGTTGAAAAGTACTTTAACAACATAATACGAAAGCGAAGTCGGTTCAATTGTTTTTGGTTGTAGGATGTTGGCGAAAACCTTGACGCATTAGGTAAAACAATAAAATCAACAGAGATATACACCTACCGGCCAGAGCGGAAGCGATTGAGTACAGATGACATGGTACCGGGCTGTTCCATAGTGAACAACTGTCTAGCTAAACAGAGTGGCGGTCTCGTACGTCCTTGTACTTGGGATCAACTCGATCGCAGTGTGGCATATATACAGACTGGCGTTGACCAGCGCTGACCACTTCTACCGATGCCATATGTTCCAGATGCTTATATACCTCTCAAGATACTCCTGTCCCATTTACACCTCCCCCATCTTGATGATACAAATCCTCTCTCCCCCAACTCCCCCTCTGCTTCTAAGCGCACCAACCAACACCCCCACCAACAACCCCCTCCCCCTCCCCCCACCCCGCCCTCCACTGGAACCATGCCTGACACTACCTAACGTGTTTTTGATTTCTTCGATTACGCAGTATCCGCTTCCCGACACTACACGTGTCCGACTCCTTAGATTGTTTTATTGCAGTTCCCTGGCTAGGCAGAGTAGTTACGTAATGTCCTGCAGGAATCCGAGGTCTGCTAGAGTGATGCGCGTCCTACAGCTGCTTGAGACGATCAGCGGGGGGAGTGACACTGCTGGATATCTTTTTCAAATACATCTCGTACTCCTGTCGCATTTACACCTCCCCCGTCTTTGACTTATAACCCTCCCCTCACCACCGTCCACCCCCTGACTCAGTGACATGTGGATATATCTGGTTCAGTTCTGTTAGAAGACTAATCATCAGAGTTTTAAAAGTAATACATTCTTGGGTTGTTTTTTTTTTTAACAATGGAAAAGAATCTCGAAAATATGGGAAATCAAGTTTCAGACCAAATATCTACTCATGCTTTTAAAGAAGTCCTTCTAACTTTGGTGAAGTCAGATTTTAAAAATATAAAATACAATCTATGAGCTAGTAATCTATTACATGTTTTATAGTGAAGGACCTAAAGCTAGTTTTATCAGAATCTTTTGCAATTACATTTCATTTGCATTACTAAGAATAGCCCCACTACACGACTTCAACAAAATGAGGAATTTTTAATGAAGATATTTATAAATGCATTCATGAATTGGTGAATTCATTCGTAAATAAATTGAACACAGTAACAAACAATATGTTTCTATGTAAACTACAGTATTTTTGGTTAAATCAATTAAAATATAGTTATTTTTTGTGTTGCCTCCAAAAAAATCTAAAATGCTAAGAAATTTACATATGTGACCAATTTCATGTACTAATTTCAGTCTGTCATACCTTACTTGAAATTCCCGTGTGAAAGTTTGCTTTTCGTTAGCGGGTTGCTAGGAGTATCGAAAGTAGAGTTACATCCCCTGCTGAAAATCGCAGCGGTTTCGTCGTCCGCAGAAGACTTTTCCTTCATCTCTTCTTTATTGTTATGTTTTGATAAATCATCATGGATATTGGTCCAGAAATAAGTAACAAGATTCGGGTAAAAAAGATATATGAATGCCTTTGTTTTGTAGTTATGTTTTTGTTGGAAATAGCAAAACTGATGAATGATTATGGAAACGTCACCTATTTTCGTGATAACGATTTATTTTGAACTTGGTGTTATCATTGGTAACTTTTCTACATTTCAAATGATTTCGAATGTTAGCTATTGAATAGTTGATACTCTACATTTGACACTATTTGATTAGTACACAAGCATGACCGATACCCTTGTAATAATATTTGGAAACCTTATGGTTTGAGATCTTTTTGAAAATTGAGAAGATATATTTTACAAGGTTAATTTTTATTAAAAATAAGATATTGAACAAGGCGCACAAAACAGTGAAAGTAATTTTTTCTTTAAAAGTATCAAATTGATTTTCATCAAACAGTTTGCCTATTCACCAATGGAAACCAAAATATGTATCCGATACAATAAATTTGTCCCTTCACGATCTTCTAAAAACAGAAAAATAAATATTTGGAAATGTCAGATGCATTCAAAACGTTCCTGCATATTACAAGCCTACACATCCCTACCTACAGGAATAGGGGGTAGTCATGTTAAAACTTGTGTATGTCTCTGAAAGCAGATTATATCGTCGAGTACTTGGTTTTCGGACGGTTGACAATCACGTAGATTCTCACGCTATTTTTAGCGCTTTTACGTCATCATTGCTAGTTAGGGTAGAGTACTGTTCCCCACTGGAGCTCTAAACTAAAATCTTCTTGTTGAGAGACACAATATTATAAATATGATCAACAAGCTGATTTTATGCTAAAAACTGTCTGTTTGCCTTTCCTTGACATCTTAGGTAAAGATCCAAAATATGGTAGCCAACAGCAGCCATACTGTCACCCGATAGATCGTCTGCTTCCTTACACTCCAGTAAACGTAGTCACGTGACATAGGGAGCAAGTTCAGCCGTTATAAAAAGTTGTGACAATGTTCACATGATGTTTTTCTTAGCACTCTAAGTGTATAATTGCGTGATATATTTTTCAGGGAATATTCATAATGCCAACTTATAATAGATCAAATGTTTTCAGCAACTCAAAAACACTTTTCATTTGAAAATATTTATTCGCAACAATGAGATTTTTACATCAAATTGACATCCCTAATTCTGATCACTCTGTCACCTCACAAGGAAGCTTTGGATGTCACACACCTGTGTCTAATTTCATTTCTCAAGGAGTCTTTACAAGTTTTTTGTTACTTTTGTACCTTCTCTGCAAAAATACATTATTTTCTTCCGATTCATTTTTCTAACACCCAACAACAGTTGATCATGAATGTTACAATGATAAGGGAAAAACCTGCCGTGTTTCTGTTAAAAAAAATTCACCAACGTCAAAATTTCTTTAGTCAATAAAAAGGTTGAGAGTCTAGACGCAAATTACAATATTTTTCCAACATCATTTAAAGGAAAAAATTAGTATTTAGCTAACTACTTGCCAGGGTTTCAATAAATTTTTAAAAAACCCATTTCTTTTGTTATCAGACGACAATCGTTTACATACGGTTATAGCTCTATATGCCTATTGGATTCTTTTCTGAAAATACTTTGCATAAAAAATATAAACATAGCTATTTTTAAGAGGAATATTTGATTGCAATGTCCATTTGTATTAAATGAGCCTAATTTATGAAATACATTTTTTTTTTTGATAAACAAGTGGACATGTGACATGTGGGACACAACATGTTATGAAAGGAATCCCTGACGTAACTTGGGATAGCCCTTCGCGTATCGACCAACGAGGTGTCCGAAAACCAAGTCCGTTCGCTTGATGCCGGGTTTCCCGCACCTGTCACTGAACGAACCAATATGGTGTCATTGCAACTCGTTTTCGAGAGTTTTTCTCTCAGTTTGATACGATGAAACTCAAATATGCAAGTATTTGATGTTTGTTTGAGGATTCTCTGACTGTTTTTATGTTGATGTGCATCCACGTCTTAACCGTCCGAAAACCAATCACTCGAGGTTATAAATGATTATTCTACAAAAGAATTGGCAATTAAACTTTAAACTTTCACAGTAACTACAGTTTTTTTCATATTTAAATGGCATGGCTGATCTTTATTCGGTGCTTAGCCTAAGTAGTGTACAATTTTGCAATAAAAGTCACTTTGACTTTGAGCTATTGAAAGTTTTAAACAGTAAGACATTTGGCAAAGGCTTTTCCTATTATAGTTCAGAACCAACTGTATTTTTGGCCTAATACTTGATCAATTGAAGCTACCTTTTCTTAAATAACGTGGAATATTGAATATGTAGTTTTTAGAAAATATTTTGGTTCTCAAGGAATAAGTGGACAAACACAAGAGCAATGAAAATAAATACTCTCCTTTGGATTTACAATTTTGAACATTCTGAGACACAAACTATGGAAACAATAAATAGCCATAAATTTGCAAAACATGCAATTTTATTCAACATTGTGACATCAATGTGACAATGTTGTTATTATTTGCAATGATAATGAGACGATTTAAACTTAACTCATTTTTACAAGAGTCCTAATTACCTTGGCTTTATGATTATAGCTTAACTTTCTTACAATTCTTATTTCTATATCAAATTGTGTTAATTAGAACCCTTTTGACAAAGAATATTGAAATAATCAAAATGATTATTCTACTTAATATTTTCAAATTTAACTTTCACAACAACAACAAAGTCTTCAAATTCATTTCTTCTCATTACTGTTTGATTGAAGCCATAATTTGTCCTCCATTCATTAAAGGCACCACTAAACCGCGTTTCGTACGCCATTTTGAAATGTTAGCATTGCGAGAAAACAAATGTGCTGTATTATGCTAGTTCATTTACAAAATAAAGAAATAATTATTTGATTGATAGAAGAGGAGCATATTTACAAATAATTCATAATAAAAGTTACAAATTACGACAGCATTTTGTCGTAGTAATGCATTTCACGATCGTAGCTTCGATGATTGGCTTCATTTCACGATGTTTTTATTTTTTGAGCGATACACTTTATTCTTTGGCAAATTGTTTAATCTTGAACAACTGAAAAGCTAACCTCACAAACATATTTAAAATTAAGCTGAAAGTATCATGTAAAAATCACATATAATTGTAAACAGGAAAGTCCTCCTGAATTTCATTTCCACTAAAAATACCCCTCTCGAATGGTCCCTTTAAATTCAAATCTTTATGAATGCTTTTAATGTTATTGTTCTTAGTTCAGTTGTATGTTGTTTAGTATTTAATGGGATTCTGCTCTTTGTTTCAGTCTGCTATCAAGGCCAAACTTGTTGAATTAGGGGCATATGTAGGTAAGTCATCTCAAGCAGAAGAAATTATGATAAAAAGTTAAATATTTATTGAATTGAAGAGAGTTCTGAATTCGTTTCAGACTCCTTTAGTGATGAGAATTTATTATGATATATAAATATAGTGATTGTTGACTGTTTTAAATAAATGCATGTATTGTCATATTGACATACATCATTAATGAGATTTGAAAGGCATGTTATATTGGTGAGCTGGTGATCAGTAGTGATTTCTTTCACCAATGTAATGATGTGTTTGATGTGTATTGATGTTCTGTTCACAGATGAAGAGCTGCCTGATTACATCATGGTGATGGTCGCCAACAAGAAGACTCGCCTCCAGATGACAGAGGATCTCAGTCTCTTCCTGGGCAGCAACACTGACAAGTTCACAGCTTGGTGAGAAAGGATATTTTGTTAAACTAATCAAGCCTTTATAAAGAGGAATATATGGATGACAACTTCTTAATTCATGGTTGGCAATGTTTCAACACAGGTTCTTGTGTTCTCAAGCAGAGGTAATGAGAGAAGAATCTAAGAAAAAAAGAACCTGTGTCGTAAAACATTCGATGGATAAAGAAGTTGTCATCTGAATGTTCCTAACTTTTGTCATTCAAACTTCTTAAATTCCTCTTGAAGATGCTATTCTAGCCTTAATGGCAGATAGGTCTATGTCTTATAGTGACCAGAAAGTAAACAAAATAGTAAACATTTCTGATATTTGACTTCTCAATAATCAAAGTTTGTATACTTAACACCATCAAAATTATGAATGACCCTTAAAATATCAATTAAAAATAAAAATATATTGTCCTGTTGTTGTCTTTAATGACTATATACATTGTCAATAAATAAAAATAAAACAATATATTGTTTTTGAATAGTCGTGCATCATTAACGTACTGTTAAATTCCAGCAGAAATCACGATGTATGTGGCTTCACTTGCATCAGCGATCGGGAATTAAAATATTTGATTCCCCAAATATAATCAGGAACTATCGCTTTATAAGGCTTGTTTTCCATTCTAAATGTTTAAAATGGCATATTTCCAAACTTATTTATCATATTTAATCAAAGTTCAAAGATATCTTTGTCAAATATATATACCTTCGCGAAAGCACGTTGATTTACTGTACTTGGAATCTCAATCGTAATTTCTTGACGACAAATAACATTATTAATATTCTTTCGTGCTCATTATCATAATAGTTGCAAGTTTTCTTCGAATTTTATATACGTAAATATTTCAATTAACTGCATGTTGTTTTGGAAACTGTAATATATATCGAAAATGTTAAACAAATATTTGAATATTTAGACATTTAATATTGTATCGACAATATGTTGTCATGAATTTATTACAACCACGTTTCAGTTTCATACATCGTTTTCAAATCGACTTGCTGATTGGTTGACCTACATTTCTGGGCCAATGAAAAGGCTTGTAACAAATATCTCTCTACCCGTAAACACATGCAGCAAAAGCTGTCGACTGATTATTCACGTTCGTTTTTCATGAGAATAATATTATGTAATCTGATTAAAACAAACAATAAACAATGTAAGTTAGCATTTACAATTTCTTTTATCATTCTTTTTAATAATATACGTCTGGAAAAAGTGTCATTTGATATTTAAGAAGACCTGAACAACAGTCAAAAGTATCGATGTCAATTTTCAATGCAACTCGCATGAAGGATTTTCTTGGTTGGGGTCACTCGCGGTTTAAAGCCCATCCCCCAATTTTCAAGATATTTGTTTGCCGGGCCCCCTGATCTTATACCCGCGAGGATACGGTACTTCTTTTTATGGATAGGTTGGTAATGTCATAAAACCATGACATTTGGAAATTCAGCCATCAATTCTTTACTGCTTCATCTTTTAAAAAAGTTAGGAAGTGTAATCATCTAGGCATGTATGAATTGGTTTAATGAAGTTTTCCCAACAATTGATGATGATCCGTAACTACCATGATCATTATGAAAATATAAGTACTTGGTATATCCATGTCAGCCTGGATAAGAATAATAAGCATCAATATTTGATAAGTAAAATCACAAAAAAACCACAAATAAATGAGATGGTTTTTATTTTAAATTTCATTCCAAATTTGTTCAGTCCTTATTCTTCAATCTTTGTTTTGTTTCCAGGTTGCACAGTCTGCTGACCAAATTACAGTCCATATCAGCAGGTATGTTTTGTTTATGTGTAATGCACAAGAAGTCATATCACATATCTATGATGTGTACACACTTCTGTATTGTAACCTGTGAAGTCCTGCTCTTCAAAGATTTTTATTTACCGTAATTGATCAATGGTGCATTGCTCTATAATTTCCTTACTGTAATGTGTTTCTATTTACTTGAACTTTTTGGACATGGGCTGATTTGAGTACAGGCGAGATATATTGACTCATTTCTTGCAGACACAGTCCCTGAAACTAATGAAGATAAAAAGTCTGAGAAGGTCGAGAGAAAGAAATCGATTGAGAAGAAAACGCCAGCTGATGAAGCACAAGGCAACAAGGCACCTGTCAAGGATTTAAGCAGCAAGCCAAAGACCAGCAAGCCCAAACAAGTGGTTGCCCAAAAAGAAACCCCAGCTGTTGAGGCCTCTTCAGCTGTAGGGGCTGCAGCTACATCAGGAACTTCATTCACACCCACTACATCCGCAACTACAGTTGCATCAGCAGCTTTTATCTCCATATCAACAGCGCCGACAGTCGAGGCCGAGGAACCTGAGTTCACAGTCAGAGCTGATACTGGTGAGTTGGTCATGTGCTACATGTACCCTCGTAGGAGATTTCCACAAGTATCAAAGGCATTTCCACATTAATAATTGATTTTTGTAAAACCTTTGCCTTTAGTTCAGTACAAAAATGTATGCCATACATGCAGTAATTTACATTTTAGCCTGTAAAAAAACTGAAAAACAATCAAGCCCTCCTCAAGCTTTGACAGTATCTGCAATTTGTGAACACTCAGTTCAGCATAATCACAGAGGCAAAGCATTTGAATTAAGCAAAAGTTGACAAAACTAGCGTTGTTCCTTTGTTGATCAGAATTGCATTTCATTTATGGTAATTTTGAAGAGATTAGACTCTTAGATTGTAAAAGTATCCTACTATTCAACATTTTAGGAACATCAAGCCAAACAAATCTTCAAAATTCTTCTTGAAACAACAATGCGTAACTTTCTTTGGATAGGATCCATACAGGTGTCAAGATCTTTTATACTTTACCAGAATGACCATGTCATGACATACATGTATTCCAGATGAGTTCAGTGAAGAACAAAAGGAGCTAGAGAAACAAGCAGAGACAAAGAAGCCAGAACAAAAGGCTGCTAAGCCAACAGGTTCATCTGCAGCTGCACCAAGGACAAGCGTCACCACCGCACCTACCCACCCCTCAACCCACCAACCCACTACTCAGAACCCCCCTGCCCACCACCCCTCAATCCAGCACCCCACTACCCACCACCCCCCTGCCCCCAGGGAGAGAGAGAGGGCGAGGGAGAAGTACTCTGTCAGCAGTCTAGGGTCTAGACTGGGGGAGAAGAGGGTAGTGGCTCGCTCAGATGAACGGTGCATTGTCCCTGCTGAGAAATCAGCCCGTAGGGTGAGCAATGCCTTTAGTATCTTTTAACACTAGTGAAATGTCATTTACTGTAGTTGGTTTTTCTTGTAATGAAACCCACAACTTCAAGTAAGAAGTAACAATCGCTAGCACTGAATAGTAAGTCTTTCCTTAAATTCTTTCTTACACCATTTGAATCAAGCGAAGCAACAGCAAACGGTTTGATGTCCATGACATTTTTTGTAAGCATTGAATATGCATCTTTAGCCATGGCTCTTTGTCTATTTATCTCAAGGTTTACTCGAGTATCCTCAAGGTCGAAACAAAAAATGTTCGTTTGGCATTAATTAATTCATCAGTTTTCTTGCACATCTCTTTTGTGTAACATGTTTTGCTGACTCGTATGTTGTCTTCTCCACAGACTGCGGTGTTATCATCGTCGCACGTATCCCTGAAGAGACGGGCGCCTAGCTCGGTGGTGAAGCCGATTTCGAACCGTGGAGTGGAGGATGAAGAGGAGGAGTACGATCCTCACAACCCGTCGGTCGGGAATGTGGCTAGTGTTGTCAGGGTCACCGCCAGGAAGTTAGTACACATTGTCAATGATACAGATATATATCACTTCGATACACATATTGAGACATCATAAGATGAAGTTAGTATTGTATCTTTGTGAATGAAAACTGTACCAATCATGTCTCTAATGTATATCATGTATTCAAAGTAATCTCCTCATGTAAACTTAGAAGCCGAAAAACGGTACATGGCATTGATGGTCTATCCAAGGTTTCGTCACATAGTGAAAGGCTGTGTTATTGCTAATGCCATATCATTGACTTGTCCAAAATCATTTTAATACTGTGAACTGCAATAAAGCACAAATAAAAAGGCTTTACTGGTGTATCAAATTACATTACATTATATTATAGCTGATGCTCCCTAGCTTGATGTTCTAATTAAGAGCAACGAATAATTCTTTAACAATACAGGGTAATGGCTGGGGTGTGAAAAAAGCACCAAGTCACTGACCATAAAACTAGGACAATAGTGAGTAATCATCATCTTTATGGTTGTTGTGTTGCTGTTGCAAATAATAAAACCGTGTGTTTCAGATCGAGTGTCCCAAGATCACTACAGGCTAACAAGGCTCTGTTGATGAAGGCCATGACGGATGCAGAGAAGTCTGTCACTGGCCCAGCAGGAAAGAGATCCGTTGCAGTCGCAGGGGCTAATCCAGGTACCAGCAAATTTTAATCAATAATGTCAAATAAGTTCAAGTCGTTCTTTTGTATACATCATTATTGACTTAACATGAAAATAAGTGTTTGAGAATGATTTATGATTTAGATCGAGTCATTGGCCGCTCCCTGTACAGTGACATCATTAGTCGAGTATCAACTGGCGGCACCAATGTGGGAGTGGGGCGTGTAACTATTGCTGCTGGTGGTCGATACCCGGTCCTTCAGACTGCCAAACCTGCCCCCAACTCCCTGCAGTCTGGACTGACATCGCGCTCAAGGAAGACAGAGATCATGAGGAAGATGAAGTACACCATAGATGTCGAAGCTCCAGACTATCCTGATGAGGAGACAGGCTCAGGTAGTCAATCTTTTATGTTGTGCACTATTGCCATTTTGTCACTGATGCATAAAAAAAGTTCAACCTCCACAAAATCTTGTCTTTATTTGCTTTAGAGACGATGTAAAGAGATATCTGACAGTAATATTTTGATTAGGTCATTATCTTATATTAAGAGAGTTTGATTTTTGATCAATTTTCTACTACATATTTATAGATTCAGAAGTGTTGCGAGACAATCGTGTGGTGGAAGTTGACCCAGAAGAAGAGGAAGCTGCCGCTAGTCCTGAGGTTGTAGTTGCAGTATCGGACTCTGATGGAGGTGAAGTTGAGGAGGAGGTGGTGCTAGAGGAGGGGGACAGGGAGGGGGCGGACACCGAGGAAGGGGAGGTAATCCCGCTCATCCTAGACGAGACAGGGGATGAGTTCACACATGCTCTAGAGGAGGAGGTTACTCTGCCTGACACTGCTAGCCACAGGCTGAGGGCTCGTGGAGGTGGGGACATGGACATAGATTCTGGGCGCATCGTCAAGGAGAAGTAAGAGTTTGCTGTGGACTTTCTTATCCTGTTCACCTCTATAGCCAGAAATCAGGCTAAAAAGCGTGTTTGTTATAGTTAATGCGACTCTATGGTAATCTTTCTATTGATTTTAGACACACTTTAAGTCACAAGACTTAAAAGTCTAGTCTAAAGTTTAGGGAATGTCTTTATGCATGTTAATATCTAAACATTCCTTTAACTGAGTTGACTTTCAGCCATTGTTGAACTCCAAAATAAAGACTTCACAGTAAAAGACAATGCAAGTGAAATACAAACCACTATCCACACATTTCATATAAATAAGTGTAAACATACTGTCTAGCCCTAAGAACACGAAGTTCATCGTGACCCTGGACGGCGTGGACCCTGACCAGTACGACAACGTAGAGATGGAGGAGGTGGAGAAGTCAGACCGCGCCCCGCCGGACCTCGCCCTCATCTCAACCCCCCGTGTACAGCCCTTCAACATCAACCTCAAGGATTCGGATGGTCAGTGCATATCCTCTATCTAATCATTCGTCTGGGAATGCCGCTGCTAAGCGAGGGGGGAGGATAATATTCAGCTCTGTATGTCTGATACGCTTCTTTTTATCTCACAAACCTTTTCATCTAGAGCCTTCAAACTTGGTATCAGTCTTTGTTTGGTGGATACTCAGACACCAGCTGATGTTTGGTTTTGGTGACCTTGACCTAATAAATATTAAAACAGAAAATAGAGAATTTACAAAAGAAAATTTAAAAGCCATACTTCTTGCTACAAGAATTTTTGATTAAAGAGGTTTTTGATGCACAATTTTAGGCATGGATTAAACTAAGGTTAATGTTGTAGATGAAGACGATGCTGAGATAACACCCTTGAAGAAAGCCAAGATGGCTGAGAAGTGTCGCTTCTGGCCAGCCTGTGTCAACGGGAACTCATGTGAATACCATCATCCTACCGTCCCTTGCAAGTAAGTGAACCTTGGACATTCTCAAAGAAATGTTAGCTCCTTCTCTTAAGATAAAAATTTGGAACAATCCTTAGATAATGAATTTACAGATATTTATTTAGCCCTTTATCATTACAGATGGTACGTTGACATTGCTTTATTTGCAAAAGGTAAAATATCAATGTTTGTGGTTTCAGAACGTTTCCCAGCTGCAAGTTTGGAGACAAATGCCTGTACATTCACCCCAACTGTAAATATGACGCCCGATGTACAAAGAGTGACTGCCCCTTCACACATGCCAGTAAGCGCAAGCCAGTCCCAGTGTCTCCTCCACAAGGTAACTTTCATTCTCTATTTCTAACTTTGACTACACTTGAATTTCAAAACAATTTAGCTTCCTTCCTCCGTCAAGTAGAACTTAATCATACTACATCAGCATATATATGTGTGCCAGATGTCAGGGTACATAAGAGGGAGCTACACGGTATTATTATCTGATGTAGCAGGATGAAGAAACTTGTGCTTCTAACCTTTGGTGACCTTTCTTGAAGATATGTCATTGTTGATATGTCAATGCTATATCCTTTTGTTTCAGTGATAGCTATCCCACAGCCGAAGGTGATCGTAGCAGCTCCACCGATTGTCCCCCCTTCCTCCCACCCACGTCAGGTCACGTGTCGCTTCTACCCTAACTGCCACAACATGAAGTGTCCTTTCAAACACCCCAAGGTATGTCCTCTCAACATGGTCTTTGATGCGGTTAATCTATCAAAATGTATTCATCTTTTTTCTTTTTTGTACCACTTTTATTAGATGACTTTTGTGACATTACAGACTGCTCGCTTTACATTACGTACAACGATGATATTTTATTAATTTGCTACGATGCACTTCACGATATGCTGTTGCAAGTTTTTTTATATAGAAACATAAACCATGGACAGACACCTTAATATTTAGGCAAACAAGTTCATATCAAAGTCAAAGATAAATATACACAATACTGAAATGTATCACAATATGTATATTACCGACAAAGTATCAAGATACTCTATATAGTCACAACTCTAAATCTTTTGTCAATGTGCGTTGTTGTTCACACATATTTGTTAAAATCACTCATTAGAATTTATATATATCGTGATAGGGATGTCTGTTTTATGAAATCAACTTTGTCAGCAGTTTTTCTGTCAAGCTTTCTGAAACTATGAATAAACATTAGTAATGTCATCTAAAAACTCTGGGTTATGTGATAAATAGTTGTTTGATTCAAGACTTTGCAGAGCAAGTCTTTCAAATTGAACCCCTGTCATTCAACTCTAAAAATGCTTTTGAGAAACATCAAATTTGAGTTGTTATTGAATGAAAACGTTACGGGTTAGGGCACTGACAAGTGTTTTACATTGCCATGTAGGAGACTGAGATATCAAACATGCAGAGTCCTTTTATTGTTTGCCAACGTTTCTTTGAAGTATGATATTTTGTACTTGCAGCCTTGTCGATACGGGATGAGTTGTGCAAAGAAAGCAGGCTGCCCTTTCTTCCATCCTGCACTGCCAACCAAAGACAAACTCACATGGAAGTCTAGCAAGGGGTGAGTGAAGGAATTGTTTTTGATTCTTAGTCATCAAACAGAGGAGGGTTCATATCTCTTATAAAATGCCATAGGGCTAAATACCTCTTTTCCGCTCTGACATCACAATTCTCTAATGTCACAGCTGGCCTATGTCGTTCTGTTCAAAATATCCTAACAATTGGTAAACCGCCTATTCTTGGAAAGACATTATTATTATTTGTTCTAATTTGTAAAAATAAAATATATTTATGCCACTGACATTTTATGCATACAACACGCAAGAGTCAATATCGGTACCTCCCTCATTCGTGCTCTGGAAATGCTAATATTTAGACATTTATGCTGTAGACATATTGACATTCATAAAGTATTCCCTACTGATATTTACTGCTCTTCTGTCTGCAGGGGTCAAGGGTCAGACGGTATCAAAGCTTCCTGATGATTGGTCACTTTCCACTTTGTCATGTTGGAGTGTCTGGATGTTTTATTACATGTGGCTGATGGACCTTTCTTAGTCATGTGCAAGGTGGAATATAATGTGATGTTACTACTACACTGTTAAATGTAAGGTGATGTGACAACTGAACTGGGAATTATAAGGTGATGTCACAGCTGAACTGGGCATTATAAAGTGATGTTACAATCAATAAGTACCAGTAACCTGGGAAATTATAAGATGATGTCCCAGTTATATCACTGTGTTGTGTTTCAACAGACTTGGGAGTTATGAAGTGATAATATAACTATATCATTCTACAAAGTGGTGTTACAGCTGAACTGAGATTTATAAGTCATATCTTACTATATCTTTTCATATAGTGTTGTAAAGCAGGAAGTTTATCTTTAAGTAAATAAGTAAATTGTTTGCCCCATTTAACTATTAAAACATGTATAAGCTTGTTTTAGAATATCAAAAATATAAAACAACAGGGATAAAAGTAGTATTAGTCAATGCTGAATGATGATTCTGGAACAGCAGTATAAGAGGCACAATCCAGACCTGTTAATCTGACACAATGTTATCCCAAGTATTGTTCCCCTTACAGGAAACTGAGCCTGAGTCACATCTGTCTGTCTGTCCATCCATCAGTGTGTCTGTTGTTCATTCTGGTCTTTAATGTAGCTCAAAAGGAAAAGGTATTAATTCCTGTATATTTGTATAAACCTAAATGAAGCTGTGGATAGATTTGCTGTTTAGGATTTTAACACATAATCAAATCTTCATACGATCATACCATTTTCAGGGAAATTTTTATCTGTTCATCCTAGAGTGTTTGTCAAGTCCATTTTTTTTCAAGGAAATAATTGATGAAACCCCTTATAAAGACCAAAGATGTAAAGATGAAGAAATACAATTTCTGCCTCCTCTACTTGTGTACAGACACTAGCTTTTCAGATTGAAATAAAATTACCAGAGAAAAATGTAATGTTTGGGAGTTGAATTATCCAGGATTTCATCTTTGTTTGTTGGAGACTTTCAATATCAATAAATGATGATAATTTTAATATCCTATTCCATAAACAGTGACTGGAGTACTGGTGAATTCCTTTATCGTCTTAGAAAAATGTTGATTTGGTGTCAAGATTTACTTCAAAACGAGTCAAATTTTACCAATTAAATGAATATTGAATCTATGTTTAATTCCCCTAAACTCTTGCACTCGCAATCACAAGGTAATACTCAGCATTTATGTCTATTTTGTGCGTGTTTTTGGGCGGAGTAATTGGATATCTTTGTCTTGGATTTTTTTTGCATTTATTTCATTTATATCATTTTTTCATAATCAATTTATATATGAAGAATTTTGGTTTCAGTTTTGTAGATCCGAATAATTTTTTTATGATAAGGTTAGTTTACTTAGCACATTGTTCAAATGCATTTGTTCAAATTTTCAGGGCTAAGCATTTGTTTATTTACCTTTTCTGAATGAACCGCTGGTCAAGATGATTTAACTACTGTAAGCAGGTACCTTCTTCAATGGGACAATGATTATGACTAATATACAGGGTCACATTAAATATGTATATGAGTCTCTGATACGAGATACCAATGCCAAAGTGGCCTAAATTGTACATATGATGACATCTACTTTGGCCTTCAATGTTCTGTTGACCTTATCTAGACTTTTTCTCAAGAATTGTAAGAACCAGAAACCTGAAATTTGTCTCCAGCCACCTTTGCTTTTATCACATTTGATTTGTTGCCCATCTTAAAAGATGTTTTATGGGCTGCACCATTTAAATACTTTTGTTTGTATTCTGGTCAAAAAAATTACCAGTTCCATAAAGTTGAAACGTTGTGAGTAGGTATCTTTCACAAAGGGTAACATAATTAGATTTGATAACCATATCATAAAAACATCATAGAAATTATGTCCTACACTTAATTTCATTTCTTCAGTAAATGAAATAGAATTGAAAAGAATACTGTTTTCAAAATGGGATGTAAGCAACAGTTGCAAATGTAAAGTTTTAAAAGATAAGCTTTGACTGAATAGCCAGGGAAATGCTTTGCTTAATTGTTATATGTACCTTTGTCTCATTTATAAAAAGAATTTTTGAAAGATTTGATGCGGTCAAACAGACCAAATATTTTCATGAACACACATTTTTATTCTTTTAACCGTTAGCCACCAGAAGTTTTGTTACTGTAGTTTTGACAGTTGGATTGTTTTGTTTAATATACTTGACACGTGTCCACATTTTGGTTTGTGAACTTGAAACTCCTTGATGGAATGTAATTTTGTAAGCTAGAAGTGTGAAACTGACATGCAGAAGCTGGCACACCTGAGTGATTGCAGTGAGTGAATGAATCTACCTGATTATGTACACCGACTGTGAAGATGTGCAGGTGCTTGCTACCTGAGTGAGATGTTTATAGCGCCTGAAGGACCGAGTGGTTGTATATCTACCATCAAGTGATCCTCGGCCTGGATGCTTGTCTCACTGATTGCTGAATCAATATTGAAAGCTGTACTTTTTGTTACAGTTTTTAGCTTTAATTAAAATACTTCAATATTGAATGTGTGTTTTATATATTTTAGAGATAGCATCTACATAAGAGCAATTTAGGTGAAGCTCTCTGTCCTGGCCATGAGAAAACTGTTAGGGCGATTGTGATGTAACAGAGGTGCTGTATTTGCAAATAGTATAATGCATATAGCACGAGAAATATATTTTGCCTTGTCTCAAGGACACAAGATTTCCAACATCAAGGCAGATTTGTGCAGTGTGATGTGATCATGATGGTTGAAGGAAAACATGTTGAGTAGGAGCAGAGGGGCATATTAAAGGCACCGGACTATCTGGTAACAAGTGATAGAATATCTTCCCACAGGACAACCTTCTGACAAGTGACAACCTTTGTAAACCCACAAACACAAATAACTTATTTCTTAATTAAAGCTTGTCTGCATTGATTATGGATGAAAAGGTAAGTTGCAACACAAGTTAAAGTACAAATAGATTTGATTCTGATATTCTTTCTTGTTTGTCTCTTCCTCACTATACTGTTTGGGATCAGTCTCAATTTCTATCTCCCAAACTTTTTCAAATCAGTAGAAATATCTGATGGCCCTGGTCAATCCGTTTTAGTGGAAGATTAGCCCAAGACTCAGCATCATTTTCGACTAGACTTTCCACAGACAGTGACACACATGGAACATCTTCATACTCTGTGGTGGAAACTAGAACTGGCGACTTGTCTATTGGCGCCATACCATTTCTGTTTTACTTTGGTTTCTGGTTATCCAGACCAAAGTCTTAACTGGAATAATTTTCAGATGCACTCTCATTTTGTACTTACGTAATAATTAGAATATTTGGGGTATGGGATAGCTCAGTCGGCAAGAGCGCCGGTCTCACGTTGCTGAGGTCCGGGGTTCGAATCCCATCCAGGTCAAGGTGTAAAAGCCTAGAGTTCACCTCTGTTAGAACTCTATAAGTGTCACCCTGGATCCCTAGTGTGTGGTGCAACAAAAACTACGCACTTAAAAGATCCCACGAATTCATGTCAGTGGCTGAATGGTGGGTACATGAACACGTGCATACGCCGAGCTGTCAGTTATCAGCGTTCAGCAGTGTTGGACAAACTGCTGTGACTATGTGTCTCAGTTCACCCAGCTGTGAATGGGTACCCTGTGAGGCATAGAATGGTCCCTAACCTGAGCGCCACGTATGGATGCCGGTTGAATACTCCCCAGGGAGTTGAATTGGAAAAATGACTGGATGGTGAAAGAATGCCATTGACCAGGGGAAACAATGTAAGCGCCTTGAGTAACCACTAGTGGATGGATATGTGCGCTATATAAATATTCATATATACAAACAAACAAAAATATTTATATAAAATCACACTGAACAAATGTTAAAACATATAAGGTATGAGTTGTATTCTATATATCACGAAATTACCCAGGTGCGAAGTGATGACTGTGTATGCAGCATTGTCCTAGCAGAAAATGATACGTGGGTATCAAATTTTTTCCTTCATTCTTTCAACAACAAAATGCAAGGAATATGGCAGTCCATGAGCATTTCTCTGTTTTATGTGAGGACCTGTGACTTTAATTAACACAAATCATTCATGACAATAAAAATTCCATTATGTGTAGGCACCACATTTCGTGTACATGAATCCAACCCCAAATCGCAGTTGTTCTCATATTTCTTTGGATGAGTATACCTTGTGTACACTTTCAACACAATGCATACACTATTCTTGAAAGTTTTTCTTAGTTTTTGAATATTGATATTTCAAAATGCTTAAATGAGTACCACTGTAAAACTATACTAAATCATATAAGCGAATATTGTTATATGTTCAAAATCAAACATAAGAAAACATGAATTGAAAGTGATTCTATTGCAAACATTTTACCATACATCTTGAGACATTCATGACAGTATAGGTACAAATTCGCATCATGCTAACCACCCGTATGATAAACTAAGGACGCGGTTTAAGTCTGAAATTATAAAACGGATACAGAGTGAGCGTTCACAGCAATATACAACATATTTCCAGCTTATTAGATCGCAAGATCTACCGTTGATTATGGACTTTCTGCTACCATTGCTTTACATCTTTTATTGCTTAGATATTCGTAGAAAGTTAATTAAATTTAACAAGCATGCGTTTTAATGTCCTGCTGTATATAAATAAATAAATATATCTAAATAGAAAATAGTCATACAAATATAGTGATTTATAACATATTTATTGCAGATTTTGTGTTGACACAACTGTATAAATATAATTATATGGTTCGAGAACCATTCGTGAATATTAACATTGACATGAAGGATAACGGAAGTGTAACAAGCATTATTACTCTCCCGTTGAAGATATCGCTGTTTAATAAATCTACAATGTTATTACACATTGTGTAATAACATCTCGCGCTGACCGAATGACGTGACGTAATGATGACGTCACAATTGTTAAGTATGACGTCATAATGTCAGCGGGCCGGCCGCGACAGTCATGTTGGCGACTTTCTTTGTTTTACGATGTTATTAAGCAAGTAATAAATAAAATACTAAACTCGGTCCCGTTTCATAACATTTTTATGAAACTCGTGAATGGTATAGGTATTTAACTCGCTTTCGCTCGTTAAATACCAACCCATTCACTCGTTTCATAAATATGTTATGAAACGGGACGTCGTTTAGTATTCTCTATGTAATGCTATTAGAACTGTAGTCTAGTCTAAAGTCATCGAAACCTCTTGTTTCTCCTTTCTTCCTGCAGATACTATTGATCATATCAGCACTGTTAAAGGTCCGACAGTAGCAAATCAATAGAGACAGAACTTTATTGTAATGGTATATATTATATGGTAATTTTTTTTTTATATTTACATATATTAATGTGCAGCGATGTCGAGACTATTTTGTTGACAGTCTAAAACATTCAGGGAATCAGAACCAAGCTGACTGATGCAAAAACATTGCTCACAAGTCGCATTTCATCATCGATAAGTCGGGAAACTACTTAAACCCGTTTATCGTCATTAAAAATAGTAATCCTTCAAAACACTGCCACCCTGTGAGTGGAATCTGGGGAGCATGAGTCATCATCTTTTAACATTAGTTTTGTACTGTCAATGTCAAACATAAGAAATATGTTTGATTTTAAGAACTCCTTATCATATTGCTTTTGAACGTTTTCATCTTTTGCTTTATATGCTTTGCTTATAATATATCTGACTATTTAAATACTCATTCATATATGATTTGACATTCTGAAACTCTACACGATTTAATGCTGAATAAACCTCGTCTTATATCTTACATGCATTGAGTATAAATAAATAAATAATGATAAAATATTTGTGATGAAATATCTGAGGATGTATAACGAATAAATACACTTCTTAGGGTTCAACGCAAATCGATTGTAACCACTGAAGTTGAAGCCTTTCGATCAAGGTACTGATCTCAATTGCTCATAAGGTTAGGAAATTAGATTCGTTTCCATTTGATTTCTTCAGTGATGTCGTATTTGAACGTTCAAAGCTGTCACTTATCAACACATCACATCACAATGGTTTTGTCAGGTCGTGTAGGGTGGTATTGTATAGATTTCTCCTCTTGGATAAAGGAGTGTCACTGGTGATTCATGTTTGAGATTCTGATCTTGCAAGGGATGTCCACTCAGTAACACAGTCAATTACCTGTCTATATGTTTAAACTGAAAAGAATAACGTTTTCAAGATCTTGTCTTCTTACCACAAACCTATGATAGTTCAAGTCTCGATCAAAATGCAAAATGCAATTTTCGATCTGCCTCCAGTGAGTTTGGGTTTCAAACTTAGACAGTAGCAACACATGCCGACAGGCAGTCTGTGAGCTTCAGTGCTACTGGGGAGAAACGTTCCCGGAAGTGTTGAAGGTCGCTGTGACCTAGTGTCAGCCGAACGAGACATGCAGAGAAAAACTAACTCCTCCGTCCTTCAATCTAAAATGGAAATGAGTAATGAAAAGGGACACATGTTTGGTCAACCATTTAATAAAACAAAATGTCACAAATCAACAGATTTATCATAAATTAATGTAAATATATTTCTAAATATTGGTACATTTTATGTCATCAACTGTTAGTGAAATTGTTATTACTCCATTCATAAATTGCATGCATGTTTGATAACAGCAAGTTGATTTTATTTATCAATGGTGAGAAGACAACAGGCAACAAAATAATTCCATTTAAATACAATGTTCTTGTCGTCATAGTTGGTTGAAATATTACATTACTTTGAAACAAGTGTGAAGCACGGGAAGTATTTATTGATGGTCAAGGAAGAGGATTGAGTGCTGTGATGGCAATTGAATACATTTGGTGTAGTCAACATAAATCTTTATTTAAACACAATCACAAATAATGTTTATCACTTGAGTACATCCTGTAAACCAGGCTACTTCATATATCTAGCTTCCTACTATAGTCACTATGTCGAAGCGAAGCGAGAGTAGTCAAGTAGCCTGGATAAAACTTAAATGATAAATTATTTGGAATATCCTATGCGATACTCGAAGACTATGGTTGGTCTTTGGTACAATGTGGTCGCTCTTACCTCTACATGATAACGTCATTACTGTCTAAATGCAGCTCGTCGCTACGACCATGAAGCATGGTATAGATGTCTCTGCTGGGAATTAATCATCCAAGATGGTGGTCGTGCAATTGGTGAAATAAAAATTGTGGTAAGATCCCTCTTTTTCATTGATAATGAGAGAGTTTAGAGATAACCGGACAGAAAAGTAATTTGTTTGGCTTCATTTCATCTTTCTTGTCAACTTTCAATCCCAAAACATTTCCGTTCTCAGTTAGTCGTTGAGTTTCTACTAGGGAAAGCTTGAATTTATAAGCAATGATGCTCTGCTTGTTTAGTGACTGTGGAATGGATAGTATGCGTTTACAGCCTTGGTGAATCTCTGAAAGATTTGAAGGTTGTGATGGGTTAATGCGAGTGTGTTACTCATAGGAAGTTTGTGCTTGGGTAAATGTGGATAAGTGTCCATGGTACAATTGATTGTCAGTGAATATGGCCAGTGCCGTGGACACGAACTGAGCGAGTCCTGGAGGGTTGTGGACACACTCGGAGGAACTAGCCACACTGCAGCAAATTGATTGTTTTTTCAGAAAGTGACCAGATTGAAGCTGCATTGTGGAGAACTTGATTGCAGTGCAACCATTGGGGATGGGTATGGCTTGTAATGTGCGTTGAATCGTTCGTCACCTTCTCATGCCTGCAGAGTTCTTATACGTTGACAGATATGGGTTGTCCTGAAAAACAGGTTGTGTAAACCATTATCTACATCATCAATTTCGGATTTAGATTCTCATTCCCAGAATTACAATCTCAGTAGTGATGACGGTTTCTAATCTCAAATGACTAACACTATTGTAAAGTTAAGGAAACGCGGATGTTACCTCATTTGGGCAGTCGGGGGTCTGACCGGGTACCCATCGCGTCCTCTTGGAGTCGGGCGGGTGAATCTACGCAAACAGATCATCATAAGTATCAGAACGACATAAATGGTTATTTCATTTTCAAATCTTGTGCCAGGGACATTATATTGGAAACATATTACAACATATTGGAGAGCTTTACTTTGCACCCTTTTGATTGGGAACACGTAATGCCGTATGCTACGCAAGCCTACTTGACTCCGTAAAGGATCTACAACCCCCTGATTTCTGCCTTGATGGTCTTTCTCAGAAGGGTAGGTTCTTAGGTAATGCAAAGGTATTCAATTCACCATGTTGTTCCAGAGGGCGATAGCTGCAGCTGCGTGTCCTTTACGACTTAAGTGGAAGCAGTCGGGAGCCAGGTAACTGAGGTCGGGCTTTCTGTGCTCCTGAAACCAGGTTAACTATGACAGTGATGGTCATGATACTTGTATTAGCTGAAGCAAGGATACACGAGTCAGCTGAACCAAGGTCTCGACAGGTCATTACATTACATGTGTTTACCAAAAGTGAAATAAAACATAAAGGGATCATTGCTGGCCATCATTTACTTGAACAAGAATAAGCAACTGAGCATCAGTAATTGGATTCTAAGGGTTGCAAGGATTCGACATACGTAAGAATGGTGGACTTAAAGTTCCATACCTTGAGAGGGATCATGGTGTTGCTGAAGAAAGGCTGCATGATGACCGTGAAGTCGTCCCTGGTGTCGTACCTGCCGCTCTGTGCTAGTTTCATCAGCCCTGTGTTGTACTCCTCGGTCATGTAGCGGAGTCGATCCAGGGACGCCTTGCTGCCTGGGTAGGCTCCACAATCACACTCGAATCTGCATGATTGCAGTCACTTTAATAAGCTGATATAGGAGGTAAGTCAGGAAATATACAGAATGGTCTTTTGTCATATTTCTGATCTGACATACAATTCATATTAGCACAAATATTCCACCAAAAGGGAAATCCTGCTCGCGTCACTAAAGAAGATCGCCACTTCGTGCATAACTCATTTCATCGTTTACTGGTAAACAACTTACATATGACTGATGGAGCAGACGAGACCAGTGTTGACTTTGTGCAGCTCGTCCACGTGGTTCACTGCGACCAGGTTGACGAACGCTCTGGGGAGCTTCTGGTGAAGAATGTCTAACCCTAACTGTACCCGTGATACATAAGCACTAGCGTTGTAATATGTCTGCAAACAGAAGTTTTACACACCTTTGACAATTTTCCATTATATCAAAATGAAAACAACCCGATTATAACGTTTAACCTTCCCAACATCCTGGTCATTGTTTATTTAACCGAAATGTTCCTTCAAACCCTGATTTCCATAACTTATTTGTACAAGGTATATCAATTTAAGCAGTCAAATCATTGTCAGTGCCTCACTGAATAAAACCCTAAAGACGCAGCAAGACTTGTATAGAATAAGTTTACTGTAACTCTCAACTTGAAGGTACAACTCTCACCCTGTCGTCACAGTAGTTGCAGAGGTCGTTGCCCCCGATGAAGATGGTGACGAGTTTCCAGTCCGTTTTGATGTTGACTCCCGGCTCGCTCTCCACCTTGCGGATCAGTCGTTCCGCTTGGTCTGCCAGGTCTCTGCAATGTAGGGCAACCTCTGCTGATGAAATCTCAATTAATCATGTAAGCAACTTACTGTAGCGAAAAATTATCCAAAAAAGTAAAAGTTGACACTTAAAGGGTCTTCGATCTTTCAGAATTATTCTGACAGTTCGAGTTTCTATTTCAAAGTATAGGATAACGTAAGTCACTCAAGAGATATTTTTCAGGTAGTCACTTGAATTTCAATGCCTCAAAAGAGTTAGAAGAAATTAAAGGCTATAGACATCCTATTCCAGAATGACGTCATTCTGTGACAATCCTATGTCTCAACTTGAAATTGTAGATGTAGATCTTAACACGATGATTGCTGAGGTAATATATGTCTAAGTGTGACTTAAGTCGTTCTGGTTCGCAACCCTTCATGAGCTTGTGATATTCAACTCCCTATACCAGTGTAGAGTGACTCACTCGGACTCCGCTCCCGGAACAGCCACATTCAGGTGGGAGTTCTTGCTGTCCTCGTCTCCAGACTTCACAGAGAACCCTCGCAGTCCGGGGTTGTACTTGCGCAGAATATCTGCGTACGATGAATCCACACTTAAATCTTGCTTGCTATAGCCAATGTAAATATCCATATGATATATCCTGTTTTGGAGGAATTAAAGACTCTCACTCAGTAATTACAGTTGTCTGCTGATTAATTAATATTGGAATAATGTTATTTATCATATAATGGAGGGTGTTATCGATGCAATAAAGCTATCTGATAAACTTGGTATCCGATTGCCTCAAAATCTGATAAAGATGCAAATTATGTCAAAACACGAACTATTTTCTCAAAACTCCATGCATGTCATGCGAGTCCTAAAACGGTCCACTGACCATTGATAACGTCGTCGGGAGTTTTCAGGTTTTGTGTTTTTTTATCGAATAAAATATCGTACAAAAGCCGTCAGGGTAAACTTATCACGCATTCGTATTTAGGAAATTATAGCTTGGTTATCGAAGCATTTCAAGTTGTTTTCATCGTTTGTTTACAAAATATAACGATATGTAGCTAACAATATCGACTATCGAAAAAATATGTGCTTCAATTTTCGTGAATAACATTCCTACAGTAGGCCTAGATCGCTTTGACCATGTCGGTTACCAACTTATCAGCATAAACAAATCATATTCTAGTGATAATACACATTATCTAGTACCGGAGTAACAAACGCAACAACCTCACCTTCGCAAATAGTTGGCGTTTGGTCTAAGGATACCGTAACTGAACTGGCGTAAAAACAATGACAATGCAGCTTTTCAAAATGCAGTTAGAGTTACTTCCCCTGTTGTAGCGACGTTGACAAGTGGTTCTTACACATTTTGTGTTATAAAAAAAATACAATATTTACTCGTGCACTGGGAATAATACTGAAAATGTTCATAGATTGTAGAAGACTTTTCTAACACTGTGAAAAAATAATTTAATGAAGGAATATTTCTAGACTGTTCACAACTATACATCGCCGACAATATGACCTTCACCTTGGTTTATTGTGAAAGCAATTACTCCGCGAAATCTAGGTCAACATATTTTAAGTAGGAATCATATTTTCGTTTAAACCCGTTTATTTCAAAATGACATTATATGATAAAGAAATTATTAACCTCGTGTGTTTCCGTATCATTAATATCATATAATAGGAATAAAAATATATGTATTATGCTCGCCAAAGGCTCGCATAATACAAATTTTATTCCTATTATATGATATTAATGATACGGAAACACACTCGGTTAATAATCTCTATATATTTGCCATAGAAATAATGTTATGTTGTGTGTTAATCTAAGATATGAAACGTAATGCATATAACCAGTGTTTGACCTATCAAATATCACTATTGCAGCTCTTTTACGACCACCAAGAAACTTTATTAATGCAGCGTATTTGGTAATTTGTTTTCATCAAGCTAACACCGATCTGATCAAGTACTTATTTGATGTTCAATTGGTTTGCTTTGAATAACCAAATAATCGATGCTTATTTTCGTTAGTCCGTCAATATACATAGAATATATTCATATATTGATTTACATATTCTTTAATTGTGAAAACATGTTACTATATCAATACAGTGAATCACAAATGATGAAACATACTTGATGACATCTAATAATACAAAAAACAGTTACTCACTCGGTATTGTAGGTTGAGTATGATAGTCTCCGTCCCCGCCGATACTGAAACAAGGTTGTCGAGTAGCAACAGTACAATTATTCTATTGAATAAACACATTTATTACTCTCCCGTTGAAGATATCGCTGTTTAATAAATCTACAATGTTATTACACATTGTGTAATAACATCGCGAGCTGACCGAATGATGTGACGTAATGATGACGTCACAATTGTTAAGTATGACGTCATAATGTCAGCGGGCCGGCCGCGACAGTCATGTTGGCGACTTTCTTTGTTTTGTTTACGATGTTATTAAGCAAGTAATAAATAAAATACTAAACTCGGTCCCGTTTCATAACATTTTTATGAAACTCGTGAATGGTATAGGTATTTAACTCGCTTTCGCTCGTTAAATACCAACCCATTCACTCGTTTCATAAATATGTTATGAAACGGGACGTCGTTTAGTATTCTCTATTTATTCCTCTAAAATACAAGTTTTTGTAACAATTAAATTATGTACTCTATAGTCCGTCAACCTAACTTTTGGAACACGGTTTATTGCAAGTTACATCTATACACCACAAATCAGCAAACTTTATTTGGCTCATACTATAATAATATAGGGCGACCTAATATGGTTTTGAATTTCTTCATTTTGTTCCAACTATTAAAGATGTTACTTAAGAAACTATCATTTACAATTATTAACAACAGTGACATTTTCACAAGGGAGCACACGCAAGTACTTGAATAGCTAACAACAAAGTCACAATGTGTGTCGCACGTGCAGATTGTGATTGTGCAAGGGCACGTTGTGAGGGGTTGTTTCAAAAACCTTACTTCAATGCTACCAATAATGTCTACTCATAGGGTTTGAAAGGCAATCGGTAGTGATTCATTGGAATATCTGAGTTAATTAAAGTAAAATGTAGAAAATATATGGATATCTGAATTACGTCCATTACAATTTTCCTATTGAGGTTTACATTTTAAGGGTCGTTTTGAGATGGTCCCAACCCCTGTATGATTTCAGTACCAGACTCTTTTTCAATGTCAATTGAGATGATGATATGAAGTGTTGGTTTTGAAGTGTTCGTGGCATGAAAAGTATGTTAAATAAAACGATTAGGAGAAATTAATGGCTTTGACTTTTAGCTTTATGCTTTAATTGTACACTTGTGCACTTTGGAAAACATCTTCCCGGCTCAATACACATGATGCCACACTCGCTTTCCTTGAAGTGCACGTGCATTTCAAGTAAATAACAGGTTGACACACTTTGTGACTTTGTTGTTAGCTATTCTAGTACTAGCTAGTACTCCCTTGTGAGAATGTCACTGTTGTTACAAACTACCAATGAAAGTTTCTTAAGTAACATCTTTAATATTTGAGACAAAATGAAGAAATTCAACACCATATTAGGTCGCCCTATAGTATTATAGAATGAGCCAAATAAAGTTTGCTGAATTATTTTGTATAGATGTAACTTGCAATAAACCGTGTTCCAAAAGTTAGGTTGACGGACTATACATACAGTGTGTTTCTTAATTAGCTAATGATTGGATTATAATTGAGAAACCTCGTTGCAAAAGAAAGCTATGTACGTCGAAATGTTCACCTTTCAGAAACAGCATGCACTCTTTTGAACAACTGTAGATCTATTTCATCAATACTCTCTTGAAACTTTTTCCTTCTGCACCAGCACTTTGCAGCACTTTTACATAAACCCTTATCCACCCCCATCACTCACCTCCAGGATAGTCCTCTGTCCTCCCTCAGGACTCCGACAATAGTAGCAGCAGTCAATCCGTTCCCCGCCTGTCAGACAGACACAGTACATTAGTGTACATTGGTTCAATATTGAACACATCGTGGTCTATGTACGTATGGTCATACGGTGGTTTGTGCTCATGCCTGCTACACGGGCTGACAGAAAGAACTTTTATATTACGATATTTCTCCTTTCCAAAACAAAACTTAGCTCATGTCCGACTGTCACGTCAAGTAATAGGCAGTGTTTAAAATAGCCCATCCTATACAGTACTTATACTGGCTACTTGTCAGGACTGGTTACTTTTTGGTCAGGACTGGTAACTTTTCAAAAAAAATTCTTTATTTTCCCCTAAGGAATTGCCCAATTACTTTTCAGGACAGGCTAAGTTTCCCATCTATTTTATACACTGTTATAGGAGGATAACAGATCAAACTGCCCCCTATAAACAGCAACTACGACCCCCATTGTCAGTGCCATCTAAAGTACCCCTTACCGTGATGGAGTCCCCGAGTGCTGCCACTACCTGGATGTCTCCCGGTCTCAGGTCGTGAACTGCAACACGTCAGGTAGAACATTTGTACTGATTCATGTTGATTTGTGTATCTCTATATGATCATGCAACATATAAAAAAAATCATAATTTGACAATTGAAAACAAAAACGAAAACCCCCTATACGGATAGGCTTGGAATTAAATTGGACATTTTGGATATTTACCCTATAGTCACTGTGGGGTTTTTTTTGTATTTTTTTTAAACTAATATGCAATACATATAATAAAATTGTCAGGAATAAAACGTTTTTCCTTAAACGTGTATCATGAATTCGGGCCAACGTCCAAATTCTCCATCACATCACACAATCATTACCTATTTTGATACGTCACTCAGAAAGTTTGATGACGTTTAACGTTTCTCCGATGATAACGATAGCATGTTATTTTCACTTCACTGAATAAAACAGTCCTCATAGACTGACAAGGGTAACTTTGATAACAGTAAAGCATGAATCATATAACAAACTGTGACCACTTGCACACACTCACCTGAAGTCGGTATTGTCGGTGACGGAGGGAAAGGCTCACAGGGGAAGATCGACTTTTCGGCCTGAAACAATCAATGAAATGAAACACTCAGAATCTTCATCAAATGTTGTATGTGTCTATGGAGTTTGCATAAAGATTGTTACTAACCTGTTTGTCGGTTTCAAATAAAGGCAGATGTTTCTGGAAATCTCGAAGAAGAGTTTTGTTATGGGAAGCCTTGTCTACCCACTCAGTGTAAGACTTGTAGCTGCCAGAACACGCTGGAAACAAGAAAACATAAGAAGGTAGGTAAATGGAGAAAAGGAACACAAAAAGGACTTCATGGACAAAGATGAATTTTCGAACAGAGACACATAACTTAAACAGAAGGACAGAGATAAACACAGTGTGGTCAAAGACACGATAGATCTGTTTTATTTCGTATAAGCCCATGATACAAATAATGTAGAGAGGGTCGTATTACACTGAGAGAATATATACTCAGAACAAAAAGTTGAGCGCCACCAGAATAAGTGGATAGCTTTACATTTGACTGACTCTGTAGACTAAATTCCAAATAGTGTGTTTTTCATCAATATTTTCAGTTAGGCGGGGTTTACACTACGTCCGTTTTTTCAATGCGATGCGTTAAAAAAAATCGCATAAGATCGCAACACGTTGTTTTCAATGAGCCGGCATACACTACGTCCGTTTTTCCGTTTTTCTGTTCTATTTTTTTGCGAATTCGCAATGGAATTCCCTGTGTGACGTCATATTTTCATCATCGGAAAAGGTATTTCCCCACCACGTGGAACAAACAGTCAGTCGGGTAGGTATAGTAGTGCATGTGTTTATGTGTTTAAATGCGTTATTCACAAGAATATAAAACCAATTGATTTGAACATTTATCATTGAATGCTTCCAGATGAAATTCATGTAGTAAATTGATTATAAATTTGATATTATTACATACAAACATACATACATACATACATACATACATACATACATAGATACATACACACATACACACATATTACTTTTAACGCATCGCATCGCATCGCATGTAAATCGCATGCGAAACGGACCTAGTGTATACCATCAAATCGCACGCGTCAACGCAGCGTAAAAAATTCGGACGTAGTGTAAATCCGGCCTTATATCGGTCAATAAAACAAGCTGAGACTTCTTAAGCCTTAAGAATAGTGTTAGCCAGTGTTAAGTCATTATGCAATAGCATCCTACACTCATCATGCCAAAACCCAACACACCCTCGCTCTACACCACCTTATACATACGTTTGTTAATGAGCTGTGCCCTCGAAGGCGATTCCTAACGGTTGATATGGAAACCCTTCCGTGTGGAATCCAGTTATTCCTCAGAACGGGAGCACTAGAGGTGTCTAACGTTCCGAATCAGTGCTCTGTCTCCACTCACAGAGGTTACTGTCGGGCGATATTTACTTCTTTGTCTTCCTGGGATCATATATTATACCATGCCAGCTACATCAATTATAAAAGCATGAAATGTCATAATGTTCAATTTCATGTGTTTCGTGGTCGAATGTTCAGCTCACGTGGCTTGTCATCGGCAGGTCAAAGGTTACATCCAATGTTTCGGTTGAATCATATGTGACTCTTGTGAATGTGATGTGTTTATGAATATGTATTGGAGAGTCTTCATTAAACATTTTCAAACAAAACACAGTCGGTATGCCTGAACACCTGTGAACGTGAATTCCATAGACAATATGTGATACACTCCTCATCGAGAAACAGGAAAATGTGGTAACACAAGCATTTTGTCAAATTTGCATTTGTTGTGTGGATGGTTGTGTTCGAGCAATGTGATCTATGATCTGATTAAAGCTAATCTAAGGCTCACATTATCAAGTGATGTATGGCTACCTAGAAAGATTTACTTATTTTGCCGAAATTTTTTTATTGTTGTTTAAGTATTGATGAGGGGTATGATATACAATTGAATAACCGAACACAATAAATGAGTCAGTGTGGTGTGTACGATTTATTCACCACCTGTCAACTGCAGGGATCGCACTAGCGAGAACTAACAATCTCCAGATCGTCGCTAGGCTGCCTATAGTTGACTTAATCATACAAATGACATGCATCTATGTCAAAGTGATTTAAAGCATTCTATGTCAAAGTGACATACACTATTTTAACAAGGCTAAATTTGGCTTCAATTACGGGGAAATTTACCACATGTGCTGTTATACCTTCAAATTATCTCTCTATACTTGCATGCCATCCAAAAAAGACAAATATATATATACATGTATATGACAAGTTTTCGTTTTTAATAAAACACGAGATAAGACCTGGATGTATATTCAAGAGGCAAAGTTCACGTTCCATTTGCATAATGCAAATCATAATAATCAATTAACAAAAAAAAATATGTATATAAATAAATGGGGTCTATATAAATATATACAAATTTCCGGGGTTTTTTATTACCATAACGAAAGGTAAACTTAATAATATCACTATACCGATATTTCTTTGATTGGCATTCTATCATTATTCTTTATATTATATTGTTATCACTAAAAATGATTTTCAGCATCAGTGATGATGTTTGGATACACACATTATACTCCAAAGTACTAGAGTCACTTGCACACAATAGAATGACGTCAACAAGATAGAGACGAGGAAGGAGTATTGCATTACATAAATCTACCAGGTATATAAAGTGACTACCCGCGCTACGCAGTTCACTCTGACCGACATTCGCACACATTCACAGTATTTATATCGCTCGGGCTTATCCGCACTTGATTAATTCAGTGCTTGATTTAATTGCTTTATTCAAGACCCCATTTAAATTCCAGCGAACGTAACGTTTGTCAAATTGTCATGAAGTTATGCAAAGAAAAACTGCAACTCATTTCAACCTATAAATAACTCTAGCAGAAAACCACACAGAGAAGATGGTACCGTATAATAATAAGGTGAACATTTCATAAACGTAAAATCATTAATTTGTTTAAGAGCGTGAACACTCTTGGTCATTTATTATTCCACAAGAAAAAGCCAAGTCATACTCGATTAATCTCGACTATTTATATCGAGCTCCCTGTGAATGTACACACTGACAAGTCGGTCAGTCTTATCTCAGTACAATCATACCCAGCGTAGGGTGGCCGAGATAGGGACTTCGCGTAATTCTCTCAATACCGAGAATAAAAACTTTTTTAATTCGTAAAATATTCTGTTGACAACCGTGTATTTCACATTTTTAAAATCATGCACGTGTATACCAAAGTTGTTTTGTGTTAAAGTGAGGTCGGGGTAGTCGGTGCCAACCTCGTTATAAGACACCCGAGAAGTTTGCTCACCTGCACACATCCCCAACAGCAGCAGCAGCGCGTGCCTCATCGTGCGAGTCTCATAAAATGACCCTTCTGAGACCAACACAAACAAACTAAACACTTCGACTCACATGATCTCTATCACGTGACTACGCGCTAAAAGTGGATCTCGTGACCTCACAGTCGATCATTAAAGAAGGGCTGCATAACCTTTTTTAAATATATTTTTCAAAAGATATTGGTCAAATAACTATATAACATAAACATTAGGCCAAAACAGCAACGATACACAGTTTCTCAATGAAGCTACAGCTAAGTAAACATTGCGTAACAAGGCGTCTGCTTGTCGCCGTCCAGCGACAAACCAAAACAAGGCTGAGAGGCCACGGGCAGGGGATACCGGAAGTGACGTGGCAGTAGGCGAAGCGTTCGTCTGCTTATATGGAAAATGATAGGCGAAATCCGCAGTTCTGCCTTTTCAAAGCGATTAACAGTGTGCTATATCATTGTGTTGCTGTAAACTGTCCTAGAATATCTCCTGATGAAGTCTCCGTAGACAAATTCCCATCATATTGATGGTTTCACGCCAAATTGACCCGCTGTGTTAGGTCAAACAGAGCAATGTGACAATCTACATCGAACTCACGTGTTCCGATCACTACACCGATTTTCGGCTTCGAGCTCGCATTATCACTGAATGAACAGTTTGGCATGCAGAGAAAAGGGAGATTAGTCAAGTATAAAACATAGCAGAAAGTATTGGGCTGATTTATGGTAATAATCCGAATATACAATGCTCACATTTAGATTTGAACGTTGTGTAAAAAGGTTGAATAAACAATGACATCGGTCTGCAGGTGTTACTTACTTTCTTTAGATCAGATACTCACTTATTACACAATTATTTTACTGTCTATCGTATTTCCTGTCTGTTTCCTAATTAGATGATATCAAATGATGACTATAGCAGGTAGGTTATATAATGCACAATCATCAACACCTGGCTTTTTTATGACATCAGCTAATTAGGTAACATCAAATAGCAATTGTATTCCTTAACATCCCTTTTTTCTCCGATTGGTAAATTATAACCTATTAACCTGAAATTAGGAATACCGTTTTTGCTCTATCTGATAATTATTTTGGATAAGATTCATTTAATAAATCTTCATTCTGTTTGGCCATGTAGTAAAAACATTAAGATTTTCAGTGAAATGCCCTATTAAAATAATGTTTTATACAAGACATCAGTGATCATCCAATACATGTCTTTTATTGAAAATTGTAACTTGTCCATCACTAAATGAAATAACTAAGAAAAACGTATATATTTTTTATCCTGTTACAAAATGAAGTCAAAGGCAATTCTAAAAAAATGGTTTAAATTTTAAAAATAAAATAGTATTGTATAATTACATCCTTTCTGCTGTGCTACTAAAGTAATATTCAATAACAACCAACAACTGTGCACGAAGATAAAACAGTTCACACGGGAGCAATTGTTTACATATACATCCGGGTTCTCACGTGCAGTCTTATGACAACATTGCGCAAAGCGAGACCATCTAGGCCTACATGCTGCAGCATTATGCGCACAACTTCGTTTTTAATCAGGGTCTTACGTTTTCATCAATACAAATTGCCAGTTGAATAAATAAACTACCGATTTATTGAAGGTTTGAGATGTTTGGATGTTGTTTAGGGTGTTTAATCGACGGTTAAACATCGAGCTGTACTGTTAGCTTGTGTTGTTTTACATAACGAGTGCACACAAGGGGGTATCACATCGCCTACTAACACGTCACGAGGCAGTCACGCTTCAGTGCGTTTTATTCTGTTCGCCGGCCTAATTAGGCGGTGTTCTTTATACAGTCGTAATTAAGCCGTTTCTAGGTCGATTTCAGAAATTTAAAGTTGAGTCCATGTGAAATTGTTATCACTATTTCATGAATCCCGAAAGTTGCCATATAGCATTTCAGTCCCTCTTTAACTCATTCAGTCATTGGATAGACCCGTTTTCAACCGGCTGAAGAAATACGTCAATCGAAATTGAAATGAAATAAATGTACGAAGATATCATTTGTAAAGTTTACGCTTAACTATGGGCCTAACTTTTGGTCTAGATATCGACCTTTATTTATTCTGTCTTTACATTTTAGCGACATCTAAAATCTAGGAAGTTTCACTCATGTTCGGTATACATGTATTTGGTTTGATGTATAACTTAAAAACAGAATATATCGTGTTAATTAAACTACATAGCAACTTAACGAGATGCCCTCCACACCTGAAATAACAATTGGTTGTTCATGAATGTGTTTTTTAGATCTAATGAGGTAAATCGTAAAAACTTGAAACAATAGTAATTTCCTTTAGTTGATTGAATGCTGTCATATAGCTGGTGATAAAATAACAAATAATGACTTTAGAAATATGTATGTTTTATACTGATATTCTGTCGATTTTCGATTCACTAATATTGTTTCTTACCTGTAACTTCATTCACTTGTTCACATGCTTTA
This sequence comes from Steromphala cineraria, assembly GCA_916613615.1. Lineage (NCBI taxonomy): Eukaryota > Metazoa > Mollusca > Gastropoda > Trochida > Trochidae > Steromphala > Steromphala cineraria. Next base: position 6,256,030 of record OU744724.1, on the reverse strand, counting down.
CTATTTTTAAAACTTTTTCACCTATTTTGTGGTTATGTTAGTTTCGGTTCCCATATTCGGGCCCTTCCTTCGAAAACTTCAGTTATTGAACTTAGCGTCACCTGAGTGTTTCTAATTAATATATAGCCCTAGCTTCCCTACTTGTAACATATTTAATATGTAATTATTAATATCAATTAATAGTTTTAAAGTTATTAAGTGTCTCGTAGGCCTAAAGGCCGGATGTTACATTCAATTTGTGATGTTTGAATTTATTTTAGAATTGTAACGTGTGACACTCTAATAAAACAATTTTCTTCTTCTTTCTTCTTCTTCATACAAATGTATGACGTAACATTTCCATAAGTTGAAAATTATTGAATTAATCAGTGTTTCCTAGGTTTAAACATATTTCAGTATTGAATAAGAATAGTTTGTCGTAAATTTCACTTACGTAGAAAATAAAGTATAAATGAGTCGGTGTGATATATAGGAAAATATTTAGCTATGAATGCAACCGAATACAGTTACTGTTTAAAAAATACTGACAAAATTTTAAAAAAACACACATTTTCTGACTTAAGCCCGTTTTACATGCACACGTTTACTCCTATAAGTATATTTACTCCTATACTCCGTCCCAAGAGGTAAAGTAAAAGTATATTTACTTTTACTCCTGTAAGTTTCCATGTTCTATAGTATTAGCATAGTTGAATGATAAGGTTGAGGTAATTGACTTACAGTTATATAGTTTCTAAACAATACTATTGTTTTTTCATCAATAATAACTTACATTCAAGATAATTCTTTTCAACTTGTCGAGAGCATGTTTCCTAATGAAGAAATTGTGTGTGTGTGTGTTGAGTGTCATTCTTTTTATACTGAAAACCTGTTTTTATCCCCTTTACACTAGTAGTTGATTGACCAACAAAATCTTTGATAAAATGGTAATTTCTTCTCTGCCTCAGGATATATATTTCAAGCATTGAGTTTTCTAGGAATAAATATGTTTTCACTGTAAGCAAGTCATGAATACTTAAGGGTCCTTAAATTCCAATGGAACGTAACGTTAATATACATTTACACCTAGGAGCAAATAAACTCCTAGGAAAAATTATACTCTCAGGAGTAAAGTGCGCATGCAAAAAGGGCTGAGACACGAAGATGAAATATTGAGAACAAATCTTGCACTCGTACAAGCCCAATCTATAGCCTTTATTTCTCAATGGTCTTTGTATTAAGATATGTATAAAAAAAATCAAGATGATATTTAATGTAGTTTTCTACATACCATGTTTATTTCATCGAGTGTCGAGGTAAAGTAAATATTGTAAATATCAACGTTACCCATGTCATGCATGTCACTGGTCACAGAGGAAATATAAGATATCGTCACTGTAGTTTGATAGACATTGTATTTATTGTATTTCACTGATAAAACCCATCATTTTATTTCTGATCATATAACAAATCATTTTATCCTCCAAAATAAAGATCATGAATATATCATAGCATTGACTAATGCCCTTTTTACATGTGCACTTTACTCCTAGGAGTATTTTTGCTCCTAGGAGTAAAAGTATATTTACTTTACATTCCATTGCAATTTAAGGACCCTTAAGTATATCATGATTTGCTTGCAGTAGAATTATATTTTTTCTTAGAAATCTCAATGTGTGAAATGCATATCCTGAGGCAGAGAAGAAATTGACAAAATTGAACCATAAATTTTGTTTGGTCAATCAACTACTAGTATAAAAGGGGTAAAAGCAGGTTTTCAGTTTTAAAAGAATGACACTTAACACAAAAACACCAAATTTCCTTCATTAGGAAACATGCTCTCGACAAGTTAAAAATAATACTTTTGAATGTAAGTTATTATTGATTAAAAAATAATATTACTGTTTAGAAACTATATACATTTAAGTCAATTACATCAACCTAATCATTCAACTATGCTAGTACTATAGCAAATGACATGGATACTTACAGGAGTAAAAGTAAATATAATTTTACTCTACCCCTTGGGGTGAAGTATTTAACTCCTAGGAGTAAAGATACTCCTTTAAGTAAATTAGTTTCGGACTATGTACATGGCACGTTTACTCCTATAAGTACATTTACTCCTATGAGCAAATATACTTATAGGAGGAAACGTGTACATGTAAAAAGGGCTTAAAGGAGCTCATGAGCATGCAGTGATTATATGGGCTAGAGTAGACTAGTGCAGACATTTATATAAGTTTAATTGAAAAGAAACTTGTCCGCGCACACATACAACGTAGCAGCTTGTTGTCATCAAGTGGTCCCATGCATTGTCGGGTATTCCAGCACGTAAGCCACTCAGATACCCATGATCCTCCTTGTAAGTTCTTTATCAGTATAGTTTTTTATATCACGAACATCACATATTTATACATATAAGCTTATTTCATCAGACATAATATCTTGAGAGACCTCATACGGGAAACATAAGCAAGTGTACAAACTTTTGCTTTGAAGTATATCCAGTTTATAAGAAAGGAAATACCTTCGCAAGATCTTGGTTCACTAAGAACTCATTGCCATAGTTGTTTTTCAGAGTATGATCGTATTGTCTTGTAAAGTATCGACGATAGCTGCGACTTCAAGAAATCTTAATGAATTCCATTGAAAATTTAGACCAGCGCCGTTTACGTTTATATGAAAACAAAGAACATGCTATACACAATGTATTCGCTTATACTTTGAGGATGTCAAATTTAAGTCATAATTCAATCATAGATATGTAGAGATTTGATATATCCATTTTATGGTTACCGATAAGTTTATCATCTTCAGTGTATTGCTATATCATAACGTCAGAGCGTCTGTTTGTAGGAGATCGAACCTCTACTCTCACATGACCTACCAATAACATCAGATGACAATTGCCGGAATGCAATTGTTGAAATACCAAGGCTATCATTTGCTCTGCTTCTTTCATATCATTGGATATAACAAAATACCGTTGTACGGTAACATTCCTCACATCAATACAATAACACGCTTTCCCATTTACGTAGGGAAGCAATGGAATGTAAAACACTGATATTGATTATAAGTCATGATTGTATCATTTTTTTAGACCAAGCAAATGTCAAAGTTTGAAAATGGATCAATAGTGCCATTTGATGACCTACAAATCCCAGAGCCCGACTAGCCGATAGGCCTTTTTGACAAGTGAAGGTAAAACTACGCATTCTCCTTGTGAGTATCCGACACAGCGTCCCCCTCATCATTCACTACGACCGCTGCTCTCTTCTCCGCTCGCCTCCTCTTCCAGCGGTTGACCACCATGGCTAGCCCCATGAAGGCGACACTGATCAGTCCGGCCGCCAGCCACATGATTGCTATCCCTGTGGTCAACAGGTGCTTGTCGTACATCTGACAGAACTGACCACCTCCGCTCTCCGACCCGCTCCACACCAGGCACGCCTTGTCCACGATCAGACCAATCACAAGTGGCGCTGGGATGGTACCTGGGAATATAGCCATACAGAAGAGTTTCTTCGTATCAGGAAACCAAATACAGACCTTCGATATTAGATGATGATTAAAATTAGTTCAGAAAATTAAAGGGGGATTCTCTTTATTTCGACTCTCTGATACAATGAATGCAAAACGGCTAAAGCTTCTATTACCAATAACTCTGTTGAAAATCATCGTTATCCCGAGCGCAAATGGTTTTAGTTTCTGGTCGACGCATCTGCAACAGAACAAATCATTTCTATTGATTTCTTTACAACCAGATCTCAAAGAGATCAGCCAGTTCTTTTTCCATTGGTTGATTTCCGCGCATGCGCGACATGGATCAGGTTGGTAAGTAGCTAGATGTAACGTAAGGACTTAGAGGACGATAACATTACAGCTAGTTTTAACTAGATTGAGGAAGTCACAACATCAACCTGATCATTCATTTCATGGCGGTATATGAAATACGACTTGATTCCGGAAACTGAAAATCCGGTACTTCATATTGTGTTTGGACAACGGAATGGAATGATCAACAATGAAACCAGAAAAACTTGTTTAAAGTAACCAGGAGAACCACGTACTGTTCCTCAACAGATCTGTAGTCATTAAGGTCAACAGTCTAGGTGAGGTTTTTTCATGTGGACTGCAACATGTCGTCCAAGTCATGCCTCCTCAACTGATAGGCATACCCAAGAAACCTACAACCTAGCCACAGGGTCCTGTTGCAGGTAATACTAAGTCAACCATTCGCCAACGGACCAAAGTTAAACCTTAGTGCTAAGTTGTTTTGTTCATCGTTTCCCGTACTGGTTTCTTTAGAGGAACATCATGGATTTTACCCTGAGGACCAATGCTCGAGTCTTGCCAACTCAATTGATTAAGCCGTCTTCAAGAAGTCTACAACCCAAGACTAGTTCTAAAGAGGATCAGCTGGGAGTAAAATCGAGTCCAGTGGATCATAGTTTAAGTCACGCCACCTCAATCTTCTAAAGCAAACCCTAAAACGACAGTTTCCGAACTGTCAGTGTTATGTCTTGCTGCAGACCCTTTCTGTTTTGATTATTGCTTTCTCTTATAGTACGCTAGAGAGCAAGCACAGAAAAGTCAAGGGTCCGCATCAAGGCATAAAACTGACAGTTCGGAAACTGGCGCTTTTAGGCTTTGGTAAGAAGATGTGCCACCTCAAATGATTGGCCTTGCCTGAAACCCTCAACCAAACCCAAAGGGGAGCAACAAGGACACGAACCTGAGGATCATGAGCGCGGAGAAGGTAGAGCAGCTGATGATGAGGATGTAGACGAGGAAGAGACAGCTCATGACGAAGTACATCTGCCAGCACTCCACGTCACACGTCCCTGACACAGCACTCGCCGCACCGTCCGTCAGGCTGACGTTGTTACTCAGACCCACACAGCTGCAGTTCGTGTACCTCTGAAGAGTTATTATATTTAAGAGAAGTTGTTCTGTGTCACAGATCATTTGAAATATTGATAGTGTCATTGAAATTTGCAACGGCATAGCTGCCGGTTAAGGTGGTGAAGAGTTTGTAATGTAAATAATGAAATTGCAATAGTTTCATTTTTATATTTAGTGAAATATTGTCAAATATTCAAATACAAAAGTCATTTCCCATATGTTTTGGAAAACAATTGAAATTGTCATTTGAAGAATGATACACTAGTTTTTAGTATGTGTTGCTATAATCAAGGGATTGTGTAAGGAAATGAAGCAAGAGCATACAAACACTTATGACACTTCTTTGTTGACCTTTGAGAAGTTGAAGGACAAGAGAGGATGCTCTCAATGGTTGATAACTTCTATATTGTACGAGTGGGAGGTTTATAAACATATTCTTGACAGCAGTTGTCGGCCATACTTTACTTTAATTTGAAGCATAAAATACCTTAACGCCATGTTCGATGATGACGTCATGACACCCCGCGTGACAAGGTGAGAAGTACACCAGTCCGTCACTGGCACACACCGGGTTAAACGACTGACCTTCACATTGGCATTGACCTTGACAACCAGACAGTAGTCCTTCTATTGAGCTGAAACACAGTGTTTAGGCGAGTGAGCCGTACCGGGTTGAGTTTCGATGTATTTGATAAAGGATTTTAAGACTAAGAATTGTTTTTAAAAAGTCTTGTCGAGCTATTGCATAGTTGTCTTGTTTTCAGAACAACGACCCATGCTTCAATTCAAAGATGATCAAGAAATTAAACAAACGAAACTAGCAGTCCGACTAAAATCGACATGCTCCGAGAAATAGAAACATGCAACAAAGGTGAGTGCATTCAGCCCGAGGCACAGAGTGAGACAATGTTTTTACTGTTTTTACTATTTACTATTCCTCGGATCACAGTCGATTTTATCAGACTATCTTCAGTTTCTGAGGGATCTTTATTGATGTGCTTCCCCACCACGCACCTGTCCCCAGGGTAAGGCCGCTCTACCCCGGGCATGTCCACATTGTTGCAGCCGAGGAAGAGACTGAGCCCGAGGACGAGGGAGCCCATCAGGAATAGAATGCTCACTCTCTGCATCCCCGGCAGGTCCAGCTTCAGCCACTTGATCAACAGACCCGCCAGGATGTAGCCGCCAGAACCAACAATAGCCTTCGTCCCTACATCATTTACGTGGGTTGTTATAGAACATGATACACATATATATAAGCCGCCAGAAACAAAACTGATATACCCCCCATATTTGGCTGTGAGGATTTGTCAGATAGCCAGATAAACATGCATAATAAGCACGAATACACACAAAGCCTTTGTCAACTTAAACAGCATGCTTTAGGAATGTATAGCCTGATAACGTACATGTATGTGCCGCAAGAAAAAGTAAAAGCCATTAGTTAACAGTAAGTTGTAAGAATTAATAGACTCGTACATTTGGAGTTGGGTTATACCTACCAATGACATAGCCTGCTACCCCGTAGTCCATGTCGTACTCGCTGTTGACGAACTTGAAGACGAACATGGACATACCGCCTACAGCCACGCCCTCTATAGAGTAGGAGATGCCGATACTCACAAACTCCGCGTCAAGTATCTGCAGCAATACATAGAACATCCTTGTCAAGGTATCTGTACTCTCAATCCTCCCTCAATCCCCTGATACACCTTAACAAGGTCAGAATTTGTGAAATTCTTTTACCTATTTCCCCATTTATCATGTAGTTTCAAGTTGAAAAAGGAAACTTGAGCATTAATTTTCGAACGCATTCGTCCTCTTGTCCGGGTACTGTCAACGCTAGAAATGACTGGTGATACATACTGATTGAGCAGGTCATCATATCAGAAAAGATGTTTGGCATCATGTCATCCGCAATATGAATTTTCACTTAAGATGATAAAAACCTAGAATTACCAAGAATTGTGTGATTGCCCTATATCATATTACCACGAGTCAACTAGACCTGACCGACAGGTAAGGGAGACATATTGAAACAGAAGATAGGACTCTTTATAACCTAATACACAACAACCCCTCTCATTACGGGTTCACATCACGTACTAGTTTGAAGAAAGCCCTGAAGAAATCAAGGACAGTCTTCTTCAACACTCGAGGTAGAGACATGGCTTCGTCCTCCTTGTTGGTTTTCTTCCTCTGGTTCAGTGGAGCACCTGCGTAGACAAACAACTTGCAAAATTACCATGTATTTCATTCCTCTTAAACCGAGTCGTTGGTAATAGATAATAATGAATATTCCGTTTCTAGAATTATATATGTATGCATTTAAAATTTAAAATAGATAACATCAAACATTAACCCATCCGTCACACACTCAACCGAAGAAACTGTTATCTGTTTTCAACAATAATCTCTTCACGAAAACGCGAGTACAATCAATGATTCCGAGGAAAACCGGAATGACCTATCTAATGAAAACAACCGGTGGTTCCTTAACTTCCAGGCTGAAAACAATGAGTGTCAGTTGTAGCATGTAGCGCACCTTAAGGGTGTTCAGATATACCGATATATGGATTACCGACCTGGCATCCTGTTGGGGAAGCCTGACATTGGCACAGATATGATGATGAAGATGAAGCCACACGCGATGAAGCCGACCCACCAGGCTCCTAACCACTGCGGGTCTCCGGGCCCGAACGGGAGGCTGAACGAAACGTATATGTTCTTGAACAACCTCAACAGACTCAAAGACTGGCGGATATATATTGCTGTACATCAGTAAAGTTCATCGTTCGATTGCATCGGTCTTAAAGGCGTCACGAAGCATCAATTTAAACCTCAGTAGGCTTTGAAGCTGCTCATTGAAGTTTCAAAAATGTAGTAAAACTTAATTTGGTCAGTTGGAGTACCAGTAACTAACAGGAGAATGGTTTTATCTAAAAGGTGGTTCGTAATGTCCGTAACTCCTAATGCATATACTCTTTTGTATAAACTCTTAAAATCAATTCTAAGTTAGACGGCAACATACAACATCGTAGCAGCTTACCTTCTTGTGTGCAGTCTGAGAGCATTAGTAATGTAGCCTACCTGCTAACGTCTACTCTGTCGAAGTCCACGTAGATTTGTTCCATCATAACCCCTCCTGCAAGAGCACTCAGAGACGCTCCAACTGTGGTCATCGTGTTCACCATACCTAACAATACCAATTCATATCTACCATCACATCAATAAGTCACCAGCATCATGCCAATAAGTAACGACCGTCAAACCAATAAGTCACTACCATCATACCAATAAGTCATTACCAGCATGCCAATAAGTCACTACCATCACACCAATAAGTCACTACATTCATACCAATAGGAACTACCATCATACTAATAATTCATTACCATCACACCAATAAGTCACTACATTCATACCAATAGGAACTATAATAATAAGTAATAAGTAACAATCGTCATACCTATAATTCATTACCATCATACCAATAAGTCATTACCAGCATACAAATAAGTCATTACCATCATGACAATAAGTCATTACCATCATACCAATAAGTCACTGCCATTATACCAATAAGTCACCGCCACCATACCAATAAGTCATTGCCATCATAACAATAAGTCACTGCCATCATACCAATAAGTCACTGCCATCATACCAATAAGTCACCACATTCATACCAATAATTCATTACCATCATACCAATAATTCATTACCATCATACCAATAATTCATTACCATCATACCAATAAGTCATTACCAGCATACAAATAAGTCATTTCCATCATAATAATAAGTCATTACCATCATAACAATAAGTCATTACCATCATACCAATAAGTCATTACCATCATACCAATAAGTCATTTCCATCAAACCAATAAGTCATTGCCACCATTCATATGAGTCATTATCACCATTCCAATAAGTCACTACCACCCGACCAGCCATATGTATATCACACACCAAACAACCGGATGTCATCCCTTCACCTATAAGCAGAGCTGCTGTAGCGACGGGCGCGTTATCGTCCAGGTAAGCTATCCCCAGCGTGTACACAGGTGTGGCGCCCAGTCCGCAGATCACCTGCCCCACCAGCAACAGGGAAAAGTACGCCATGTGGTTGTCTCCCTTGGTGGAGGCCCCCAAACCTTCGTGAGATGAGTTAAGAGGGCAGATTTGGGGGGCAGCTCCAGTCGTATTTCCATCTGCGATGTTTGAAAACAGTAGGATTCGTGGTGTTTATTATGCAGGTTGTTTTCTCTACATTTTGAACTTTGTTTTTTAAACCATAAGATGACGCTGCCAAAGCTTTTAAATGTATATTGCCAACAGAATCTGGCTTGCAGATTGATCATGATTTAACGCTTCTGATGACTTCATAAAGTATTTAAGTTAACAAATCTGCCTGACCATGAAAAAGTGCATTATTTGTAAATGAGGCAGACCCACGATAGAAATAACGAACCAAACACAGGCGGCTGGTAGGGATCAATCAGGTAGTGTGGAACGCTGTTGAGGATGAGTCCGATTCCGAAGAGGAACAAGCCGATGGCCAGACCCTTGGCCTTGTTCACCTTGGTGCCGATGTAGCTGATGAAGACGACGGTGCAGGTGTTGCCGAGGTCTGAGGCTGTTGATAACGTCGCGCTGACGCTGCTGGAGAGCCCGAACTGCTTCTCGATACCCTGTAGACCCGTCCCGACCCAGCCGGACACGAAGCCGAAGGTCAGGTGCAGGAGCACCGCCACAGACACATAGAACTTGATGGTGTTCAGACATTGCAGACACCTGGAGAGGGTTAGCTAGGTATAACGAGGCAATGTAGAGCACTGGGTCTGTTCAGGCATTTTCAAGAGTAATACGTTAACCTTCTTATAAATGCCTATTTGTAATGCAATATCCAAGTACACTTATTACAGTTTCATCTTGTCGTGATGCAAAGGATCTTTATAAGCAAATATACTTGTTTCATAAACAGTTAACTCGCTACATTTTCTCCCATTATGCGAGACGTATTGAAGGTATGTTTAAAATAAGTGCTATCGTTGGCTTATATGGAATTTTAAGAATGCATTCAATTCTCTCCATACTTTGGGATGTTTGACTGTCATTTGAAATGCGGCTATACGTGAAGGAGTTCCTCTCTATCGAGAGGAGGTTGGGCGTTAACTGTTGAATGTGCACACACCTGGGCTTCAGCCCGCACCACCCATACCACATCGTCCTGTCATGATCCTCAACCCTGGAGTTGCTCTTCTCGGCCGCGGCTTTCTCCTCACTGCTTGGTGGGTCGCCCTCCTGGGTTACAGGTATGTGGTATAGACAGATGGGGCATAACTGCACTAAATACTATTGATGCAATACCTTAATATGCTTAGATAATGTAAGGGTTTGGAAGAATTAAGGAACGTTTTCAAATATTGACCCCTAACCGTTTATTGTTTAATGTTTCATTGTAAAGGTATATCGCAATTGTATCATAAGGCTTGGTTAAGGGTCCATGGTTGAAACAATGACGTCATTTGAACAGTATAAATAGACATATCAAACTTCAGTGCATACTACTTACAAACAAAAATTGGCAAAGGGTGGCCAATTAAGACAAAATAGTGTTTCATTATGTCTACTAGTGAAGTATCAAAGGCATATTAGTGAATCTGGTCAGAGTGTTTCCTACATCAAGGTCAAGGTCACAAGTTGATCAGCTTTTCTTCATTTGAATGATTTCTTGAATAGGCTAGACATTCAAACCCTACCTACAACAAAGCATTGAAGAACTTTGAACTATCTCAGTTCAGATGTTCAGATGAAGATCAGATAGACACGTACCATTTCAGATAAGGTCCAAATCGTCTTCAATCACCTAGTAATCACTCTTAATGTTTTCTTCTCATAGTTTCTCCTGAAATGAACTCCTAACGTGTTACTAGCTTTCTGTGTTACATCGAAATGGACACTGCATACTTCTACAAACTACTGCCAACAGGGTGAGTGAGAAACTGTGCTGGTCTGGATGGAGATGTAGCCGGGTAACAGGACTACCCGTCACACAACGGGGACATGGCATGTCATCTCTCCATCTCAACCTGCCTTCTTGTAGGATCATATATAGGGCATAGCAGTGGTGGAATCATGTCAGGCATTGTTATTAATGTTGTTTGTTCACCGTCGTGAAGGATGAATGGACAACTTTCAATGTTAAGTGCCGTTTAAGGGCAAACACAAAACCAAGACAGTTATACAGGAAGAAGCTGAAATTAAGAGAATGCTGTACCGGTAATAATATTGAAGAAGTTCTCACTGATTTTAAACAATTGCTCTGTATACGAGGTTAATCTTGTTAGCATAATCAGACGCGTTTGAAATCGAAGTCACACTGATTATGTTAAGGAAAAGCTAACTTCGGAAACATGTGGCAGTTTGAATAAAGCAGGGTATATTTTCTAAAACCTACATTTAAATGTTATATGTAAGATTGTGTGTAAGATTTTGATGACAAGGGACTGAGTTGCCACATTGTAAAACAAGCCATATGATGGTAGTTTTTAAAATCAGCCGCATCGATTTCAAGTTTTGACTCATTAGTCGATTGATAGAATTGGAATTGGACAAAACAAAACTTTTATTTTCTTATCCTCACAAAAGATGAAAACAATGAAGTCGGAATGCAACCATATGCAGGCTGTCGGATAATTGGTAATATGCAGTGATAACCTTACGTTTTTAACATGAATCTCTTTTACACAATGGTCTCGGTTATGAAGTATATTCCATGTTCCCCTGTTGCAGAACCTTGAAGGCCCAATATTATGAGTTGTCAATGATAGGTCTACTTCTCACTCGGTTTCATTCCGTGAAGAATTGAAAACTGTTAATAGTATGTTGTTGTTTCAAATAGGTAAAGTTAAGAACATTGTAATTGTATTAAACATTGTATGAAAACAATTACCTATAATGCTACCTAATGCTTACCTTTCGTCCTTCATGGTGTGAATATTGATTTCTTTCATGAACAACTGAGCAATCTACAGATTTTCATGTTTAAACATGCAAAATTAACGCTTGTGCACATCTTATATAATGTAATGTAATGTCCCACATATGTTCGATTGGGTTCGTGTCAGACTGAAAGCGCCAACTGTATCAAAGTTAAGGTTTCTTGCTGTTGAATCTATGTTCCCCTCATTCTATTGAGTCTGGCAATGTAATGCAAACTAATTTCATGCCAAGAAGGTGATGGTCAAAATCTAGGAGTAAAATGTTATCCCCTTGTTCAGCGTCTAGTGATTCCTGACACTCACAAGCTCCAGTTTACAACCCAGTGTTTGTTGGACATGCCTGCATAATGGGCGTTAGATTCTTGACTGTTTTGTTTAAACTTTCCAACTCGATTGTACAGAAAATAATATCTAGGTCTATCTGAATTCTCACTGTGTTGGACTCACTAATAGCAAAATTAGCAAAATGCTAGATTTCTCAATTGACATTGAGGTATGCCTTGCGGGGAAACTTTGCCAGAAGTGAAGCAGAAATAGCACCACTTCATCATGACATTCTTTGTCCTTGGAGAAAACTTCTTAAGCTTTGAACAACATCTGTTTTAAATGTTTTGCACAGTGGTTTTCTTCTTGAGTTGACTTTGGGGGTGAAGAGAATGTGATTTGATTTGATTCCACACCACAAACTCAAATCCGTTCTTCCATTTTTTTTCAGTCAACCTTTGTCTACTGCATATTCCAAAAAGATTTCATTAAATAATCTACTACAAAAGTTAACAAACTCATTTTCAAAAAATATTTATTTCGGTAAATTGCACACAGTAAACGGAACAAGATTGTCTCCCACCTTTGATTTACATTGTGAATATATGTCATTGAAACAGACTCATCTAAACTTACTTCTATAGAGTTAGCCAGTGAATCCTTCAACATAAGTTTTTTTTAACAAAAGTGGTCCGTGAAGAACCAAAAATACTGATAAAGATATGTTCAAAATGATCAGTTTTGAATTTTTTTAAATAAATATTAGTACAAATATACGGGTGAACATTGGAACCCAAACTATTCTTGGAATGATTGTGGAAAGAGGTAACAACTATCTTGGATATGTAACATATATTTTATCGTTCCATTAATGTCATTATATAAATTCAACCTTGGACCACATCTTGGATATGAAGAATATCCATTTATAACATGTATACCATAAAATCATATTCATATTCATCATTGACCATACAATCAATTTTCATATTCATCATGCATCATAAAATCATTTTCATAAGCTTTATCGTATGATGGAACCATTTCCAGTGTGGTTAAAGCAACCATATTCAGAGAAATAAAAATTATGAATATTTCCTCTAAATAGATATATAATCTTGGTGTTACCTCTGCATAAAGGTCCTGTAGAATGGCATGTTCCGAAATTTGATCGTCAAAAAGTTTGAAGAGCACTTAATTGGTTGTAGCAATATTATTCAACATTTATTCTTCAGAACACACACAGACTATAGAAAAAAATAGCTGAAAATTACACAAAATATTATGTTAAACAACATTTTGCTAAGTATTTAATTAATATGATACCAATATGATGATTAATTATGCTTATTCTTCTTTGTATCACAAAAATATCAGTTGTTATGCTGATAAAGCAAATCAGATCTCTCAACATGTTTAACTGAATTCAAGTATGCACCCAAAACAACCTGATAACAGATACAATATATACTGGTTCTGTGCTAACATCTCACATCAAACACTTAACACATTTGCTTCTCATAAACAAAAATAAAGTGATAAAATATATTAACTGCTAAGAGTACATATGACAATGAAAGCTTCTTCCCAATTCAAAACAAAATATAGGGGGAAGTGATAAAAGAAAGACAATGGACATCTCTCAGATCTGCTTTACAGTATTACTTTACAGTATGATTATCAAAGGACAACACTGTTGTTATCAGCGATCATATTATGGGAAAGACATCTTTGACAATGGCCCATTTTGGGGATTTTGAGTCATTTTATGAATTTCAAATAGGCCATTGTCACAATATATATAAATAGTAAACTTGAATATTTTAATGGGGCAATTTGTTATCGAATGTGTCATCCGAGTGGTCTATTGCATTTGGCTTATCTTAACGCTGTATCATACATGTATAAATGCCCATAATGTATTACATCATTACTAATTTGGGTTTTTTGAATGTGAGTTTGATATTAAGTATTATAAAATTGTTTTAATTTTTCAACACTCATATAATGCAAATTAAACAGGTGTTCGAGCACTATTAAGAGGCACTTCAACAAAACAGCTTCTAAAATAGGCACGTGACATCCTTCGCCTCCCATCTAACTATCCCGTCTCTTACTTGGGTCCCAGCATGGTGCGCGGCTGTAGGAACCTTTCGATAATGGGCGTTAGATTCTTGACTGTTTTGTTTAAACTTTCCAACTCGATTGTACAGAAAATAATATCTAGGTCTATCTGAATTCTCACTGTGTTGGACTCACTAATAGCAAAATTAGCAAAATGCTAGATTTCTCAATTGACATTGAGGTATGCCTTGCGGGGAAACTTTGCCAGAAGTGAAGCAGAAATAGCACCACTTCATCATGACATTCTTTGTCCTTGGAGAAAACTTCTTAAGCTTTGAACAACATCTGTTTTAAATGTTTTGCACAGTGGTTTTCTTCTTGAGTTGACTTTGGGGGTGAAGAGAATGTGATTTGATTTGATTCCACACCACAAACTCAAATCCGTTCTTCCATTTTTTTTCAGTCAACCTTTGTCTACTGCATATTCCAAAAAGATTTCATTAAATAATCTACTACAAAAGTTAACAAACTCATTTTCAAAAAATATTTATTTCGGTAAATTGCACACAGTAAACGGAACAAGATTGTCTCCCACCTTTGATTTACATTGTGAATATATGTCATTGAAACAGACTCATCTAAACTTACTTCTATAGAGTTAGCCAGTGAATCCTTCAACATAAGTTTTTTTTAACAAAAGTGGTCCGTGAAGAACCAAAAATACTGATAAAGATATGTTCAAAATGATCAGTTTTGAATTTTTTTAAATAAATATTAGTACAAATATACGGGTGAACATTGGAACCCAAACTATTCTTGGAATGATTGTGGAAAGAGGTAACAACTATCTTGGATATGTAACATATATTTTATCGTTCCATTAATGTCATTATATAAATTCAACCTTGGACCACATCTTGGATATGAAGAATATCCATTTATAACATGTATACCATAAAATCATATTCATATTCATCATTGACCATACAATCAATTTTCATATTCATCATGCATCATAAAATCATTTTCATAAGCTTTATCGTATGATGGAACCATTTCCAGTGTGGTTAAAGCAACCATATTCAGAGAAATAAAAATTATGAATATTTCCTCTAAATAGATATATAATCTTGGTGTTACCTCTGCATAAAGGTCCTGTAGAATGGCATGTTCCGAAATTTGATCGTCAAAAAGTTTGAAGAGCACTTAATTGGTTGTAGCAATATTATTCAACATTTATTCTTCAGAACACACACAGACTATAGAAAAAAATAGCTGAAAATTACACAAAATATTATGTTAAACAACATTTTGCTAAGTATTTAATTAATATGATACCAATATGATGATTAATTATGCTTATTCTTCTTTGTATCACAAAAATATCAGTTGTTATGCTGATAAAGCAAATCAGATCTCTCAACATGTTTAACTGAATTCAAGTATGCACCCAAAACAACCTGATAACAGATACAATATATACTGGTTCTGTGCTAACATCTCACATCAAACACTTAACACATTTGCTTCTCATAAACAAAAATAAAGTGATAAAATATATTAACTGCTAAGAGTACATATGACAATGAAAGCTTCTTCCCAATTCAAAACAAAATATAGGGGGAAGTGATAAAAGAAAGACAATGGACATCTCTCAGATCTGCTTTACAGTATTACTTTACAGTATGATTATCAAAGGACAACACTGTTGTTATCAGCGATCATATTATGGGAAAGACATCTTTGACAATGGCCCATTTTGGGGATTTTGCAATCTTATTAAAATACGATCTATTTGCTACACTACGCTACGCATGTAGATCTTACCAGGCTCAGTTATAACAGCCGTCAGAGTATCCCTTGACTCAGCCAATCAGCGACTTTGCCCCGTAACTCGGGTTGCTGGTGACGGGTATTCATATCTAATCTTCAAAACTCGAAAAACGAACATTTCCGACTATTTCTAAATGTCGACAACAAATATTTCCTGTCATGTCCGAATGAATAACTCAAACTGTGCTTTATATCGCTCCTATCAATTTGTTGGTCCAAAATTGTCCAGGTAAATACTTTAATGTTATCATAATCAAAGAAATCACCGTAAACGGGGCAAATTCAAACAGCAAGCTGTAGATGCTATTTTTGGAACAGTTACGTTATATAAACGTTTCCCTTTAAATCTTATATGAAACGATTCATGTTCATTAAATTCGGTGTATTTTGTATCCATAAATATACTGACACAAATGAGAAGACCAGAACTGACATAAAAACATTAGATCAAGTCTTGTTGATTTGATATCACACATATTCAATGTACATATGCAAATTAGAAAGAATCTAGTTCTGTCAAATAGTCAAACATTACAAATGAATTTACGACCTATGCAAATTACCTAACACTGCTTTTTGGGAAATTCGAAAGGTCATTAGTTATCATTTTATCATTTGGGCTGTGCCGATTTACGGTTTAATCTCCTGAATTGTCCTTTAAGAGACGTACGATTTGATTGGTGGATGAAATCTTCCTCACATCAAGCGGTCAAAGGTTACCCTGACGGCTGGACTTACGGGGCCTTGTGAGATCTTTAATCTGCGTAACGTAGTGAAGCAATTAAGATATCATTTTAATGAGATTGGGGATTTTGAGTCATTTTATGAATTTCAAATAGGCCATTGTCACAATATATATAAATAGTAAACTTGAATATTTTAATGGGGCAATTTGTTATCGAATGTGTCATCCGAGTGGTCTATTGCATTTGGCTTATCTTAACGCTGTATCATACATGTATAAATGCCCATAATGTATTACATCATTACTAATTTGGGTTTTTTGAATGTGAGTTTGATATTAAGTATTATAAAATTGTTTTAATTTTTCAACACTCATATAATGCAAATTAAACAGGTGTTCGAGCACTATTAAGAGGCACTTCAACAAAACAGCTTCTAAAATAGGCACGTGACATCCTTCGCCTCCCATCTAACTATCCCCCTCCTACTTGGGTCCCAGCATGGTGCGCGGCTGTAGGAACCTATCGAAGTCCTCCGCTGTCAGCAGCTCTAGTCTTAGGGCAGACTCCTTTAGAGTCAGACCGTTCTGATGGGCGAACTTGGCAATCTTCGCTGCATTATCATAGCCAATGTGTGGGTTTAGGGCAGTCACCAGCATCAGAGACTCATTGAGAAGTTTGTTGATCCGCTCTCGGTTAGCTTGGATACCACACACACAGTTCTTTGTGAAAGAGACACTTGCATCGCCCAACAGACGGACAGACTGAAGGACGTTCCTAGCAATCATTGGTTTGAAGACGTTGAGTTCAAAATGTCCGCTCCCACCTCCAAC
This sequence comes from Steromphala cineraria, assembly GCA_916613615.1. Taxonomy (NCBI): domain Eukaryota; kingdom Metazoa; phylum Mollusca; class Gastropoda; order Trochida; family Trochidae; genus Steromphala; species Steromphala cineraria. The sequence continues at coordinate 6,238,453 of OU744724.1, read as the reverse complement.
TGATACTGCTGTTTGATTTCCCATCACCTGGGCAGCAACCATCGTCATGGCCTCGCACTGTGTCGGGTTCACCTTACCTAGGGCAAGTGTGCAGTGAGATGATTAGGACATCAGTTTACATGTTTCAGATTCATGAGCAATTACATTTTATCCATCTTCCTATGCAAAGCCTATAACGCCTGTTTCAAAACTGTCATTTAATGCCTTGCTGCTGAACCTTTACTTTTCTGTGCTGCTATGGTGCCCCTACAGGCAAGAGTAACAAGCACAGAAAACTCAAGCAGCAGCAAGGCATACAAGTGACAGTTCGGAAACTGGCGTTTTAGGCCTTGCATAGGAAGATGCATCAAGCTTATTAAGGTTCGAGAAAATGGTGAAAAGTAAAGACTTTTTGGTTTTTTTAACCTCTCTGAACAAACAAAATAGAGCCATTGGCTCTGTAGCTCATCAGGCTTCATTATCAATTATGCTTTATATATATTAGGGGTCACAAGACCACCAAAGCTACAATTCATAATCCTCATCAGTCAAGGAGTCTGTACACAAAGTTTCAGCTTTCTAGGCCTCATGGTTCTAGAGAAGAAGATGAAAAAGGTTTTGAGGACGTGGCCCCTGTGACCCCTAATAAGGAACACCAAAGCTACAATTTATAATCCTCACTAGTCAAGGAGTCTGTACACAAAGTTTCAGCTTTCTAGGCCTCATGGTTCTGGAGAAGAAGATGAAAAAGGTTTTGAGGACGTGGCCCCTGTGGCCCTTATTAAGGGTCACAGGGCCACCAAAGCTACAATTTTTAATCCTCACTAGTCAAGGAGTCTGTACACACAATTTCAGCTTTCTAGGCCTCATGGTTCTGGAGAAGAAGATGAAAATAGGTTTTTAGGGCGTGGCCCCTGTGGCCCTTATTAGGGGTCAAAGGGCCACTAAAGCTACAATTTATAATCCTCACTAGTCAATGAGATTGTACACAAAGTTTCAGCTTTCTAGGCCTCATGGTTCTGGGGACGAAGATCAAAATAAGTTTTTAGGGAGTGGCCCCTGTGGCCCTTATTAGGGGTCACAGGGCCACCAAAGCTACAATTTATAATCCTTACTAGTCATGGAGTCTGTACACAAAGTTTCAGCTTTCTAGGCCTCATGGTTCTAGGGAAGAAGATCAAAATAGGTTTTTAGGGCGTGGCCCCTGTGGCCCTTATTAGGGGTCACAGGGCCACCAAAGCTACAATTTATAATCCTCACTAGTCAAGGAGTCTGTACACAAAGTTTTAGATTTCTAGGCCTCATGGTTCTGGAGAAGAAGATGAAAATAGGTTTTTAGGGCGTGGCCCCTGTAGTCCTTATTAGGGGTCAAAGGGCCACTAAAGCTACAATTTATAATCCTCACTAGTCAATGAGATTGTACACAAAGTTTCAGCTTTCTAGGCCTCATGGTTCTGGGGACGAAGATCAAAATAAGTTTTTAGGGAGTGGCCCCTGTGGCCCTTATTAGGGGTCACAGGGCCACCAAAGCTACAATTAAGTAAAAATTCCACAAAGTTTACGGACGGATGGATGGACGGACGGACGGACGGACGGACGGACGGTCGGACGCCGGACACTATGCCATGCCATAAGCCCATCGGGCCTTACAGGCCAGATGAGCTAAAAATCCAAATTACGCATTATAAACGTTCTAGAAATTCATATCACCTCAATAGCTTTCACACTATTCAATATAAAGATACTTATGACATTACAAATCTACCTGGCATTATACTACTCCCTGGTTCGTTCTCCGGCAGAGACAGCTCCCCAAGACCACAGCGAGGCCCAGACCCCAGGAAGCGGATGTCATTGGCTATCTTCATGAGACTGCAGGCCAGCACATTGAGAGCTCCGTGGACCTCCACCAGGGCGTCCCGTGCAGCCAACGCCTCAAACTTGTTCCTCGCGCTTGTAAAGGGCAGACCTGGCAACAGCAGAGTTTATTCTTTACTGGTGCAAGGTGCTTGCTATTGAACACTGTAAAACTTGTGAAAACACAAGAAAAGAGATTGGGTATTAAGTTTGCAAATATTGTGAATACAGAAATGCTTCTGTAGAATGTTTGATGCTTAATATATTATAAACAAGATGTGTTTGTGAAACACGAATGCCCCCGGATGCATATGTCAAGTATCAAAGTCCTAGCTCCGACCAATCAAAAGTTATGACCAAGGTTAAAGTTTTTGTGGACAAACGGACAGACAGACGGACAGACAGACAGACGGACAGACGGACGGACAGACGGACAGGTGAAAAACAATATACCCCCGGAATCTCCGATTCGGGGGCATAAAAAGATGTATTTGATAAAAAAACAAATCTCATTTTAATATCACTTGCCAACATCATAGCAAGGAATTTAACTTTAAGACAGCATGCTTGCTGTTTTTCAGTATAACAAGATACCTGTGCGTTTTGAAATTTCTGCCGCTATTTTCTCCGCAAAGCCAATCCTCGAGTTGAGTCCAGTGCCCACTGCAGTGCCACCTACAGACAGAGTTTAATTAACTCAACAATTACAGATCTGGATACCTTCATCAAAACTATTAACAAGAGTAGACCACAAGCTAAGATTTTCTGTACCAACTTCTTAATTCTTCAAGTCATGACGTTTCGGAGCATATTCTTACTGCTTCTCAGAAGGGAGCGGGGAATAACCTAGTGAGATATCCAGAGAATTTTGGTACTCTCTATATACTCGTTATTGCCCTTTATTTAAAGAAAAGATGAAAGCATCTCATCAAAGTGTCTTGATTCTAGTAGTTTGTTGTTCAACCTACTCAGGTTGTAGTTTTCCCCAACCCCGCATTCAGTGCCATATTGCTATCCTAAGATTTCAATGTGAGAGTCAAACACTCAACTGATTTAGCTTCAGGGATATCCAAAAAAGCCATCTAAAACTCTTGTCTCGTCCTGTCAAAGTACACATACTGAAGTAACTATTTATTCAATGATAATATCTGGGTGTACCTGCAGCAAGTTCATGTAGGCGTGGTAATGTAGCCTGCACTCTCTCAATCCCATACTCCACCTGCTGGGTATAGCCACTGAACTCCTGGCCCAGGGTCAAGGGAACAGCATCCTTCAAAGATGATAACATGAGGAAATTAAGCACTGAAGTCAGTCTACTCAAACATAATTTGGGTTTAGCACACTTGATAGTAAAGGTCAGGTAAACAAATAAGATGATAGCCATGCTGGGAATATTTCCATCATATGTTGCTCAGAGAACAGAAGTCACAAATTCAAATTTAACTCAAGTTCAATAGAAATCTTGAAATAAGAAATAGGAAATGTAGATCTATTAGATAACTAACCAAATGACAGGGAAAGGGAGATAAGTCCTAACACTACAATGGACAAAGTATGTAAGAGCTAAGTGCAACACTGTTACACAGGCAGTACTTTAATTACACAGAGATCTGTGTGTAGCAATGTTACGGTCACCTGAGTGTGGGTCCTGCCAATCTTGATGATGTCAGCAAACTCGTCTGACTTGGCGTTGAGAGCATCTCGTAGTCCTCTCAGCCCTGTCAAAAGACGGTTGTTGATCTCCAAGGCAACCGCGATGTGGATAGCAGTGGGGAATGTGTCGTTGGAACTCTGGAACATTTATGCAGTTTAACAAAAAGAGCTCAATATATACCCTTTCCTTAAAATGAAGCTCTCATAGAGTTAATTGTCTCCCCTCGTTTGTGGACTACAATGAAGCTCTTTGAGAGGCATATCAGAAGTTATATGATTAATTAGAACAAGTATTATAGACACTCAACTTCATTATTGCACAAAGGTAGAATGTCTTTTTAGATTAGTTATTATGGATATAACTATCCACAGAAAGCTTTATTTGATACAATCATCAGAGTAGACACAGCTTACTGAGGAGACATCCATACCTGTCCCATGTTCACGTGGTCGTTAGGATGTACAGGTGACTTGGAGCCCTTCACTCCGCCCAGGATCTCGATAGCTCGGTTGCTGATCACCTCGTTGGCGTTCATGTTGGACTGAGTCCCCGACCCTGTCTGCCACACCACCAGTGGGAAGTGATCATCCAACTTGCCGTTAGCTACCTGCAGTTACAGCAAGATGTAGTGTTGAGTAAGTAATCAAAATCTCATTAAATTAAATCAACCTGTTATATTCCTCCTCATCTGAAATCTAACAGAGACCCCCATAAATTTCCAATTGTTCTAATGGCTCTCTAGCCTTGTCACTAATTGGATGAAATGCAAGGCCACCTGACATGATCCCTATAGAGCATTACCAAGATCAGAAACTTATTTAGGTATGAGTGAAAGGTTCCTCTGATTTCAGTGAGATTGAGTTACTGTCCATGAATCTACACAATGACTGGTCACAACACAGATCTTTACCCTGATGCAAAGTAGATTACAAAAGGTGATTTTCTCCAATCCAGGAGTTAACTAATGTTCTACTCTAATGTTTACCTAACACATATCTCTTGGTATATATATATAACACATCGTGATACCTTTCTTTGACTCTAAAATTGTTTATTTAACCTTAAAATCAATTTATTTGTTAAAAGTTATTAGGGTTTTTTTTCAATAAATTTCTCAAAAATTGTGTATTTTGACATGTATTGTATCAAATTGTATCATAATCATTATTAAGGATTCAGCCTTTCAGGCTGAATCCTTATTGTTATTGGCGTGTTTTATTATTATTATTCCACCGATTTTGTGCCCGCGTTTCAGCCAAAACGGCTAATGCTATAACAGTAAAATTTGGTACACTGATAGCCCTCTATGAGAAGAGGCCATAATAAGCTTTTGGGCGAAATCGGTCGACAAATAAAAGGTCAAGGTCGAATCCAAGTTCGAAAAATTAACATGGTTTTTTTTTTCAAAATGCACTTAGCGACCTGAATTTTTTTTTTAAAGATGCGCAATAAAAAATAATGGAAAAAACCAAATCATGGCAAATTCGTAGGTCACGTGATTTGGCCGCCATCTTGGTTTTAGTGCATTTTTGGCAATTTCCGACCCCACCCACCTTTGACAATCTTCTCCTCTGAAGATACTTGCACTGCAGAGCTCAAATTCATACTGAATGTAGCTGAAGTATTGTAGATTCGAATTCCTAAAGTTGAAAGACGTAACCTTAATAGTTTTTGTGCTATGACGTTTCAAAGTTGACCAAAATCTCAAAATCGCAAATTTCAAGGGCAGATAACTCAAAAACCAGACCGTAGAATTTAATGATTTTTGCATGAGAGTTAGACATTGGCAAGGTCTTTAGGATAAAAGAATAAAATCGCTCGCGAACAGTCATTTCCGGTCGATGGGACGTGTCAAATTACATGATAAGTCAAAATTTTCGGACCCCACCCACCTTTGACAATCTTCTCCTCTGAAGATACTTGCACTAGAGGGCTGAAATTCATACTGAATGTAGCTGAGGTACTGTTCTCTTGGATTTATATTTTTTATAGACTTAATTTTAATACTTTTTGTGCTGTGACCTTTCCAAGTTGACCAAAATCTAAAAATTGCAAACTTCAAGGGCGGATAAATCAAAAACGTAGCCAGGGAATTTGATGATATTTGCATGAGAGTTAGACATTGGCAACGTCTTTAAGATAAAAGAATAAAATCGCTAATTTTTTTTTCTCGGAAAAAATGGCTTGGAAAAAAAAGCACTTTTTTCGATTTTATATGATTAAAATCCTTCCCAAGGGCAGGGCAACACGGCAAATGGCCAATGAAGTCTGGAAAAAAAAAAAAAAAAAGGAATTTCGAGTATATTTTCGTCCTCTGCCCTCTGTCCCCTTCTATCCCTTTGTCCCTGCAGTCTGACTACTTGTCTGTCAGCTCTGAGAATTTCAGGCAGATACCAATTAAAGTTTTCGAGTTATGTGCACTTGAAATGGTAGGTATGGAAAAAATGACCTCAAAACAGCTTTTCCCCCCTTAAAAAATAAATCATGCCAAAGTTGCTACAAATGGCCTCAAGCACTCATATATTTGGCTGAATCCTGTAATCGTCGCTTTGCGACTATATTTTAATATTGTGATTAGTATTGTATCAAGACATTGTCTGTATTGTCACACCTCCTCTGCAGCCTGCTGTATAGCTGCAGCTAGTGTCTGGTCCAGACCGTACTCAATGTTCACCTGTGCTGCACTGAACTTGAGGATACCCAGGGCTCGGATCACAGGCAGCTGTAAAACAATGTATGGATTTTGGTTTAGAAGATTTACGCCTAATGTTCAGATAGTATATTAACAGTAGTTGTCCAATGCTGTCAATTATAACATTGCATGTAACTGAAGCTTTGGATCAGGTGTTGTTTGTGAAATGATGTTAAGGCCTGACTGAAGCAAGAGAAAGGGGCAGTACAGTTTGAAATTCAATATTAAGGGAAAGAATGCATAGAAGAAATAATCAGAAAATTGTTGTAAATTTAACGGGATAGATTGATGCAGGTAATGAACTAGACTAACATTTAGTCTCAGAAGTATTTTTTCAATATTGACAACATGTATTATAGAAAGATGGAGCCCAGATGAATCTGAGCGATCTAGACTTGCTATACTTTTCTAGACTGGGTCGGTCATCGATTAAATACTTTTAATTTAGGGTCTGGATGACAGAGTAGTAATAAACTAAATTCTCAATGTGAATAATTATTTGGTTAGCAAAACTAGGTGTATAACATAGAAGTTTGTATATGATGCCACACATCTCATGGCAGAATTATGTACCGGCATCCTCTCTGTCTCGCCGCCAATGTTGAAGTTACTCAAAGACCTGGCGGTGTTCGCTCCATAGTACTTGCTGGCTGGGACCTTGATTTCTCCAAAACTGTCACTCTCTGTTCGGAAGTCATCCTTCAACTGTCAAATTCAGAACATATCTTTGATCATGCCTAGTACTGCAACAGTCATGTTACCATTTGTGTACACCATAATGTAGATTCTACATTCACACTGTTTCACAGGTATGTGGTTCATTTGAATATTGTATGAAATATATATATATATATATACTGTCAGATGCATTAAGTCTACAGAGATGTTTGTTGATGGTAAGTCTACAGAGATGTTTGTTGATGGTATAATTATGATTTTATTCTACGACGTAAATAGATCAATGGCACATGCCTACTATAAATCAACAACAGATTTCCTTGATGTTGATACATAACATGCAGCAACAGCTTAATAAAAATAACATCATATTCATAATATTGCCATAAATGATATAATAAAAAAAGCAACATGTCATATTAATATTTTGGCGTCACTTACCGTAATTGAGCACCAATTTATTCTACTAGAATTATTTTACCACAACACATTTATGTGTAGGAGTACCAAGTGTGGTGTCAAGTTGTCAACAGTTATTAATTTAATGATGCAACGGTCAATTACAAATCTCACCGTTGCACAGTTGTTGCTGTCGGCCATGCCCCTGGTGTTGAGATCACCCCACTTCCACTTCCAGCGTCTGACAGTCCGATATGTGCAGTGTAGAATATTCCTCATCCAAGCTGCACACAGTAACAGGCTGTCGCTGTCGTACAGAACACTTCTCACAGCAACACTAGATGAAGTACGACCCAACACAGTGACCGACCCGCTTTGACCCCAACAACACAACACGTGGTATTTACATGGATTCTACTAAAACACGAAATGGAATCATAACGAAAGGGGGCCGGGGAATATAGCGTTAGGCCTAATGTTGAGCCTCTGATGTTTTACTCGTCGACCGAAATCTATCAATCTCAAGTTATCGCCGATAACAGAACCTGTTGTAATTGGAACTTGTTAATACAGGAAATTATGATTTTTTATCACTTATTGGATATGTTATGATGTAATTCGCAAACTGAACACGAACAGTAAGGTTTGTTAAGATAACGAACATGCAGTTCAGTAAACCAGCGATTAACTGAGAACGTGACAAGAGTTCATATAGTAGTTAATCAATCCATAACAGCCTTTAGTAAGCTTGAATATGGAATACACTTAGGCTATAAATGATATCAAACAGTTATTAGGTATATGCAGTTATTGAACATACCTAGTTATAGGCTTTTATATAAGAAATGTGCATTTCTTAAAAGTTGCCCAAATACACCCCTGGAACGTCCTGTTCTGCAGAGGTGCAGTGATAGCGTGCTGTTCGCGAGAAAGTGCAGTGATAGTGTGCACGTCACGGATGTAAACGTAAGTTCGGTGTTAAAAATCAGTGCAGTATTACCTAAATACACGTAATTTCCTTCAAATTGTAACAGTTTAATATTGTTTATATTATGGTTAATATGTCCACAAAGTTTTAAGTTGCTAGGATGGCAATTAGAAAAGTTATGCGTGATTATCGGCAAACCACGTTTTTTCAAGAGGACAAATTCGAAGTTTATATTAAAAGTAGTTATCTTTTCCCTTCCATATCATATATTATCAAACATTTGTATTAAAACATTTATCTGTGAAAAGTTGAAAACATTCAGTCAAAAATTAACAAAGGTTTTAGACAAAATGTAAAACAGATATTTAGTGCAGTGATCGTTAAGTACAGCGTACTCGCAATTCAGTGATCGGAAATTTAAATAATGCAGTGATCTGAGTTTTCTGTACTGATTTTCCAAAAATTTAATAAAAATGTAAAAAAAAAAAGATTTTTCCGATTTAAAAGATATTGTTTTGATCATTTTCAGACTGCACAGTATGGAACAAAGAATCAGGTGTGGGTATTGTTTCCATACAGCGGATTTTTCCGAAGTTGTATATTACTGTATGGAGAACCATAAAACGATGAAAATAAAAACAATGACAATTATTTTTAATGAAAAAGAAGCAAAGAATCAATACTTACCAAGCGTCTACAATATTATTCCGAACGAACTTGAAGGCAAAAAAATGACATTACACATTTGCAATAGGACCAAATCTCTGTCTATGGTACCTTTGGACACAGCCAGCCCTATGAAAAAGAAGGTGAAGCCACATGTTTCCGATTGCTTTTCAAATAGATTAAAACACATAGCTATTTATTTGTTTTTGAAAGAATTGAAATTGAATGTGATCTACATGTCATATCAACGATAAAAAAAACCAATTATCAAATTAATTCAACGTATTCCTCAAATGTGTTGAGTGGCATGTATGAATAACAGAATATGGAAATAAATAATGTAATTGTTAGAATCATTTTAAAACACAGGATTGTTAATTTGCATTGAAATATATAGTTCGGGTCTGATACACGAGAAAGATCTTATGCTATGGGTGATCAACTTCTATGTTCCTTATACATGAAAATGTTTCAGTATATATAATATCAAGGAAGTGATACGCATCATTTAAATAATGATAATTTTTTATAAATAGTTTCGCTATTGTTTCTATTCTATTTTTTCAAATCATATGTATCGTTTGCTTGTTAGTATGTTATTAGTATCTGCACTGTATCCGCTATCTACACTAAACTCGATCAGCCATAGAACTTGGTCGGCTTCATCTTACCTTCTTTAAAAAGTCTCAAAAGATGACAAACGAATTTTAAAATATTAAAAATTCAAACTAAACTTGTAACCTTTAACATGTGTCTTTGGCAGTTTTAACAAGGTACCTTTTATTAATCTTTTCATCTAAAAAGAAATATCCCTTCCCATTCCAAACCTTGGAATGTCAAGAAAAAAATAGAGCCATTGGCTCTGTGGCTCATCAGGCTTCATTATCAATTATGCTGTAGAGTGGCCAATGTGATTCCCTCATTGTAGGGGCCACAGGGTCACCAATCATAAAGTTAAGTATGTAGGCGACAAGTTTCAGTTTTCTAGGCCTTATACTTCAGGAGGAGAAGATGAAAATAGATTTTAAGGATCTTCCTGTTGCCTTTATTAGGGGCAACAGGGTCATCAAATCTACAATTCAAATTGCTCACTTGTCAAGGAGTCTGTTGGTCACAAAATTTCAGCTTTCTGGGCCTTATGCTTCTGTAGAAGAAGATGTAAATAGGTTTTTAGGGCTTGGTCCCTGTGGCCCTTATCAGGGGTCACATGGCCACCGAAACTACAATCTATAATACTCAGTTGCCAAGGAGTCTGTACACAAAGTTTCAGCTTTCTAGGCCTAATGCTTCTGGAGAAGAAGATGGAAATAGTTTTTTAGGGCGTGGCCCCTGTGGCCCTTATTAGGGGTCATAGTGAGTGCCACCAAAGCTACAATTTATAATCCTCACTAGTCAAGGAGTCTGTACACAAAGTTTCATCTTTCTAGGCCTTATGCTTCTGGAGAAGAAGATGGAAATAGGTTTTTAGGGCGTGGCCCCTGTGGCCCTTATTAGGGGTCATAGTGAGTGCCACCAAAGCTACAATTTTTAATCCTCACTAGTCAAGGAGTCTGTACACAAAGTTTCAGCTTTCCAGGCCTTATGGTTCTGGAGAAGAAGTCGAAATTCCACAAAGTTTACGGACGGACGGACGGACGCCGGACAACATGCCATGCCATAAGCCCATCGGGCCTTACAGGCCAGATGAGCTAAAGAGGACGGTAAAAATAGTCACATTATCACTGTGCGTAAACCGATGACCGTAACTTTAGTTACGATCATCCCAACATGGCGGCAGGTCATACGCTTCGGAACTTTTCACGCGATATTCTAGTTGTTCAGATACATTCAGATAAATTCAATAATGCGCTTAGATGCAGGTTGACGTGGAGAAGAGATTCTAAAAATATTACCTTTTATAAATACATATTAATGCAGATATTCAAGTTTTAAAAATCGGGCATGATGACGGTAACTGGAAAATCATAAATGAGCATGATGACGGTAACTGAAAAGTATGGATGACGGTAACTGCATACAGGAAAGTAATAAAATGTGTATAAGCGTGTAGGAAATAACAAATATTCACCATTGAAGGGGTCACAGAGGGTGGTTGAAGTCGGTATCACCAGCTGATCATCTGATAACCTGAGTAATGATTTGTATTGTAGGGTTTTTTGTATTTTAGAAGCACTAAACAACGTTCTGGACAACGCAATGCAGGTATCTTTTTAAAGATATATAATACACTCAGTCTGTTATCATTTTGTTACCAGCACTGTATAATATATTTTATTCAAATGAATTTTATTTAAACATTATGCGGTTTTATTTTCTGATAATGTGTTTCAATTTGATTTTTATATTAACAGCCGTTAGCAAAACATTGTCCCTGTTTGTTGATTGTTGAATTTTAGAAAATTCATTTTTGAATTATTAAGAAAACGTTAACAATTTTTAAAGAATACTTCCTGAAAATAATGTTTCAAGTAATTTAGGAAATCCATGGAAGTCCATTTTATCACTAGTAGGTGTTGGTATTTTGACAAGTAAAGGAAACAAATAAGATTCCATATCAACAGTAATATGACCGCGACCCAACCGGGGTTGCACTTATTTAAGCCCACTGTCTAATAACGGGTTTTACCTGTTTGATTGAGAAACATGGAAAACGATTTTAAGCCCTGGGCTTAAAAACGAAATATGACTATAATATAAGGATATTTGTATTTTATGAACGTTTAATTTCAAGGGGCAGTAGCACGATTTTAGGGGTAATATAAGGTGAAGTCCGGAAAACGAAAATAAACGGTTCCAAAGGCAATGTATTTAAACTAAATAAGGCCATAATAAATCAAATATATGATGTATAGTTAAGCATATGGCCTTTGCGATTCCCGTTTTTTACACAAAGTGAATTAAATGTGTTCACACAAAAATGGCCCAATGAACCTTATAATTTGTTCCCTGACTATGGATGATTGGTTTGTCTTATGGGAATTTTGACACTATCAACATAATACATTAAGCATTAACTTGCAATCATCAGTGAAAACATTGAAATATGAAATTTTCAACAAAACGTTCTACTGTCCCTTTAAGTTTCAAAGTTGTTATAGAAATTTTATTAATTATCAACCGCTGGGAATAGCCATTTCACAGAACACAATACTTTTGTTTTTAGAGAGGAAAATACATAGCAATCGATTGAATAAGTGATTTAATCTTACACATTGTAATGTAGAATGATTTATGATGACCTTCTTACTGATACTGGAAGGCAAACTCTAGCAATACACAGATTTCATAGTAATAACCATTTTAATGTTATATTTCAGCCAGTTATCCAAGGGATTTATATGGCACGCATTCTGATTTTTGTTGCTATTGCCCTTGTGAAATGATATGAATACAATGAAAACAATTATACGAGTAGTCAATGACAACAATCAGATGACGTGATACTTACAAACGGTGATATATATAAGGAAATATATTTTGTATCTATACAAAAGGACGACACGTATATACGAATAGTTATAACATATGCTTTTGTCTCAGTATTGAAATCTTCAAAATATATCTATGTAGTTCATGTGTGCAGTAAAATACAATGAGCCGGTTACTAACAGGAAGCTATGCAGTTTGAAACTTAACAAAACGTTTCTTTATTGGTTACTACCAGACTAGTATATGAATCATCTAGCTTTATATTTGTTCCGGTATCCTGGGGTGCAAATGTAATTTGACCATTCTCATCTGTGATTTTAGAGTCGCATTTGATTCCTCTTTAACATAGACTTTGTAAACTCTAAAGTATTGCGTCAAATCTTGTGAATGAGACCGGTTGAGAGTTTTATTCTTTTCAGTGTCTTCATGTTAACCAGACTACATATCACAATGCGATTATTATTCTTTGGCTACAAAATCCAGGACAGTGGATGCTTGCCGTAAAATATAAGTTTTTCTAAAACTATGGTTCAGCGAAATGGTTTCTAATTTGATTCAGGGTGAACATTTTAAGATAGAATATTTATTGAAAGATTTGACAACTATATTCTTTATTTTAAATGTTTGTTGAATTCAATTATACATTTTAATGTTCGTAGTGAAATATGTTCTTGTTATTCGGTAACTTTACAGTTTAATTCGGAAATGAGTCGTTTTCAAAACAGATATGCCAGCAATTTCGTCCAGAATTGTTTTTCATAAATTGGACGTTTTAGATTGTTCATGTGCTGTTGTTGAGTGAAGTGAATAGGAATGAAATAAGTTATGTGGCTTCAAATGGGCACCAGTATAAGAAAACTCATTCTCCTGTTAATTTTATACAAAAATATACCATCAACCTTCGTTTTGAATTACTCAAAATTATGTCCTTTAGCGAGTGTTTTCATTAAAAGTTACACGTACTGATCTTGGAAATGCTCAGTTACCGACATCCTAGCTATTACGAACATTTCAGTTACCGTCATCATCATGTTTCAGTTACCGTCATCATGCCCAATTTTTAAAACTTGAATATCTTCATTAATATGCATTTACAAAGGGAAATATTACTAGAAACTCGTCTCCTTGTCAACCTGCATCTAAGCGCATTATTGAATTTATCTGAATGTATCTGAACAACTAGAATATCGCGTGAAAAGTTCCGAAGCGTATGACCTGCCGCCATGTTGGGATGATCGTAACTAAAGTTACGGTCATCGGTTTACGCACAGTGATTATATCATTGTCATGCATATACACTATGAATCTTATGGACGGAAACAAGCAAAATTGGCGTTCTTATCTTCGCCATATAACGTCAAGAGTTGTCATTAAAAGCAAATGGTGAACATAATGAACTAAAATGTTAAACTTGTATTGATGTCCCGACAATTGTTACTTGCAGATCTCACAATGGTATGACAAAGATGATCTGTATTTGAACACCTTTGCACAGTTATCACATTTGTAATTATTTTGCGGTTGATGTGCATGTGCATGGCTTTTCAACTCCTTCTTTGAAGAGAAAGCTAAATCACACGTTTTGCACATTGGGGTTTTCGGGGTGATCGAACCAGGACAACGTTTTGAATGAGACACCATGTTGTGCTTATATTGAAAAGCGAGCGCATTTAGGACATATTTCAGATTTCTGATGTTGGTGTCTTTCCTTCTAAACAGATCTTTCGACATAAACCCTAATGTGCAAAGTGTACATTTGTAGGTGAACGAATTGGTGTGTGCTTTCTTGGTATGTGCCCCGAGGGACTCCTTTGATTGGTATACTTTTGCACACACTTCGCAAAGGAAGCTTTTACCGCCATGCTTGAGTTTGTGTTCCTTCAGTTTAACTTTATCTACGTAGGTATTACCATAGACTAATATATAGTCCCTGAAGAAAAGATTTGTTATTGAAATTTTACTTTTTAATATTTGCTATGAAAAAAATAAAAAGGGAATACTGAACAATGCTTAGCTTCAGGTATGGCTGAGGCAACTAGACTGGCCACTAGTTTCTAGACTATGCACACTATCACTGCACTTTCTCGCGAACAGCACGCTATCACTGCACCTCTGCAGAACAGGACGTTCCAGGGGGTGAAATATATTAGTTCGGACAAAGGTAAATTTTCAAGGGAATCATAATCTCATGACCCACCCAGATATTGATCGTAGAAATAAAAGCAAGCATCAAGAGAAAACTTCTGACAGCCACTGTAGTAGGAACACCTTTTTTCTTGAAAAACGTGCTACTGCCTCTTTGATGTATGCTTATGTTATACTCTATAGCCTGGGCTATCTTCACACAATGATATAGCATTAAGAAGCTTAAAATGTGCTGAAGTAGCAAGAAATTTCTCTTAGATATTAAAACTCCTCTCCGACATGAAGGCTACAATGAGGTCGGTCTTGCCTAACAAAGTCTTAACTTTTGGAATACATGATATATGCTAAGAGAAATCTAGCTTTTTATACATTCTACAATATTCAAACCATATATACGGCGTCTATATCGGCTTCTACGTGAAGAATTTACGGTATATGAGTGCAAGGTGAATCTAACGCAAGAGTTATCATAATGACGCACGCTGTTCACGATATGCACGTGAAACTTCAGACCAGTGTCATGCTAATTTGGTGTTTTTGTAGTTGAGTCTTGGTACTATTCTCTCCCCACAGAGGCAGCTCAGTGCGACTCTGGAATGACTGAGCTGCCTCTGTGGGGAGAGAATGCATCTGTGCCATTCGATGTTTTCACTGACATTTAAGTTTTGGTAAGGTAAAGGGTTCACTTGTAGTGGAAAAACGAAAAACTCGAAATGCGATGCTCTGACCCAGGAAGCATTCATTAGTTGGGCCAACATTGAACCAAAATAATATTTTTCGTTGGCCCATAGTTCCAACCAGAACGATATGGGTCCATTTGGATATGCTCATCGGGTCCACGTTGGTCGATAATGTTGGTTTAATGTTGGCGCAATGAACGATAATGTGTAGCCCAATAGTCCACCATTTTGATAGGTTGGTAATTAGTTGGCCCAATGTCATATCATGGCTGTGTCCTTTCATAGTATTGTATACACATTATCGTTTAAGTAAACAACTTTAACTTTCTAAAAATTAGTTCAACGAAAAGAAAAATTTAAACAATTGCTATGAAATAACTGTCATTTTTAACGTTTGCCCAACGTTGGGCCAATGTTATGAAATAACATGCAAATGATAACACAATAGTGAAATCTTTCTATATTGCCCCATCATTTGACAAGCTATTAAAAAACAACCATTATATAAACGTCAATATGATAATGTTGGGCCAACATTGTCAAACCATAGTCCAACCAACCTTACATATCAATATGTTGGCGCAACAAGGCTTGCTATCTGGGAAGTAGCAGGCTAAGATGAAGACTCTTTATGCTTATGTGGGGGATGTTGAGTGGATAAGGACTCTGGTTGATAAATCATCATTGAATCTAAACCCATCTTCATAATACAATTTATCAATGACTTTTAGTATCCATATTTTCTAAAAATATGGAAATGAATTAACATGTAAAAAACAACGAAAATCGATTTATTCAAGCGAATTTCATACATTTTAAACAGAATAACGTTATTGTTTGCAAACATTTTAATAGGCATATCCTTTTATAAGCACATGATAAACACAATGCTTTTAATATGTAATAAAGGTATACACCACTTAACTATGCTAATTAAAAACAAATCGGGTAAAGATCAATATTTGAGATGAAATATAAGAAATCATTAACGATTGAAATCTCTGCAGCAATACATGCCATTTAAATTTGTCATAAAAATGCGACCCTGTGCATTTCGAAATGATGATAACGAATTCGAACCTTACACTCGTACCTCGCAGTGTTACTGGCCTGAGTACTGCTCTACACAGTAGGGGTCATGTTTGTCCTGTGGTTTTCACTCAGATTGGCATGGAAGGTGAAAGTTACAGAAAAGGACACAGTTTTGTCATTGGGCATGACTTGTATGGAGCAGTACTCAGCCAAGCAACCTTATTTGTGTAAAGATTGGAAATTGAATAAAATAACTGTGCACAACGTTAAATGTGCAGTACAGACGCTTCACCGGTTTTCTCACAATGTGAGTTATAAATACCCTTCTTCACATTTAACTCATAGATTCGACATCTGAATGTACATATCTGGCATATCACAACAACACTGGATATGAAAACAAAACTACCTCAGAGATCAGCAACATACCATGTCAGAGGTACTACGGTATACATAAAACATTATTTTCAATGTAAGATGCCCTTCATCGGAGAATTTCACACGAGGTATTAGATACATAGAAAAATCTCTTATTCACTCTAACAGTACCCGTTGATTAAGAACTTGTCAAAGTTCATCCCCAATTCGCTTATTAATCAATTCTCTTAAACAAGTGACAGAGTACTGCTGCCAATACATATGGTGAAAGTTGCAATGCCCGGATGTTAAGCAGGTGCGTGCCAGCTGACCTCGTCCATCTGGGAGAGTCTGTCTGTGTGTCTGTTCCGGTGCACGAGCTCCCACTTCTTCATCCACGGACCAACAATAGTCGTGTCGAACTCGTCCTCCGGCTTCTGGAAGAGATAAACACAACCGTCAGCGTCATCTTACACCGATTTGTTATTAGATGATTCAATGAGTTCTTGAGTAAATGAACAAACCAAGGTCTCAAGATACAAGCAAGATTGTTTAAAAAATTTATAACAACTGGCAACAATTAAAAAGTAATCTCCTTCTCCAAAACGTCGTGGTTGTCACTATAAAGACGTTGTTATGAAGAAACCTTGCTCTTCTATGAATGCCACTTCGTCCTTCAAAGACTAAAGTTTATGTACGTTATAACACATCACTCTTTGGTGATATTTTTCCAAATGTACTAAAGTGTCCTTTAAGGGTGCGTAGACATTCAAGACTGAGATGATAATGAACTCTCTGTTCTGGTTTCAACTTCGCAACCATATGCATTACCGGTATGTTATATTCTTGAAAGTGCAATCACTAATATGAATTAAATATAAGATATTTACAGGAGCTTTGTCTTCTTTCCCAGAAGAAGTTCCCTGCATGCTGTCCCAGTCGATCTTGAGGTTGGGATCATCAGCTGACCTCATCAGCACCCCGTGTTTGAGGCCATAGAAGCCAACCGAGGTCCCGGCCTTCTGCCATCTCAGATCGAGGCTCCACCGGATCTCGTTCGACAGGTTTGGCAGACTGGAACACGGGAAGATAGTTTGATCATTGACTAGATGTATGTGAACATTTATATTAACATGATTACTTTTTACACCTTTTTTATCATACCCTTTATTGGGATGCATTCTGTGCTTTTACAGTTATTATTATTGGCCCGATTTGCTCCAATTAAGGACACACAAAACACACAATTCAAATTGACCTATTTCAAAGAAATTTTTTATCGAAAGGAACAATAAAGGCTTAATGGTTTATACATTGAATGACGATCTAATCGAAATCAAATCATGTATTCGCTCTCTAATCATGTTTTAGGTTTAGATCTATTGTGTTGTCTGTAAAGTCTCAGAGTATGACCGACTGACTTTCTATAAGATGAACGTGTCATATAGAGTGATTGGCAGCTGACCTCCTGTGAGGGATGAGGTTGTTGAGCAGCATCATCCCGCCATAAGGCACTGGACACACCCGTCTGTCTCGCTCCAGCTCCACCCCTAGACACACGGGACAGAGACAGTTAGCATCGTGTACAACAGTACCCCAGAATTAGCCAGATAAACGGCGGAGACGCGACTCTAAAGAGGAACCATGCAACGATGAAAAACGGGTGAGCAATGATAGAAGTCTTCATAATAAAAATGCACATGTAGAGATTGTGGCAGATATATTTTTCTCTGGCAGTGGCTTAATTAATAAATGGATTAATTCGCAACTAATGATTGAAAGCTTGATCTTTAACGGATATATAGTTTTTGTAAACTCTAGTGCTAAGTTAGCCAAAGGAACCTCGATCTATGGTTTTCATATGCCTGAAAACGGTACTAGAAGCTATACTGTGAAACTGTGAAGTTATTGATCCAAAGATTTCGCTAGTTTCCTTATACTAACAACTTCTTGAATTCCACCCAAACAGTTTAGAATATATAGCTGACACCCTGGTGACAACAAGAAAATAACAAGTGCATGAAGTGTAACAAGCTCTATGAAGCAGACTCGAAGAACTTACACTGACTCACGTATCACTAATAAGCTGATTTTTATGCTTTTCGAGTCATTGCATATATGAGATGGAATAGGGTGGCTATAGTGATAATTTTGTTAATTTTGTTATAAATATATAAATACATGTTGCACTTGCCGAGTGTTTTGACCATCTCCTCTTCAGCTAGTTGCACGTACCAAGTGTTGGCCCAGCAGGCAGTGTGCTTACAGATCCGACCCGTCTTGTGACCTCCAGCCACCATCTACACAGAGACAGGGGACATAGGAGGTCAAACATTTACATTATAATCCGTAGATTATTATTTTTGCAAAATGACTAAACCTGGAACATTTATAATTACTTTAAAGGACTTATTACCACATCCTATAATACGTACCATTAAGACATTAATGCACTTGATTTACGGAAGGCCGAAGTGCAGATAAGGGGCATATGTTAAACATTTTAAATGTTTATTTTCGAAGATCATTATTTTTGCAGTAGACTAAAATTTGAAGACTTTCCTTTTCAATGACTCATTCTGAACATTATTTTTGATTTACTGACAAAACAATATTTCGATTTTACAAAAAGGGCATACGGTTTCAACTAGGACACACACTCTCTCTGTTAATACTCGGGAACTGAATAACAGTAGCTTTGCGTTTGCAAAGATGTAAGAGATATTTCATCATTGCCCGAAGACGAATAATGAAGATATATGATATCAAGCCAACTTAATTCTCACCTGTATTCATACACATACTTTTATTGGTTATGAAATATGCAATTTGAACTTATTTTCTGTAATAGTCTCTCATAAATCGCTGAGCGAATGGTTATTAAAATCAAGTGAGACAAAGATAAAATATTCTGTCTGTCTGTCCAGACCATAGATGAGCCGTACCTCCATACACCCATTCTTCTCAGTGGCGTCCAGTAGCGGGATCCAGGCAGCGGGCTGCAGCACCTTGTACGAGTCGTTATCCAGGTAGGCGATATCTGGGGAGGAAAAACCTGTTAGTTGCATGACTATTTATCGTAAATAAGAATCAGTTACCCACAATAGTGTTTTGAAAAGTGATTTTAGTACAAGGAAATCAAAATAATAACAAGGTCTTTTGGCTATATTCAATGTGAATGGAGAATGCATGTACAATAGCCCTATATACTGAGACTTCTCTGACTACTAAGGGTATATAACTTTATGTCGTCAGCCCAGAGCATATACTTGTTCAAGTGGTTATAAACCTTCCTTGGTGTCCTTTCTTTAAAAAGCAGTGACTATAGTTTCCTCAATCTTAAACCGCTCTCCAAGAACAGTTTACCTTGATGCCAAGGAACCGTCGTAGCCTCGTTCTTTGGGATCTTTGTGCGCAGGTTCCAGACCGGATGTCCCTGAATGTTTGGACCAATCAGCTGCTCCACAACATTAAGTAGTCGTTCATTGGTCCATATGTCTTTGTATTCCTGCGAATATATATTATTCACTTTAAGACAAATAATACGGTACAGTCAGATACGATGATAAAACAGAGATGAGAAATTGGTACATGCCCCTCAAAGGATTCAGATTTCAGAAATGGTTTTACAGGGATGTGTGTCACAGGAATGAGGACTGTAGCAACTGGTTGGTCTGTTTGCAGCTGCATTGTGTCTTTGAAATAAAATCAAACGTACCTGAAGAAGTTTCCCCTGTTTCATGAGTAGGATCGTCGCGCCTGGAAACTCGTTCTCAATGAAGGTTAGTCTCTCGAACAACCCCTTGTCTTCGTACAAATCTGTAGCGCATAAAATAGTGTCTGACCAACATGTAGGGTGATAATTACGTGAGTCATAAGAATCCCAATACTAGAAAGACTATGTTTTAGACGATTCGGGGTGACGACACACTATATTACATCACAAGCACAGGCTGTTAGCACCAATTTCAGAAATATTCGGAGACGTTCAAATCAAGGTGAAAGTATAACTTTAATTTGGGAATTTTTCGCTTTTGACGATTGTTGTAAAGATGACATGAAATTATGAGTATGGTCTGTTTGCGTCACGACATCTTACTCTGTATTTTGCCGCCTCTATGCAGCTGTTTGGCGAATCCATCCACGAGTCTGACTACAGCGTCCCTGCATGGCTGTAGCTCTTCCGGTGAGAAGAACTTGTCAATAACTATGTAACCCTGGAGACAGTAAAGACAGACCAATAGAAAACAATATCCATAACATCGTTACATTACTTACAATCGATTGGAGTTATCAATAAACTCCTAAGAACATTGATGATTAAACATCTTCAAAGCAACGTTGAAATGTACAATACTCGAAACCTTTGAAAGGAAACACGTTACAATAAACACCGATTGAAGAATTTATGCCCAACTAAAAACGTTTTCGATAAAATTGCTGCTGATCAGTTCAAAATGTTTGTCACTCCACAAATCAGTGCTTTTTCAGCAAACACATGATTCATAGACATAGATCGAGCACCTGGCCCTGCTCTTACTCCTTTAAAAGCTGGCAAAGATGCTGGTCTGTAAATTGATGGCCTGTGAAGTTCAAATATGTAAAGTATACAAGAGTACAATAGGATACGAAATTAGTGGAGTTGTTTTCTTATCATAATCAGTGAAAAACTGATCACGGGCACTTATCAAAGACTCACATCTTGGAAGAACTGTTTGATCTGCGCCTCGCTGAGCTGTCCTGGTTTGCTCTGAGCGGGTGGAGGGGGGACGGTGTTGAACGGTTCAGGGAACGCCTCGTCTGTCCACCCGGGGTAGGTTGTCGCAGCCATCTTGGAAATGCAAAGTACGTCAACTCTTCATTTTGCATAAACATATTCAATTGAATATCCATATGTACCTTGTCTCTGTGTAATTTGATGTCGACATGAAACTTAGTCAATGCAAATTTTGTTGGTAGCCACTTTTTATGTCGTTATCCTTAGTATCAAATATTGCATAAAACGCTCTAAATATATACAAATAAACTTCATAAATTTTAAACTATATTATTGTAATGCACACAACTCTTACAATAGAGTCAAATGATATTATTCAAGGCGATATATCCATTGCACCGTTACGCCTTTACATACAAACATGCAGGCAACCAGTCAAAGACACATACAGACAGAGACCTGAGTTTTTTAATTATCATTTTCCTGTTGTACATTTCATGTTTGTTTGAACAATGTCGAATAACCCAATGATTATTTTCTACCAACTGAGACAGCTAACATGTAAAGAGATATGATACATGAGACATTAAGTAGGAAAGACCCTCATCGACACCGCCCACATCTGATATAGTCACTAGACACTTTTATGATGAAGTGTTGCTAAAAGGTTGTCCTGACACTCTTACAGAGAACTGCATTCGCCTCACATTTACACTCACAGTAAAGATCCACTAAACTTACAAAAAAAGTTTATCTATACACACCGTAACTTACTGTATATTTCTACCGTCGACAAATTCTGCCAGTGAGTTAAAGGTTTCTGGGTCACACCTCCGTTACACTGATACTATTATCATGGGTCGTTCGGGTCAAGGTTGTTTTTATATTAATAGGCCTCGTTCATATGTACACGAATCTAATATGTGAGCAAAAAGTTAACGTGAGTGAATGCACTCAAGTCAATAAAAATAAATCAACAGCATATCGACATGTTGTCTTCGCAAGAAATATGTAAACAACTCACAAAATAGACTGAATTTTCACCTTTTGATAAAATAACAAAAGAATGAGATATTCTGCATTGAGAATATGAAAAAAAGCAATAATGTGAGCTAGCAGTATGACCAACTGACTTATGTTTAAAAAAAATTATACATGTACATGTACTACAACACGATTAACTATTAAACCACCAATCGACAGGTCGAGGGTATACAGTATTTCCAACGATGCATATACATAGTTCTTACATGAGATCAGTTTTTGTCCGGTCAGTTGCAGAAAAAAACAATCATTAATTTTTTTCCAAATTACTATTTCGGGTCAAATGCTGCGTTATAGATATAGTCGGATAACGAGACGTCTAAACAGTAATATAATGTGTTAACAACGCTTTTTTGCAATACGCACAACATTGTGTCGTAATAGAAAGGTACCCTCCATTTTCCATATTGACTTATATCTTATCTTTAATTCACATTATTTACTTCTAATATTATGATACAATTTTAACTGCTCACTCGTATATTGGAAAAAAACTCAAAATCGTTACGGCCGAGCCAATCTTTTACGCACATTGTGATTGGTATCTTAAGCCCTTTAATGCCCGATGGGCTTATGGCATGTCTTGGTGTCCGGCGTCCGCCCGTCCGTCCATCCGTCCGTCTGTCCGTCCGTAAACTTTGTGGAATTTCTACTTCTTCTCCAGAACCATAAGGCCTAGAAAGCTGAAACTTTGTGTACAGACTCCTTGACAAGTGAGGATTATAAATTGTAGCTTTGGTGGCCCTGTGGCCCCTAATAAGGGTCACAGGGCCCCGCCCTTAAAACCTATTTTCATCTTCTTCTCCAGAAGCATAAGGTCTAGAAAGCTGAAACTTTGTGTACAGACTCCTTGTCTAGTGAGGATTATAAATTGTAGCTTGGTGGCCCTGTGACCCCAAAGAAGGGTCACAAGGGCCACGCCCTTAAAACCTATTTTCATCTTCTTCTCCAGAAGCATAAGGCCTAGAAAGATGAAACTTTGTGTACAGACTCCTTAACAAGTGATATTATAAATTGCAGCTTTGGTGGCCCTGTGACACCTACTAAAGGGGGACCCACATTGGCCACACCCTAAAGCAAAATCAAATGTAAAGCCTGATGAGATACAGAGCCAATGGCTCTATTTTTACATGCACACGTTTACTCCTATAAGTATATTTACTCCTAGGAGTATATTTGCTTACAGGGAGTAAACGTGCCATGTAAACAGTCCAAAACTAATTTACTTACAGGAGTATCCTTACTCCTAGGAGTTAAATACTCCACCCCAAGAGCTAAAGTAAAAGTATATTTACTTTTACTCCTGTAAGTATCCGTGTCATTTTCTATAGTGTAAGCATAGTTGAATGATTAGGTTGGGGTAAGTGACTTGCATTTATAGAGTTTCTAAACAACACAACTGTTTGTTCATCAATATTCAGGATTATTCTTTTTAACTTGTCGAGAGCATGTTGCCTAATGAAGGAAATTTTGTGTTTTTTTGTTGAGTGTCATTCTTTTGAAACTGAAAACCTGCTTTTACCCCTTTTACACTGGTATTTGATTGACCAAACAAAATCTATGTTTAAATATGGTTAAATTCTTCTCTATCTCATGATATGCATTACACACATTGAGAAAAATATATTTTTACTGTATGCAAATCATGATATACTTAAGGGTCCTTAAATTCCAATGGAACGTAAAGTTAATATACTTTTACTCCTTAGAGCAAAAATACTCCTAGGAGTAATTATACTCTCAGGAGTAAAGTGCGCATGTAAAAAGGGCATTATACTCTGCATTCCACGTTCTTAGATCAAACTACCAATGTTCCAACAAATGCTCAAAACATGAAAAATTAAAAACATAGGTTCAGTACTAAAGTTTTTAATTTCTACTATGATAAACTAGTCGAGTTAACAGTCGGTGGGTTGCACGTTGAAACCAATCTTCCCACGGCAAGGTGAGAACGTATCGAGCTACTCTCCTCGTTTAGACCTGAGGGACGGAAAGATTTCGTTTCGCCCGTGACGTTGTAAATATGGTTGAAACCTGGAATCTCGCAAATTGAGAAGGTTTTTTTTTCACATTTAAGAGGTTTAAGATTTGTCTTGAAGTAGACTATACGGCATAACTGAAAACTAAACCTCCCTTGACCGAAACAGTCAACAAGCATTGGGTCCTTGAAAATATTGCACAGTTAACACAGTAGAGTGACGCTATCATCCATGATTTCCTTTTCATTCTGTATTATTAATTTATTATAAACAAAAATAATCAGGGATTTAATTTTTTTTTATGAATATTAATGTATTTCTTCATCGACCACTTGATGAAATATTATCAAATGTGTGACACATGTCTTGTTTATTGGTAACGCTGTTGTATTACCAATGTAATCCATGTGTTTTAATATGCATCAAATGTAACAGCTTGTGAAATGTTAAAAATATTAACACTGTTTCTGTAATGTATCATACAATTTGTTGCAAGATTTATGAATTTATACATTTCTTATAAAAACATAATTTCTATTAATGTTTCTTTTAGTTGAACTGTGTTTCATATGTATAACTTGGCTATTTTAGTCATTTTGGTAATTTTGTTGATGATGTTTAAGTGAAATTTGTAATTTTTTTGTTATTTGAATCAAATGTGTCGTTTGGTATTTATAAGGATCAAATTAACTATTTTCTTGATATTTGAATCAAATGTCTTAAATTATTAATAGGTATGCAATGTTAACCTATAAAATGTGTTAGAATTTTTCCAACATCGATCTATTTCCGTTTCCATGAAACACATTTCGCATTTTGTATATAACCGCTATGACCTATATTTACGATTGAAGTCAACTGCTTGTGAACGGGAAAATAATGTAAGTGCTCTCGATTTCCATTTTTACTGCATAGTACATACATATGTTATTCTGACATTATGATCGAATAAGAATTGATGCTGAACGCAAGATAGTTCGAGTAATATATCACTACCGGTCATGTCGCCATGAGCGCCCAGGTTGTATGTGAAATGACAACAACCATACCACAGTTCGGTAGCAAAGTCTCTTAAATTCTAAAGCTACGCCCCGCTTATAGGCCTACTATGAGATTTGTTATTGAATGATAAACGTACAGGTATACAAAATTTCATTGCAGACATAACATTTTTTGACAACATACATGTACACTCTACAAGTCTACAAACTTGCATGTCCAAATTGTATCTATTTTTTAACCAGGAAATCATATGATTGCTGGATCTGAACCATTGTTGCGTGTCGAATATATCGGAACGACGTACAGTTTGCATTGTATATGTATTTTTGGAATTCCAATTGTCTTTCATTTCATCATATCAAACTATTGTGCTTGAAAAACCTTCGTTTCTGTTTATGTTTTAATGTTTTACATGTTATAAATAACCTTGAACATTTCAACTTATTTTAACATATTGCACCCATAACTCGTCGGCTATCGAAACTTGTCTTACAACTTTCTATCGTATTGTAACATTGTGAATTTCACAACAACCGGCCTTCCTGATCTATTCAACAGTCCGAAACCAACCAACTGAATGCTGGCTATAGGCTATACCTGCAAGCTGATGAATGACATATAGGCTACTGTAGGCTTACATTGATACATCATGCTTTCTCGGTCCCTACGTATTGAAGAAATTCAATAGCTGATGAACTGTTGTTCGTATTAAATTATGTTATTTTTAGGCACAGCTTGACATAAATGCGAAAAAGCGGGTTTGAAGTAGGCATATTAGGTGAAATGATTGAATATTTATATCTGGAATATGTTACAGTTTGTGTTCATGTTATATGTTTGCTTATATACTTGAGTTACTGCCCGTTGATAGAATTACTTGATTAATTACCTCATGACCATGTGAAGGAGAACATCGCATGTTAAACAACCATAAGGTTCTCATACTTTGATATGTTTCCATGGAAACCTATGTTGCCGCTCATATCTCAACATGTGACATAATTCATTATACAATAAAACACATTTACATAATTATTGTGCTCATACTCTATATCGTAGACCTATTTTTTATTTGGAGGTTTAAAAGTGCTTGCACACATAGAAAACTATACTTAGTGCTGTAAAGGACGAACGTCATTATCTGTTGAAGCGTGTTGTAATCGGCATTGTCTTTGTTTCTTTATTAAATATATAATTTAAAGGGGCAGTAGCAGGGAAGTTTATATTTTCAATTTTACACTGATAATTGTACGTTAATGCTAAATATATTACTTTGATAGTGTCAAAAATAGTATTATACCAAACAATCATCCATAGTAAGAGGACAAAGTATGAAGATTCACATAAAATCCATTGGCGGCCATTATGTGTAAGAAAAAGGAATCGCATGGCTTAACTTTACATTATATGTTTGAATTATCAATGCTCTATTTAGTTTAAATGCATTGTCTTTCAAATTGAAACCAATAATTTTCATTTTACTGACATCACCTTATATTCCCCCTGAAAACGTGCTACTGCCCCTTTAAAGTGTAAATTTGAATCCCTTTTCTTTCATAGACTGTGACCTTGTGTTGTGCAGACAGAACTAGATGTGCTTTGAACTGTGTCGGATGTTACTCCTTGGAGTCTTTGTTACAATGGTGATATTTAGACGAGGCGTGCTGACTGTTGCTAGAAATTTAGAGATTTTGATCAAAATGGAAACAAAGAACTGCTGCTGTCGCGCTATACTAAGTGCTCATTTGGCTCCTGTATTTATATAAAACGCTATGGTTCGATTTTCATTGAAACTATAAAATTCATTATTTCAACGTATAAATACGGTATTAAATTAAGGATCAAATCCAAAATAAATGTCTCGAATTAGCGAAATGTCTCTTCAGGCATAAAATGAAATAAATTTCCGTACACTAAAATATAAACATAAAAAGAGGCCTTGTCCTATCACACAAAAACGTTGTTCAATTTTACTTTTATCGAAAAAAATACTATATATTTTTTATTTTGGCAGAATATAAAGTTTTCAGAAGAAAATGTTACCCTCAGAAACATGACTCAACAGAGCTATGCAACAAGTAGTTTAAACTGGAATGTCTCCTTTTATTTCGTACCCACAAAAATAAGACGTTGGGCTGTCACTTGAGTAATTGAAATTTACCAATTCACAACGTGTCTATTGATGCTCCACCAACCCGTCAGACCTTATGGAAACTCAGCATCTTACGGTCTAGTGACTAACCTTCAAGTACGGGTAAAACATTCCCCACGTCTGTCTCAAAACATGCCGAACCTTCAGGCTTGGAGCTTGCACTAAGATCGTTCCTTCTGAACAAATATGTCATAAGTAACATCGAATGAAGCCAATGTATTCTACGTTATATTCTATACGCTAACGACATGTCCTTCTAACAGATAAAGATGGCAGAGAACGGGTCTGAAGAAACTGAGCGGGTGAAGTACCCGGGAGAAACGGACGCTGCCCACCCGGAAGTGTTCAATGCCATGCCCAAACAACCCGAGAAGAAGAAACCAGGGCAGCTACCCGAACACTTGATCAAACAGTTCTTTGAGAAGGTACCCAAACACTTCCACGGATCTTATATAGTTGAAGTTGGAATTGGAATTTTTAATTTGTGAAGTATTATTTGTGAGATTTAGGGAGGAAGATATCGTAATTTATGATTTCGTTTTTGGTATTGCAAGTTTTATTGGTATTTGTGCAGGGTTTGATTTTTATGGAGCTTTCATCCAGGTTTAAGTAATCACTGCGTCCAAACGTTAGCATTTTATATATCCTTGACGTTCAGTTCAAGGTCAGAATGGAACTTCGACATTTTACCGGTAACAGCACCATATCTAATGAGCCTTGTGCTCTGTTTTCTTCATGTCTTACAAAAAGCTTCTTTGCTATTTCAAAACTCGACTTATAAGTTTAATTCCTGCATATGATGAAAAAACTAGGTTTTAGCCCAACTAGTTATTATTATTGCATAACATAAATGAAAAAAATTGATGCATTTTTACAGGTAAAATTGTCAAACATTGGCATATTTGCAACACGTTTAGAAACATGTTAAAGCGTCGCAATCACCAATGCATGATAAACAAACCTCCAAAGCTATTTACACGAGAAGGTGCAGGAAGCAATTGCCAAGAAAAGCTAGGTATGAACTTGGACTTTATACACCTGCATTGGCGACAATGTAATATCTGAAATAATGTTTTTGTACTTCAATATCCCTTTCAGCATAACTGGTAAAGGAACTCATATTTCACGGGGAATTCTAAAAAAGCTGTTTTAGACAGACTTTTGGAAAATGAAATTTGTAAATGGATATGAAGGATTCAATATCTAAAGTGTGTACCATGTAAAATAATGATCACCAAGAAGCATTTTCTTTCTATTTTCGCTTGTATTTTAGTGACCTTGACATTTGTTTGAAGGTGGCAGCTAAACCATTTGCAGCTTTAGGAGGTTGAGCTACCGGTTTACTCAGCGTAATATGAAAAGAGCTGATTAATCGACTTTCCTCATGCATTTAGCTTCATGATTTCTCAATAACAATATCAATTTGAATTCCTTACCGTAGAATCTTGTCTTAGGGATATCTTAAAAATCAGCAACTGCTCTATAAATAGCGCGAGAGTTTGCGAGAGGTCACATACATGGAGTGGTAATTACAAATCGGTTACCTCTTCATTTTGTTTGTTGTTTAACTTATATTTGTGTATCACAATTTTTCACATTAGCTTTATATAATGGGGTCACGAGTCTTGCAAAATATTTTTGAAAGATAATGGGCATTCACACTTTCATTTTGTGTTTGTTTTTCGGAAAATATTGCCTTGAGTCAGTTTAGTGACAGGGTAAGAGGTCATGCGCCAGTGGTTATGTAAAGGCATTACTTTACCGCATTGCTAAATTGGCGGGAAATAATGATTTATTCAGCCCTAGGGGAGACAAAACGCATGTTTATAGCATCCAAAAATAAGCTGGTTAAATATGATAAAAAAAAATAAAAATGAAAAACAAATAAATTTCTAAAATAATCTTTATTATTATGTTTGACAAGAAGCTGTTTTTGTTGTTGTTATTTTTTTCTATTGATCCAAAAGCTCATTGTCATACATTAATACAATATTTCAACATTTTCGAGTTCATGCAAATTAAATCCAACACTTCAAGCTGTGATACAATTCATTATTTGATTATTTGGCCATTTTTTCTCATGTTGGTCAAGCTAAGTTGCAATTAATGTTTCTAAACTGAAAAGTTCTTTAAAAATAACAAGATATCTTGCTAGATTTGGAGTTTCAATAAATGTTTTCTACACTGAAAAAGTATTTCAAAATAACTATATATCTTGCTAGGTTTGGAATTTCCTGTCTAATGCTACAGACATGGATGTATTCTTTGCAGATAATATTAACTGATTCAGTAGTTCATTATTGTAAATAGATCCAAACCAAACTATATATATCACTATATCAAGATCATTGTATCACTCTGCAATCCCAACAAAACAGCAACTTAAATTGTCAACAGGTTACATTCTAGATAATTCCTTTTTAGTATAGATAATGGCATACATAAACTTGTATTGAAAATCGAGAAGTTTAACATCCTTTAAACCAGATCTATAATTCATATATATAAATACTATTCCAATTTAGATGTGAACTTATTGAATAACATGTTGATAGTTAGAAATGGCTTCATGCTTTGTAAAGCGAGTTGATGGAGGTTTGTTGCAAGTCGGAGGATCACAGGGGTTTCAAAAATGGAAAGTTCTCGATATATCAAAAAAGAGCCGAATTACTTTTGTATAATCTTTGTTTAATTACCGAAATTCGAAAATACAATAATCAAAAATATATGATTTAATTCCGTTAGTTAGCATCCTGCTTCAATAGCGTATATGCCTTCGCGTTATGCTACAACCTACGGCTGAATACCATAGCAGGATATCAGGGCATAGGTTGTAGCATAACGCGAAGACATAAACGCTGATGTAGCAGGATGGTTAGTTATGTCATGTACATTTTCCACCTCTGCTAGGGCTACCTGGTTGTTGAGGACTTCTTCACACGCGAGGAGTTGGACCCCTGCAGGGCGGCCATAGAAGGACTGGTGGAGGACCTGGCCCAGAGACTCTACAAGGCTGGGAAGGTCAAAGGTTAGTCATGCTTCATGAGTTTGTATGTATAGTTATACGTTTTTTAATTTCTTCAACTGAATTTCAGTCTTGTTGAATTAGTGTCTTCATCGTGAAACATACTGGAAGAACACGCTAAAAAGTGAGCGTGACTCGCTAATATCCCGACCATGCATCCCTAGTCACTTGAATTACTGTTATCTTCCCATAACTTAGACATCCCATTATCTAGATCATTAGTAGATGTCCCTTACACAACATTTGAATGTATTTTCTGCAATTGGTCGGACAAAGCCAAGGATGAATATGTATTGCAACTGTGCACTTCATCTCTCCAAATAAGGTCAAGGAAATACTAAAACATTTTAAACGAATTTGATAGATAACTTTTGTACAAAAAATGGAAATAAGTTTAAAAAATAACAAAATTAGTTGTAAATTGGCACTGCACCCGTCCTAGTCGGGAATCAAATTGGAAATCAATTGGATGAATAGTTTCTCTTGGATAGGTCGGACAAATCCTGATGAAAAATGACTAAGAATGACTAGAATTCTTGATAAATCGACAAAATCACTTATAAATTGACACAGCACCTCTCATGCAATGTTTGATGAGCTCCCTCACTGTACATTCCCAGAACTGTACAAGGAGTTCGGCCTCTTCGAGCGACTCACATATCTGGAGAAGGATTACCCTGGCGCCAACATCGTCCTGCACAAACTGGGTCGCCTCCCCCAGGTAATGATTTAACTTGCGCTGCTGAAATCATATAGGCGTCAAAGTTCATTAACTGTTCGAACAGGATCTTTTACGAGTATGAGAATCCTTTTCCGTTTATCTCCTTAAAATAATATGGTACTCAAAATATAATATAATTAATTCACGTCTATAACAAACGAATGGCAGGTAAAACGTTAGAGGATTTTTATATTTACGGGTTTTATTTACGGGTATATTTGCATATAATCTGCCTAAATTGTTCCTGAAAGATGGAATCTGTTACATCGGATAAGAAACAGCTCTGATAATATGTCATTCACACTGGTCCAGGCTTTCCGGGACCTTTGGAGCAACACGCGCATCCTAAACCTGATGGAGCAGCTGATTGGTCCAGACATCGCCGGACATCCGGTCTGGAACCTGCGCACAAAAACGCCGCAAAGCGAGGCAACCACAGTGCCCTGGCATCAAGGTAGCTAAAAATAAAAATACAGACTGTAACTGATATTGTGATAGCTACATAAGATGTGATAAGAAATTCAGTTGTAAGCAACTTTCAAGATATAAAATAACTAGAACTAATGGGTATTCGTGTTCACAACAGGCATATTAATACTATACCCAAATGGAGCACATTGATGTAGTGGTTAGCATGCTTGCCTCTCACGCCATAGACCAGCGTTCAAATCCCGGTGGAGACACCAAAAATTTGTGACTTGGGTCTCATCCTGTGTTGTGTCCCTGTGCAAGGCACTTCGTTAACATTTCATTCAGTCCACCCAGCTGTTACAATATAGGTACCTGAAAACTTGATGTACTGACCTACGGGGTCGTATTAGCGCGTATTAGCAGCTGTGAAGTACACCCCTTCAGGGTAATAATGTAGCGCTTTGAGCATGTCTTAGGACGTGGAAAAGGCGCAATGTAAGTTAACACTATTATTATTAATACAACGATTTAACTGGCGCTGCACCGTGGCTCCCGGGTGCCTTGGCACAAAACAAATTTCCAACATGTACTTGTACTGAGGATGATAAAGTGTTATTATTATTATTAATAACTTGTTCGAATTTACTGAACCAATTGAAACTCGTTTTTACAAGTCACTAATAAGATAAGACC
This sequence comes from Steromphala cineraria, assembly GCA_916613615.1. Taxonomy (NCBI): domain Eukaryota; kingdom Metazoa; phylum Mollusca; class Gastropoda; order Trochida; family Trochidae; genus Steromphala; species Steromphala cineraria. The sequence goes on along the minus strand of OU744724.1, from coordinate 6,206,213 downwards.
TGTTCATGCTATGGTTGTTGCCCAGATTCGGCCTACCTTGACAACCGCTCGTACAACGTGCTGACTCCCACTGCCTGGATCCCTCTCCTGGACGCCACGGAGGAGAACGGTTGTCTCCAGGTTAGTTCACAACGTTCATCTTTAGCTTAGCATTACATCATTGACAACATAATGACAAGGGAACGCTAAATTTCACTTGAAAAGCAGTTTTAACTTATCATAATGATATCCTTCAACTCGACTTTGGATTGGGTCTGTAACACCGAATTCTTGTCATTTAGACCACTGGTTCTAAGATGAGTTTTTCTCTCTTAGTTAATTGCCCTGCTGGAACTCAACCTCCCGAGCGTACTGGAACAACGCATTCTTGTCATTTTAACGAGCGAGTTTTTCACACTTAGTTAATTGCCCTTTGTGGTGGTACTACAGGTGGCGTCTGGTGGACACAAGAGCGGTAAGGTGGCCACCCACCAGTGTTGCTATGGAGGCACGTGGTACGTCATGCTGGAGGAGGAGGAGATGGCCAAGTCACTCGGTACATACCTGACTTTACGCTTTACGGTTCCCTCATTACATTCTTTACTTCATTGCAGTGTATAAAATAGATTAAACATTTAAACGAGAATCTCGACCATTTTTTTTCAGCAAATGTTGCATAATATACAAATGAATTGACTGTGTAGCTGTATAGTGTAAGCCTGTCCTGAAAATTAATTGGTCAATTCCTTAAGGAAAATAAGGACAATTTTTAAAAAGTTACCTGTCCTGACCAAAAAGTAACCAGTCCTGGCAAATAGTAGTCAGTCAAAGGACTGGCGGATGGGCTTTATTTGAACACTGTTCAATGTCAATTTCAATTCAGCCTTCAGTGAGATTGTTAGATAGTTAATAAGAACAACGGTTCTACCTGTACCAATTAGAAACACAAGGCTCAGTGTGATTTTTCTCACCCGACATTTTTCGCAACATGGGTTTGCTATAGTTCATAAGATATTACTTTCTTCGCCACAACTGCTGCCTTTATTTTTCTAAATGCGTGTAATAGAAAGGAAACGATACGAATTACATGCAATTTTGTCTACTTTCCAACTCGTCATGCTATTTCATATGGTTTGCCAGGATCAATCACTGACCATCAACCATTTAGGTCTATATACACGGGTTGCATGAATTAAAATAAACTAGCTATAATGCTATAAATTCTTTATTAACATGACTTACATATATCTTAAGTGAACATTTGTATATGACAATCAACAAATCAACAATAGTTTGCCATGATCAACTTCCTTTAAAAATTCATCATAATCCAAAACGCGGTCTGTTATTCAGTGAAGCATTATAAAATCTCTCTTCATACCTCAGAATCAAGAAAGATATATGACATGCTATGTGATCCATGAAATCGTTTGAATCATTTATTACATATAGGACGCAAACTGCTCTCGGTCTTTTTCCCAAGATATAATTTAACAGTACATGCACTGCAATGCACCATTTGGCATAATACCGTGACCCTTGACCCCGACTGGCTATGTTGCAGATATTGACCTGAAGAAGGATATTCTGACCTGTCCAATCCCGTATGGCGGCTTCCTGCTCTTCAGCAACGTCCTACCGCACAGGAGGTACTCTTTCTTCTCCCGTAATCACTCTTACCCGTAGGGTGAATTGGTCGATTCAGATTTGTCTATATCAATTGCACCAAAACCGTGTTGCCGGATTTGCCAAGGTTCGCAAACCGTGCTCAGGAAATCCGGGACCAACATGCTGACAATAGTTCTCACAAAATTGAATAACTTAGAAAATGTATACAAAAATATCCTAAATTATTATTACTCATTACCTATAAAACCCTTGAATAACAAGTTTTTCAAACAACTATCATCAGGTTATTCAATTTACTTGAAAAAGAGTCACACAAGGGCTGTTATCTTGTAAGAGTAATAATAATTTATTCCTACACGTTTCTCTCAGTCTGCCGAATCTTAGTAAAGACATCCGATGGAGCCTGGACCTGCGCTGGCAGAACCCTGACAAGCCGGCCGCCTTCTACGACCTCAAGGAAACCGTTCTCTTCCGGACTCCCAACGACCCTGATCACGTGATCGACTGGGAATCCTTCGACAACGTCGATCGGCATAAAAAAGCAATGGCACAGGCTCCAAACGTCAACCCGGTGAGAGATTCAATTAGGCCTACATTGGAAACATTTTGAGAGCGTTCTTTAGCTACAATTCCTATCACTCTCCAAACTCTTATTACTCCCGTCACCTATACATGGATACTAGTTAATTTAAGTTTGAAAACACAATGAAGCTTAATAGTTAGAAGTTCACGGGAATCGCAACGACGAGGGCTATAGTAAGGCATATGTTCTGTCATTTGGTTTTGCATCAGTATCTACTTGAGTTCAAGGCTATAGTACTCCCGGAAATAGAAATAAAATCCTTAAATGAATTCCAAATATCCACTCAAAATGGTTTTTCCAAACCTTTTCTCGAAACAGTTTTTATTTATAAAATCTCCAACAATACAGGAGAGAAAATATTTCTGATGTATGAATAATGTCTGATAGTATGTGAATGAGTTTTTCGCTTAGTGTGGTCCGCTTAAAAGCTTTGTTTTAGGTACAATAGTTCTCCATCTTACTTTCTCTTCTATCTATACCTTTTCCTGTTAAATTTCATAAAATAATTGAAAAAAGCTCCTGCTTTTCTTTTGTACACGCCTGTAAGAAACTACTATTCTTACGAGTTCATTCATGCAGCGCAACTGCAAATTCCGGAAAAACCAGCGTTGCAGGTTTATTGTCACATACGTTGATGAAGTAACATGTTTCCAAATGTGTTGCAAATATGTACACTTTTGTGCGTTTTATCTGTTGCAAGTAACTAGGCATAAAGTCATAATGCCAAGTTGGGAAAAACTTTTGTTATTTAAACATCTGTAAGAATTATATTTGGTACTTGAGAAATAACAAAAATAAAGGCTTTTGACGCGAAAAGATCGACAGTCAATGAAACAGCAAAGATAGGACGCCCAATATCTTATTCAAAGGGTCCTCTGGATATTTATACGTATTGTTTTGGTAGGATGAACCTTGTATAAGATGTGCCCTAGGAACATGTATGCATGAAGCTCTTAATATGGAAATAAGCTGTTAATACCAGGCTGTGACAATTGTTCACAGAAACCTTATCATTATTTCTATATATTGTTTATTGAATATTTACGACCAGGGTGACTTTTTTCCGGATGATATTTCTGCGGTATACTTTGTCTCGGGTTACAGTTGTCCTAGGTTTCTTTTGTCCAGATTGTTTTTCCCGGATGTCCTAGTCCCAATCTGAGGTAGTTTAGTTCTGATGAAGTTATAAACACGTGCATGATTCTGCAGGTGGGTGAGGAGGACGAGTTCGACACGACGATCCAGGGTCCGTGGATGAAGAAGTGGGAGCTGGTGCATATGAACCGACACACAGACAGACTCAGCTCTCAGGACGACACAGTCTGGCACAAGGCCTGAACATCCACTTGGAGGAGCACCGTATTCTTGTTAGAGCACCATATTCTTGTTAGATGGCTCTTCAGAGGAATTATATGTGCTCATTATCTCCCTTTATAAACCTCTCTAATAGAACGGCACTGTATGACGCAAGGTCTGAAAATCAGCTTGAGGGACTTATGTAGCTTAAACTTAGTCATGTAATCATTCTTAGTTGCCTTTATAGTCGACTTGAAAAATCGGGAAATGTTCAGAATCGCTTATGGAAAATTTGTCATGTTGTGTTTTAGATGTTGAACTTCAACTCGAAGTGCCTAACATTTGAAACTATTTCTTTAACGTGATGTTATATAGGAATGGCGACTTTCTTAAGCAAAATTTATGTTATTGGTTATACGATTAACCATTTGATGTAAACTACATTGAAACGAGAATCTCGACCATTTTTTGCAGGAAATGTTGCATAATATTCAAATGAATTGACTGTGTAGCTGTATAGTGTAAGCTTGTAACTGTCATATATACCTGGGGCGAGAGATAACTGTGATATTGAGATTCTATTGTAATTGTTACAAGATATATAGCCTATACTTAAAATGTATCCTTCACTATATTTAACTCAACAAAAAATGCTTAATATTCCGCCAATATGTTTACTAAAAACATTGATAAGTAATTATATATTTGAAGTTACATAATCAATGGCCAGCTACCTAATCTTTTGATAAAATATATGCAATAAAATCGGGTATGCCATATACATATATGTTCTCATCAAACGAATGTAAATTTTGAAAATCAATAATAAGGTTAACTGTTAACTGGTTGTGAAAAATGGATGAAATGAATCCAGAAATGGGTGGTTAACTGCCCTTTTAAATTCGGTTTATATTTCTTATGACTCTTGATGCATGACCCTGTAGTTTCCACCTGTTTACATGTTTGTTCGTCTTGTTGGTAAAATTAATCAGTAAAAACGAAAATGTATTTTGATTATTTAGTTTGGAACTATTTTTCCTGAATGTATCCATTATGCAATTTATATTTGTTAATGAGAACACCAAATTATGCATTATTGGAAGGCTCCAGTGTTATTATCCAGGTTAAAACTCAACAAGCCTGGAGTTTGGGTTCGAATCTCTATTGGTTTAAACTCTACCTGATCTTTTCCATACTCAACATTGTCAGGATTGACATTCCACTATTTTACCCTTTTGTACCTATTAAGTGTCATTTTGTATCATCCTGTTTTGTGTTAATTTCTAAAAAAAAGTACCCTTTTCAGAACTTTTGCATTTTTTTATTTCAAGCTTTTTTAGAATCGAGGGTTGTATAATCAAATGCTCACCAATCTAATTAAAATGATATCATAATTTCTTCACTACGTTACGCAGATTATAGATCTACACGCGCAAGATTGAAATGCTCACGTGCTAAAGATTGAATGCAATATTGTATATTTTCTAAGAAGTTGGTCAAATATACAAAATGGATTTTTTTTATCAAACTCCTTAGTAAACTTTATTATTCAATAAATATATGTTCTGTTGTTCGTAATAAACCTGTTGAATTCAAGGTGGTTGAGTGTTCAATATTTTCAATGTCATTACTGACGTTAGTGATATAGTCGTCCGTAGGTATCAATCCCTCATTTTACCCGCTTTGTGAAAGATGGAAGATGATGAATGTTGTATCCTGAAAAGATCCCAACCTGATTTTGAAAAATATTTTTCATGAAACGGTGTATGAACAGATTGGCCAACAAGGCCACTCCAAAACATTTAAACTTGTAAAATGAGTGACGTATCACAAATCGCGATTTAATTTCGAAGAAATGTACAGTGTTAATCCTAAACGTTTTGCGAGATAAAATGATGGTCACTTTCTCTCGAGGTCTGGAGTATTATGCGAGCTGTATCAGTTCGAATTGTATACGCAACAAAATGATTTGAGCTGGGATTTCATACATGGAGATGTTAGGACAACTGAATACCTTTCCAAGTAAAGTGAGGTCATCAGCCAAGATGAAAGCATGTATTGTTTTCTATCTCGCTGTTGTAAGTTAGAACTGCACACTACTAAATACATTTGTTAGTCCGCCCTTTAAGAGTTTGCGCAACATTTACCCAGTAAAACGTACAAAAAGCAATATATCGAAAAGATAATCTATTTGTTATGAATTATGTATGATTTTTTTATATATTTTGTTATATTATTTTGATATATATGTATTATCAAGTAGCTCGTTATCGACTTGGTATTCTTTGATATTCAGTCTGTACCAATGGCGTTCAAGGGCTTACTCCGTCAGTTTTGATATGACGGACTAAGGATCGAATGTCGTAACACCTACATTTAGTTCAAATGAAGGATCGTTTCGCGTATCCATGTAATCAAAGTATCAAGATATACCATTAACATAATGATGTCAGAAACACATACAGTTTTATGGGTTAGGTTTGGCTTCGTATAAACAAGAAATTCATTTGCAAATCGAATCTCATTTCCATAATTTATATATGAATCCCAAATCAAAGGAGTACCATCGCCGCATCGTGACTACGTTATGTTGGAGCTCTTATAGCAGCCCGTGTTTACCAGTTACTTCTCATTAGTTTAATGGTTTTGTTGGACATTTATACAGACACCACAATACACATGACTGCATGGTGTGCCATAAACCTAGCCATTAATGTGAGTCATCTACGCCTCTTCAGGTGTAGCGGGTAAACACAAAATAGATCTGACTGAGTACTACGACTGCCATGTACACGATCAACAATTAATAACAATTCACAACTTGTAACACGGTTGCTTAAAGGGGCAGTAGCACGTTTTAAGTGGGAATATAAGGTGATGGCAGGAAAAGGAAAATTAATGATTTCAATTGAAAGACAATGTATTCAAACTAAATGGAGCAGTAGTAATTCGAATATATAACGTAACGCTAAGCCATGCAATTCCTTTTTCTTACACAAAATGAATTAAAGGTGTTCACAAAAAACGGCCGCCAATGGATTTTATGTGAATCTTCATACTTATTCCTCTGACTATGGATGATTGACTTATGTATTGAGATTTTTGACACTGTCAAAATAATACATTTAACATTAACTTAGAATTATCAGTGAAAAATTAAGAATAGGAAATTATCAAAAAACGTGCTACTGCCCCTTTAGCCCTGTTTGTTTGGCAACATAACAAGTGAAACAGACAGTGAAACTATTGAAAAATACAACCTCTCCGATAGGACTTTAAAAACAATTTAGAAGATATATATTCCACTCTGTTATCCCTTATTCCACCTAATGCTGAAGTAAGAATTGACCAAGAACCATCGTGATTTTCACAATTAAGAGGTGTGTTATCAAGAAAATCTTGTCGTTCTTTCAGTTCGATACGCCTCCGCGGTTGGTGGTCCGACAACTAGTACGACGGGTACACTTCCATGTACAAGTGACAATCGTCACCCGTCGCTTGAGATTAAAAACAAGCAAACTCACATCAGGGTAGAAGAGGCAGACAGACAATAGTTTGTTTACATCCCACTTCCGTACATACGATTAACAAATATTTACGTTTGTACATGCAATAGATTTATAAATATGAAGACGTGTTAACATCCATGACATGGATATCCCCGCAGCTCACTTGGCATTTTGAGAAATATGACAACAATAAACGTGCACAGTCGGTGAACAACACCATGCATAAAGACGAGTGAGTGGGTGACTAAGTGCTTAACGCCGCTTGGGCAATATTTCAGCCATTCAGCGGCGGGCATAAAGAGGAACATTTAAGTCTATGATGCTGGTCAAGTAATATACCTAGATTTTACAAATTATAGGTGTAGTTTGCAATGTATAATATAACCTCATTGGCAATTATATATATATGAATAAAATATAAAACGACTTGAGACAGACACCAATACACGATGTAAACTAAATAAGTAAATGGTCTCAGCGCTACATGATGGAATGCAAACACTTGGTTCACAATGTTACGAATAACTGACAATGATAACACTCACTAGGCTAACATGATCAAAACAAATATTTGTATCGTTTTGATGTTTTCCCTTTCTTAACTTTATCTATTGTGTTGTGGCACAATCATAATCATTTTATCTTCTCCCTTAATTACAACTCGTCTGTTATCATAGGTGTAAAGTCTATGACAACTTATGAGCGGGGCTGTATTAGAAAAATTAAATAATATCTATCATTGCTCATCTTGTTTTTACACATCAAGTCACTTCTTAGAAAGTACCGGTTTGTAGGAACCTAAGCCAATTTAAGATAAATGTTATCAAGCAGACCATTCCGATGTTTAAATGAAACGAGAGTGATGCTACGCGGTTTCTTTCTTAAAACAACAGGTTTACAATTCCATGAATGACGCCAAGATGTCAACTTTCAGAGGTTATTCACGTTTTTTTCTGGTGTACCATTTGAAGGGTTTAAGGTGTTTCTCTTACACAAAGGGGATGGTCGACATTAATAAGGTGCAGCAATTTTACATCTGTGCCAAGTGACTCCTTTTTTTATTTGTTCCCGAAATGGTTACATAGTCGTTTAAATTTGCATATTGACATAAAAAAAAGCAACAAAGTATGAAATAGACTAAGCATACAAAGACAAGGTTACAGCAATCATAATTGGTTGAATGATGGGATGAATGGCAACCATTTATTTTGAATTTTTTTAGGTTTAATTATTATGAAATAAAATTTTCAACAAGATATATCTGTTTTTATTGTTTTTTATAATGATCTAATTTTGGAATCATCTTTTTGATATTACATAAATCGATATATGTTTTTGCGGAGATAATGATTTGGGTCATTAACACATTTTTATGTAGTGTAACGAACCAAATCAAGTATTTTTGAGAAGTTAACCTTCTGCAGGAAGTGATTATTAACCCAAAGTTCAAGTTCATACTTTTTATGTGCCGGGGTATAAATAATTCATCCTCCCGCTCAAGGGGTTGATATCAGTATTTATCCAGGGTCACGTGCACCAATCAGAGATCAAGATTCTTACATGAGGTAGGATAATGTCCTATAACGTTCGTGTATTTTCACTGATAGTTCTACCTGGGATAAAACCAGTTTGATTTCCATGAATAAGTAAATCCAAAGTCTTTTTAAGCGGTTTGTTATACATATGCTAATAATTTTATAAACAGCATTCAGAAAAGTAATTGGTCTTCAAATTTTTAATAAAGTTCTATCTTTATTAGCTTTGGGTATACAGGTTATAATCCCTCTTTTCATCTTTAAAGATAATTCCTTCCTAGCAGAAATTTCATTAACGACTCTGAAAATCCATCCCTCTTTCCAGAAGAATTTGAAAAAAATCAATAGTGAATCCATCTATTCCTGAGGTTTTGTTATTTGCTTTTTCACTGCAAAGGTAATCTCATCAATGTTGATATCTTCTTCAAGTTCTTTCATTAGTTTATCATTTAATGATGGTGTCTTAACATGTTCTAAGTTTATATAATCATCTTGATCATCATTTGATGAATAGAGTTTCTCATAAAAAGTTCTTATTTATTTTAAAATATCATTGCATTCTGTAATCTCTTCATTTTTTCGGTAATAATCTTATTTATTGACTTGTTAACATAAACTCGTTTTTCAAGATTACAAATATTTTGTGAGCTTTTCTCCCTCTTCATACCATAAAATCCTATTTCTTATTTGAATACCTTTCAAAGCTTCTTCCTTTATCTGTTCCAAATTCAATCTTAAATTTCGAAAGTTCCGCAAGCGAAGCCTCACAATATTGTGAAATTTTTGCCACGTGACTTTACTCCAAAATGTGTAAATATGGTTTTAGTTCAACTATAAAAAGTATATAAAGTTAATGTTTAGGCCATGTGTATCCGATATTTACTGTCAACTCTCTTATTATAAATTTCATTTTGTTCTTTTTCAAAAAGTTAATCCCTTTAAAAGTATTTTGTTTATTTATAGCAAACCAGTGCGAATTCTTGAACATGGTTTAATCAAGCGTCTAACTGATAGTCACGCTTCATTTGAGGGCAAGTGATAGCTCTATGTCGGCTTTTTGTAGATTTCATATTTTTAAGTGAACAGTTTCTATTAATATAGAAACTGTTTACTGTTAATTATTTACTGATACTCTCCTTTAAAAACAAATTCTCTCTCTAAAAACATTTATTGTATAAGGGGTCCATTTTAAAAATTAACTTTTATGGGTAGAATGGGACCCATATCATTTCAACGAGCTAGGGTTTCACAAAAAAACTTTTAATCACAAAAAGTAAAAGCTACACTGAATAAACCCACATTCTACAATCCCGTCGGCTACGCAGCTGTGACAAGCCGCCATTTGTCATGAGATAACCAGTGGCGGTATGAGAGTACATTACAGTAATAGAAAATATACAAAAATTAACAAGATTTGGACTAACATTATGCAACATAATACATTTTTTACGTAACAGTGCTTAAGAAATTTTTTCTCAAAATGATTTGGAGAAAATTTGTCTTTTTTGGTCTCTGATGCGATTAGTGAACTGAAAGGGCTCAGCTAGCTTAAGATATTGTTATAAGGATTAGGGCTGGGAGATTACAGTCGGTCGCTATTGTGATCCCCTAGTCAGAGCTGCGATCAGCTGTTGAGTGAATTTGGAGTTTCCACTCTTAAATATTATTTTATGCGGCATGTTGATTAAGTCTATTAAAGGATTACAACTGAATTACTAGTAAATTGGTTTTTTTTTGTGAGCCATGTTTAAAGCGAAGAACTAGCGTTATAGGTATAGGATAATTCCCAAAAAGATTGGATTCCAAAGGGAGGCCAAATTAACATATGTCGTCATCTTTCCATGTTAGGTACCCTCTCCATGGAAAGTCATTGGTAGCAGAACACCGTCACACGTCACCTGAGATGATGTTCAGCTCTATCACCATAAAGTGTTTTAGATGTAATTGACGTATGTATTAATGTATTATATATGATATTATCTGACACAGGCCATTACCCGACCAGGATATGAGCCAATGACGACCGCCACAGGTGGAATGTACCGAACCAAGGGTGAGATATGAGAATATCATCGATTGTTGATGTAATATGCACGTACTGATGTGTGCAGTATAGTAGATGCCCCCGGTGCTTTGATATCAGCCAGTCCTACACCTCGATACAGATCCCTCGGTTTATGATACAACACGATAAACAACGGTAAGTTTTTCTTTACAAAGCTTTCAGACTCTTCCTTTTGACTGAAAGCATTTGAATGAGTGGATATTTCTTAGAACAACAAGCTAGCGAGTCACGCACATTAGCTTTTGTTTGAAAAATTGCAGATGTTTTGCAGTCGGAAATTTCAATACATTTTGTAATGAAGACGTTGAAAACGAAAACGTAAGGTGTATTTGTATCAGTTCACAAGAACGCTACGAGCTCAATTATTGTATCCTTCTTTTAAAATAGTACTTAAAATATGTCAGACATCCTATAAACGTGTAATCTGTATTTCCAGAGAATATGGGTGAAGCCTTGTGGATGATTGTGACGGTGAACCTGCTGCAGCTGGTAAACATGCAGAGCGAGGAGACTAAAGCGGTGATCTACTCCCTCCAAGAGAGGTACTGCGGGGAGCAGTTCTGTAATACCGACCCCAACTACTCTCCCCCCGTGTGTCCCCTCCACTTCCCAGTCTCCGACCCCCTCCCAGTGACCAGCCCCAGCACCAACACCACGCACCTGCCGGGCTCGTTAAGCAACACCTCCAGGGAGAACGTGTCACGCTGTGACCCGTGCGCGCCGTGTTCGTGCGACGACTCTTGTCAAATGCTTGGAACATGCTGCGCGGATAAACATATCGGAGCCAAGTACTACCTTACGTGTAAGAATGTCATTGGGTACAATGAACATGCAGAACTATTTATGTTTGAAATTGTGACTAAATGTCTCAGAGATGCTCCGAATTATTCTGACGATCTTGCCGAGAAATGTGAAGACGGTAGGCTTGGTTACGTTCCGGATGGTCGAATTGTGACCGCTCCCTACCCGGGCAACACGAGTGTCACCTTCAAGAACAAATACTGCGCTCTGTGCTATGTGAGCAACTTCACCCCTTGGGAGGTTTACATCACGTGCGAAGCTGGATTCGACCCCGGGAACTTCTCGGATATCAACGCTATGATTCGCTCTGTTGAGAGGACCCGGGAGTGCGATGTTTCCGAGAAATTGGAATCCGACGATTTGCAGTTGCCGGTACCATGTGACTCGAACTCAGGAATGATATCCACCTGCAATGAGACGGGGCAGTGGAGAGAGTACAACAGCACACTGGAAGAGGCGTGCAACTCCTACTACAACCCCACCTTCGATATGGACTACAGGAACATCTTCTGCTTCCTGTGTAACGGGGAGGACGAGGGAGAGCTGGAGTGTCCCCCTGTGTGTGTGAGACACCTCTTCAAGGACGTCCAGGTCCGGCCGTTTGCAGCACTACTCAACTTCGACAGGTCGGACGCCGAGGTTTTACGAGATGGGAGGACGAGAAGGGAAGAGTACCAATTTATGCGTATCGGCCAGCAGATGGCGCAGCAGTGTCGGGAGGGGGACATCTATGATTCTGTTGTGGTAATGATTAGAAAGTTGCTTTACATACATGTATATATGTGACACACCTTTCATTCTGATGTGGTCTTATTACTGTATGCCATGTTTGTACTAAATAACTCATGGAATAAAGAAATGACTGAAATTATTTTGAACAAACTTGGATTCTAAATATTCATTCATAATGGTTTTCCAAACTTTTGTTTAGACGTTTTTTTTATATCTCCCGTTATATATATCAAAATAGGTGTCATTTATACGGCTCAAAATTATTCAAAAAATTCTGATGCAAGCTTAAATGCAAATTTGTATGTACAATATGTCTAAAGTCTTTCACAAGTTATAATTTTTAGCTCATCAGGACTGAAAGTCCAGATGGGCTTATGGCATGGCCCGTCGTCCGGCGTCCGTCCGGCGTCCGTCGTCTGTCGTCCGTCTTACGTCCGTCCGTAAAGTTTTGACACTTTCGTCTTCTTCTCATGAACCATACGCATTAGAGAGCTGAAATTTTGTGTACAGGTACCTTAGCATATGGAGATTCTAATTTGTAACTTTGGTGACCCTGTGACCCCAAATAGGGTCACAGGGGTCACAACTTTAAAAACCTATTTTCATCTTCTTCTCCAGTTCCAGAAGGACTAGAGAGTTAAAGGGAGACTAATCGCAGGTCTGACAACGCTAATCACCCGAGGTAATGAGAGTTCGCGGAACTTTTTTTAGTTGCGTAACGCGGTCACGTGACACGAACTGGGCACCGCCCGGCAGCTGTAGATGATTTCGTAACCTTGGTGTTACCTCGGGTTTCGTAACGTAAGTGTGATCGCCCTATAAAAAATTATGATTTTTACCCCAATATCATAAAATTCTAACGAAAGCACTATTATTTAATAAAGCCTTTAGCATAGTCAAAGCTTCGTCGTAACACACTCAGCTTTATTCTCAATGGCCAGTTGGGCTACATTTTAATAAAATGATTTATTACAAAGAGGATAAACGTAGAGAGTGAAACTTTTTATGTATGTTATTTTAAAATGTTATTGCATTTAAGTTCCGTCTATGTGCTACTTTTCACCATATATGATAAATACAACGTCTTTGTTTTGAAATAGTACTTTCTTTGTAACGTTAGTAGGTTTACTTCGCTAAAGCATGAACGCGTGGCTAAACTTTTTATGATTTTGTCAATCTTTTTTTTTCGAAATATATCATTTCCATACAATTTAAGCCTTAATGATATGAGAACAACGTTTTAATCCTCGTTCTAAGTACAGGTCTTTTAACAAACCCTTTCAAATAAAGGAATGATTTCTATCTGCTTTGTTGAAAATAGTGTACATCGTTTTGAAATCCGTGACCGCATCTGACAAGGTAATCGGAAAAAAGTCACGAATTTGCCTAGGGAAAAATCACAATATTTTATGATAGTAATGCTTATTGAAATGTTTGGTGTTTCAAATAAGTTCTGTGTGTTGAAATTAAGTTGACTGATGATAGGCCACATGCTATGACTTATCTTATGTTGTCTTTGTTAACAATATTTATCATTTTATAATTTAATAAATATTGAATATCACAGTAATTTGTATTTTTGAAACTGTGTTATGTGTATCTTTATTTTGGATATCAGGATTTAATGAATTCCATACTTTTGTTGCACCATTACCACCAAGCATTTGTCCCCCTTCTTCATTTCATTGTCCGAAAGGAGCTTTTAGTGGTTTAAATGTTGATAGCGCTCCGGGATACAACAGTTATGTTACAGTTGATGGATGGTGATCTCACAAGAAAAGAAAGTTTATATAGAAATACAAGAATGCTTTCATGACAGAGCTTTTAAGTCAATTGTTTTAGGTAGTTGAAGTGAAGCGATATTATTCTTCATTTTATAAATATGATAACTTCGTTCTAAGTATGAAAAGATATGTAATTTAACAATCATATAACAAAATATGAACAAAAATATGCCCCTATCACCCTTCCTGTTACATTTGTTCAAAAATAATTATACATGAACGGTTTTTTAAAATAAGTTTTGAACTTTTGATCAATCCATTCATTATCTTTTTTTTCACGAAAACAATATGATTAAATCATGACTAGTTTTTTCCCTAAATCTTCCAAAAAGAACATATTATTTCTCACAGTTTAAGAAGATAAAGTATCCAATAAAAAAGTGAAGTATGATATTAATGTTTGCTTATCGCCTAAATATGCAATGTAGATAAACATATGTTTGTCTCATTATTCAGTGAAATCATGTAACTGAGTGATTGGTAATGGGGTTTACAAAAAAAGCAATGTTCTCATCTTATAATTTTTATCTATCATTTTTCGTTCTTAAATAACATTGTTTTAAATTTGTATAATAAATTTAACAATAATGCAGAGGAATATATGGATGACAACGTCTTTGTCATTCCAATTTCTAAAATGCCTCTCAAAGAAGTTTTAATTTAATAGTCTGCAGTTACATCTAATACACATTCAAAAGTGCCTTGAAGACGACGAGGAATCTGCCATTTGAAGTTGTGTATCAAAAAGCCGGATGTTACAGATAACAGGTGTGAGGTGTCAGTTTATTGACGTCCAGTAAGTCTAGTCATGTGTCGTAACAGTGTCGTAACAGGTCATATAACTGCCGGGCCATTGCTTGATGGCGCCGTCGTGTCTGGCTTAGTGGACAAGAAATATACACAATCACCGCTTATTATTGTGTCATTAAATGTTATTTCTTTCTCCGGCACAATGTCTAGTTTAATGAACCAATGAAGTTGTAGAACTATAGAAATATGACCAATGAAAATTTTAATGAATGAAAGCTTTTCCTCCGGACACACTCCCAAACTGTAAAATTATACATTATTAACATAGATCATATACATGGATCATCTGAGCAGGTTCGTTATTAGCCCTGCTGTGGAGGCGCTCGCTAACTCTCAAACTAAGCAGGTTCGTTGTTTTCTTTCACTGAACATGTTTTATATTGTACCAGGCACCGATGTAAATTAACCTGGTACTATGTTTATTTTACCATTGTTTCATTGAAAGCATTTTAACTCTTTCTTCTCAATTTTGCTATGGTCTCTGTCTCTGAGTAATAAATCCTACCCCGAAAACTTTTCGTTTAGAAATATATTTTATCTTTATGAAAATGAGTTATAAAATTATCCCATAAGATTTCGTCTGACCCATCATTTGCTACACTGTGAATTAATACAGCTTCTTTCTTGATACAGGTATTTATTACCGCTGTTTTCAAACCCATAATGGTAAATATGCGTTTATTCCCTATAGTTTTCCATGATCCGTTGAGCAGAAAGGCGTTTAATTCCAGCGCATTGTAGTCGTATAACCAGTCGAAAATTTTCCCAGCATGCAACTGCAAAACAATAACAAAGTCAAAGAGCCCGTCCCGGCGTTTACTCAATCCTTCACAATCTAGGGGCACAATGCGCTCGCGGGTTAATTAATTATTTGTTGGAAAAGCTTAATTAGCCAAGCGTAACGAGGTCGGAAATCTCAATCAGCGTGACCACTACTCAGCGATGTTTGTTTTGCGCAGCGCCCTACTCGCGCGGTACTCAACCGGATACGAGATTGCTTATAAGTCCAAACAATATGGCCGAATAAAATCATCCTTATGTCCAATCAAACTTCAATACTAGGCATACCCAGTAACATCTGCAAACTTATTACGTACCAAAAATTAAAACATTCACTAATATATCTTCGTGAGTTTATCATGAGGTAATAGACACATTTTTTAGTTCAATATCACATGCCAAATATTAATGTGATTCAGAAATGTCACAAATATCACGATATCATAAATGTATGTTGAATCATATACAAAGTACATGTAAATGAACTTTTTAATCAAAATCTTTGGGTTTTACAAATAAGACTTTTTTCCGAGAATTTATTTCCTAGGCAAAATTAGGACTTTTTACCGGGACTTTTTTTACCGAACACCGATTATAACCTTTCATAAAGATTTTTTTTATGAATGTGCGTTGCTGTTGTTAAATGGAGTTAAGATTTAATCTTTGTCTAAATGTTTCAAATAGATCAAATATTTATCATCTTTCTTTAACAGGTATCATAAACAGTAATGTCTCCTTGGATTTCAGGCAGTGAAATAAACAGGACTATTTTTACTTGTTTAATTGTGAGGATAATAAAATACATCGCTGATATTTGTAATCACTGTACACAACCCAATACATTGATAAAATATACATCTCGTTAGTACCACCTTATCTATCTCTGTAATTTTCTTTTATGACGACCGGACACCTGTCATTTTATACGTTGTGTATCTATAGCAATGAAAGTGCGAAATGTCTAGTCGTATGACGTAAACAGTGACATAACTGTCCGGGCACTAACTAACTTGTCATCACAATAGGCGACAGATTGTCTGGCCTAGTGACCAACGAATTTGTACATAACAGTGACCGCCGACTGTCTTGGTATCTTACTGCAGACCGAATGTCTAGACTAGTGACTAACGTATTCGTACATGGCAGGGACCGCCAATTGTCCTGGCACCTTTCTGCAGACAAAATGTTAACCAATGATATTAAAGAATATAATCCGACCAATGAAAAGCAGAAAAAGAATGTAAATTTATTTCATAGGACTCCCCTTCGTCACTATATGTTAAACCTTGATGGATCATGTATGATGTTAACAAATACAGTGGATCATATACATGGATGCTTCTAGCAGGTATGTTTTTATCGTGTTCAATACGAGTTAAGGAAATACCCCCCCCCCCCCCCTCATTCAATATTTCATAAACAAATTATGATAAGATGAAAGAGAGGCAACCATACCTTTGTGTAGGTTTATTCGTAGAGGAAACGGGTTCGTAGATGGGATTTTTACAGGTTCGTAATGAAAAACAGTGTTTCGTATAGAGTGACAAATTGTGAAATAAGTTCATATAAGAAATAAATTATCATTGTAAATGATAGTATACAAATTCAAAGGAGAATAATTGTACATCCAATGTATAAATACGATCGATGTTATGTCTTGTATAAATAAACTGAGTAGATACTTTGTAAATATTACATCAAACTATATAATATATATTCACAATATTAAATGAAAATCCACGAAGCTTTTTTCCCTGAAAAAAATCGGTCATGAAGGGGATTCCCCTGTCAAAACTACGACCGCATCTCGCTGGGCCAGTGCCAAGTCTTCACCACGTGACCTTGCTACCCGCTAAATCAATTACGTAACGGTCTCATTAACGGTGGTCAATTCGCCTTGACCCGCGAGCGCATTGTGCCCCTTTAAGGTTTTGCTGAGATCCGACCAGCCTCCCTTTAAAAATGATATGTGCAGACTCCTTGGCCAATGGGGATTCTAATTTGTAACTTTGGTGAACCTGTGACCCCAAATAGGGTCACAGGGGTCACAACTTTAAAAACCTATTTTTATCTTCTTCTCCAGTTCCAGAAGGACTAGAGAGTTAAAAATGATATGTGCAGACTCCTTGGACAATGGGGATTCTAATTTGTAACTTTGGTGACTCTGTGACCCCAAATAGGGTCACAGGGGTCACAACCTTAAAAAACTATTTTCATCTTCTTCTCCAGTTCAAGAAGGACTAGAGAGTTAAAAATGATATGTGCAGACTCCTTGGCCAATGGGGATTCTTAATTGTAGATTTCGTGACCCCATGACCCCAAATAGGGTCACAGGGGTCACAACCTTAAAAACCAATTCTCATCTTCTTCTCCAGTTCCAAAAGGAGTAGATAGTTAATATTGATGTGTGCAGACTCCTTGGACAATGGGGATTCTAATTTGTAACTTTGTTGACCCTGTGACCCCAAATAGGGTCACAGGGGTCACAACCTTAAAAACTTATTTTCATCATCATCTGAAAGACTGCATGTAGACTCCTTGGCCAATTGGGATTCTAAACTGTAGGTTTCGTGACCCCATGACCCCAAATAGGGTCACAGGGGTCACAATCTTAAAAACCTATTTTTCTCCATTAGATGACAGTCTATGGCAAATTTATTTCTCCTTGGATATTTTAGTGTGGGCTTCTTTCACTGTCTGATATTGGCGATCTAGAAAGTGTTGAATAATAATAAATCATTTGAGTAAGGAAATTTATTCCGAAATCGTTACATTTGTTTTGTATTTTTTTTTTATAGGTTTTCTTACAATAGGTTACATCAGTTTCATTTTTAGCTCATCTGGCCTGTATAAAGCAAACTTGATATGATGCCTGATGAGCTACAGAGCCAATGGCTCTATTTTTTTAATGTTAAGATTATTACAATAACTGAAAAGTATGTAGTTATGTATAGCAGGTCTCTGAATTTGTTTTGACAAATTTCTATGCTTTCAGAAACGCTGCAGAGAGACTTACTGCCCTCTATCCGACACCAACAACTCCTCGGACTGCGTGAACCTGGTTCCAAACCAACAGCACGTCTTCACGCTTGTAAACGCAACAGTATATTTCACCGAGTTGTATCCCACAGACGTCGGCGGCCTCGATTCGCAAGGACATAAAGAGGTCCACGACAGCATCGAAACGCTTTTTGAAGAAAAGGGATTGTTCGTTGCACAATGCGAATACACCACCTTGGCCATCATTGCAAACAACAGCCTCTTTACCATTGGCGCTCAATTATCTGTAAGATTATTTCTCCCGGAAAATCTTGATTTGCGTAGTTCTAGATCAAAGCTGAAGGATAGGTTGGAGTTATCTCAAATGACAAATAAAGTCAGTATGATTTCAAAAATTGAAATTGGACATCAGTCACTTGATTCGTATTTATTCATGTCCAAGGGTGCTTTCGGTGGTCTTAATGAGGGCATCATGGAGCTCGATCTCTCAAAAGTTATAGATGTCCCTTTGATGTTTAATGTTTCATGTCCAATGGTCAAAGTTAAAGATAATGAAGTCAATGAAATAAACGACATAGTTGCTCTGCAAGGACGTGTACTGAAGAAAGAAGACTTCTTCTGGAAGAGTGATGATATTCTGTTTGTATGTGATCACATTCTGTCTAAAGAGATGCCAAGTAAACAGCCTGTTCAGGCAGCAGCGGACCAAACGGGACTTCTTATCGGACAGATCCTGACAGGAGTGTGTCTGTCCTGCAGCCTGCTGTGCCTGCTGCTGACCCTGCTGGTGTACATCCTGCTGAGGGAGCTGCACACTGTGCCAGGACTGAACCTCATCCTGCTCACCTCCTCCCTCTTTGTGGCTCAAGCCTTGTACCTGTTTGGAGCAGGCGCTGTAACAACTCCCACCATCTGCACCGTCCTGGCCGTGCTCATCCACTACTTCTGGCTCGTCTCCTTCGCCTGGATGAACGTCTGCTGCATCCATATGTTCAGGGTCTTCAACAGCAGCTTCAGCTCTCTGGATTTCATCAGAAACAAGCACTTTGTCGTCATGAAATATTCCGGATTTGCCTACGGAATCCCTCTGTTGATTGTCGCTGCCACGCTTGTTACTACGTATTTGCTCTCCAACAAGACAGCTGTTGGCTACGGAGGTCCTTCCCTTTGCTTTATATCTACTGGTCTGGTGTCCGTTATCGCATTTGGTGTCCCGACGGCCCTTACTGTCGTCATCAATGCAGCCTTGATCATCAGCACCATGGTATCTTTGAGGAAAAAACGGGCAAACGGAATTCGGATAGTAAAGAATTCTGAAGTGAATGACATTTCTAAGTTCTGTAAACTTTCGAGCATCACCGCTTTGACGTGGGTGTTCGGTTTCCTTGGTTACTTCATCGCATCAGAGTGGTTGATGTACATCTTTACAGTCCTGACGGCAGGTCAAGGCGTCTTCATCTTCCTGTCCTTCGTCGTCAGCAGGAGAATCCTCAAGATGGTCCGCAACAGACTCGGCTGTCCTCAGAGCTACAAGGCTCACAGCGGAACTCTTGGTGACTCAAACAAAGACTCGCACACCCCTTCTTGCTCGGAGACTCAGGAGTTGAGCATTAGGCTCTAGAACCCATCAGACATGAGCATCAGATTGTAGAACACTTCAGACATGAGCATCATATTGAAGAACCATTCAAATATGAGCATCAGGCTCTAGAACTCTTCAGACATGAACATCATATTGAAGAATCATTCAAATATGAGCATCAGGCTCTAGAACTTTTCAAACATGAACATCAGATTGTAGAACAATTCAGACATGAGCATCAGATTGTAGAACTCTTCAGATATGAACATCAGATTGAAGAACACTTCAGATTTGCGCCGGTGTGATGTAGTAGTTTTTTTCCCTTGCGAAATCTCCACCCGGAAAAAGGGATATATATAGCAGAAATTGCCCCCGAAAAGCTACTATACATAAGTAATGCAGCTTTTATAATCAAATGCATAACCGAAATCAAGTGTTTTATGTAACTTTGGTACCGTGATAAACAATTGGTTAACAACCTCAACTTTACTTTGATACTGTTATTAGTGCAATCAAAATAAATTTGCCCTGAAAAGTATGTATTAAACCCACTCTTTGATTTTAAAATGGACGCATATTGCACGTGCAAAGCATTTATATAACTCTACATTTTAAAATGACAAGTCAATGGTTGTTATCGTATTGGTGTCCGTAAAGAATACGGTTTATCATCCATATGATTTATCCTTGATATATTGCTTTTGCATTTGAAATGTATACAGGTGTTCAATTCAATTCTTTATTTACGGTTGACATTTAGGCCAACGGCCTATGACAACATAGAATACATATAAAATGGACACTCATAATGCACATGCGTTTACATTGTAGAAGAAACATAGTTTGGAAAGATGCTTATGTAATAAGTGTGCTTCGTAGTTCCATAGCATGGTATATATACATGCCAACATTCTTTAAACACTCTTTATTCTTATCAGACATTAATTTAACAAAATGGTATTGTGACGCTGTGACAACATTGAGGTATTGTTTTCTAATATCCGAAAGTGGCTCACAATGAAGTAGAAAAGGATATTCGTAGTCTATCGTCCTGATTTACATAGTCTACATGTTCTATCTTTGCGTTCTTTACCATTTTTCCTACCAGGGAGTGTTCCACAACGGAAATTTGCCAAAGTGCTTCTAAATTTATCTATTTGAAGTGAATTTATATACTCCTCAGTTTCAAATCTGAGTTTAAAGGTTTCATAATTTTGAAGTTTAGATATTTGATCTATCGAACTAAACCTATCTGATATAAATACATCTTTAATTCTTTCTTTGAATTCTCCTAAGAATAGATTAGTGTTTTGTACTCCCTGATTTGTCCAGACGTATATAAACCCATTAGAAAATAAAATGTTTCCTATTTAATTACCCTGTTTACTTTATCATTTGTATCAAAGAGAAGTGACATTTTGTATGATTTATTGACGTATCTATTCTATAGTCAGGCATTCTGATTATCTTGAGCCAACTCATACAGTGGTATTGACAAATAATGGAATGCGGCCACATTCACCGAGGACAGCATTATTAGGTGTTTTAATAGCTAGTTAAAGATACCTTTTGCATGCTATCTGGCTATTTATTAAACAGTTCATATTTAACGTCCTTAGTATACCATTCAAAGCTCGCTTATCTTCAATAGTTCTTTTATTAATAGCATATTTCCATGATAACTGCGGGGTTAAATACATGCCTAAGTACTTGTTATTATTCACAATTTTCAATTCTTCACCATCAAAGGTCCATGACTTATTTGTGCTTAACACACCCCCTTTCTGAACACCATTATATTATATGCGCCATGTTAACCCTAAGTCCGTATTCAACAGAAGAGAGGATATACAGGTGTTTGCTGATATACAAATGCTGTGGTACTTGAAAAACTACTTTAATATGAAACGTTAACAACTAGTTATAATAATAATGTTTATTTCGGAAGTGTAGGCCTTTCAGCCCATATTTCACAATAAATACATCATGAGTCAAAATATTTGAAAATATAGAAGCCAGAAACACTGTAAAACATATAAAATAAACATGCGATATTCAGTTATAATATCATGTACATAAATGTCTTATACATATTGGTATTCTTTAAACGTGTTATACTATTAAAGGAAATTAATGTTTAAGAGACTATTCCATTCTTTTCTTCCGACAGAACTAGATATATGCTGCAAGTTTACATGCCTCCTTTTCAATATTATACATGTTTATGATTATGTGATTATTTAAGTAATAATATCCGTATAGGTAGCGTTTCCCATAGACGTCGTATAATGGACAGGTAAATAATTTAAATATATAGTGATGTTCATCTTCAATGGCATAAATGTTATCTGTAGAACAGTATTCACAAAAGCGTTCTTCTCTAGGTATTTTTCCTCTCGTCCAGTTTCAATGCGTAGATTATGGTTTCCACATCTTTGTTTACATAAATATTTTCTAAAGGTTTGTAAAATATAAAAGGTATTTTTCTGGTTGAAGCAGTGATTTCACTTGTGAGTAGAATTCTAGTTTTTGATTTTCCATGATATGTATTGTGTATTCAAGTTTTGTAGATTTATATCCTTGAGGCGTTGAGAGAATATCGACATAAAATTCTGTACACATCCAACACCCTGTGCAACTCGCGCATTTCCAAATCCCATTGAATATAATAAAGTTCTTATGTTTCCAGCCCATGTTTTCCTGCCTGCATTATCCAGAGAAGAAATCATCTTAAAGCAGTTTTAAGGGTGTCTGTCGTCCGGCATGTGCAATAATTTCAACCAAACCTTAATACACTTCTTCATATAGTGAATGGCTAGTGGTAATCTTCCGAGTTACAGGTCTTGCTTCCTACATTAAGAATATGTTTGCAAAAAACGATGTTGAATCCTTTCGATGCGATCTTCATATTTGTAACCCCGAATTTTAGATCCATAGGTTAATATTTATAGAATAATTCTATCAAAAGAAAACCGCGACCTGGACGTTTTAATGTCATATTTTTACTTATGAATCTCAAAAGTCCAAAACTTGCCTTTCCAGCTTGCTGTGATAAGTGTAAGTGGGTAGCACCCCATGACAGTTTTGTTGTAAAACACATTCATAGATATTTATCTCTAGATACTACTTGTAACATGCAATCTCTATACAACCATTTTCAGTGTTTTTTCATGGTACCTCCTCTTCGAAACACCATGTTCCGTGTCTTGTCTTGCCTAACACTCCTTCCATACTTGATACAAAAGTCGCTGAGAAGATTTATTTGTTGCTGTAATCTGAAAACTGTGTCTACTGCATTTACAATGTCGTCTGCGAATAAATAAGGCTGTAAAATCTGTAAAAGGTCATTAACAAATATATTTTTACATTCGGAATGTTTTATCATATCAATATATTCGCTCGGGAATAGAACAAATAAAGTTGGACTGACCATACAACCTTGCCATGTCCTAATTGAGCAGTCACAAAAAATCCCTTAATCGTTAATACGTTGTATGTATTTACACACGATCTCAAATTCGAATACAGAGACTTAAGAGTAATGGAAAATTTTCCTGATAGTACATAATTACATTAACAAAAAGTGTTGTACCGAATCAAAAGCTTTGGAGAAGTCAATAAACACTGCATACATTCTGCTTTTCCTCTTTGATAAATACTTCTGTATGATAGATGTTAAAGTGAAAATATTATCTATGGTAGAATATCCTCTACGGTAGCTAGCCTGCTTTTCATGAAGTTTGCTGTTGTTAACAAATACTTATCAAATAGTTCGTATTTTGCATAACCTGATGTTCTATCTGGCCAATTAAAGTTGTCTGAGTTCTTGTGTACGTACCAAGGGCTAGAATTGATTTTTTTAAGTACATATATTATCGACCTTTGGGTTCAGCCCTATAGCATTTGAAACATACTTGACATAAATATTGTGGAATCTAGTTTTGCAAAGACAACTTTACATTTGAATGCAAAGCCCTTCATCTCATTGTTGAGGCTTAATGTGGCTTTACGATGACCAACATAACTCAAACATTAGGCAATGTCCCTATCAGGTCTTCAAAGGGTGTGAAGGTTAAGTTATATATGAAATGAACTTTATGTGAAGGCCAACCAAGATAAAAACTGTTTAATGTAATTCTACTATTACCCGTTTTTTTTGTGTGTAATATGCATTGTAAATTATATCTTCCCATTTCAAATTATCAGTTGTTTACACATGAAGACGCAACTGTTCCCGTTGTTAGTTTTGTTCACCAGTCAAACGCATTATTCAAAGTCCGCATTAAACTCATCCCAGCATTATTACAAATTTCACATGTATTATTTGTTTACATATGTTGCATCAGATATATTATGTGTGTGGGTGGGGAAGGATTTTGTTGTGAGGGGGAAAATCTGGTATGTAGCATTTTTTTCCCTTCAGCCAATTTCTCTCTTGCGACGAATTTCATTCAATAAAGTCAAAAAATAAAGTCAGTTCGTCAACAAAACGTTTAAGCATATTTTACTTCATACAAAAAGATAAAATTTCATCACGATATTGTACACAATCAAATATAGCGGCAATAAATCGAATACATTCAGACATATTACCTATAGACTACCGTTTCCTCCAATTCAAAATTATAGATTATTTATATATTATAAATCCAATTTAATTGCGACTCAATGAAGCCGATGTCTGTTGTTTCTCAACACTTATATAGAACATGTGAAACATCGTGTTATCCTTTTGCACTTTTATTATATGGACGATGCAGTATCAGATTACTCAGACGAATACCACCAAATATCAAAATATTTAGTTACTACTTCGGGGTAACATCCTTTGGAAATAGAAAAGACATATCAATTTATCTCATTGATGTTACCTCCCGCGTCCATGTGATATTAAAAATAATACTGTCACTGTTCAAGTTTGAACCAAATAAAACAACCGAAACGTTCATCTTAAGCAAAATATCACTTCGTCATAGGCATAATTTTGTGAGTTTTGTTTTATTAAAACGTAAGTACAGAAACACATCCGTTTCAATATCTTTACAACACGCATTAATCAATATCGGTGTTATGCTCAAAGATAAGCAATCGCAAAAATAAAGTATTAATTAAGGTTTCTCATATGAAATACCCTATCTTGTTTCACTTGAGGTCACAGATACAGTAAATTAATTACGGGAAATGCAGCGTGCAATAAGCGCTTCTTCAAATGGAAGTAAACGTTGCTTTTAAACAATTCAGTAAACTTGACATTGATGATAGAGAACTAAAAGATCATAAGTTTCCCGGGAGGTAGGGATGCAAGTGACAGACTTTAACTTGAAAAATCAACATTGGAACTAACCAGGTATCAACACTCATCGTGTTCAAAACTTGACAAAACTGTGCCTGCTACATAAAATCAAATGACCTTTTGTTTCCAAATCAAGAACGATGCAAATTTATTAAAAGTTTCACGATGTTTATATATCCAATTTCGATATCATGTTTAGTTATATGGTACTTAAGAATTAAAAATATATGCTGCATTCTGAATATGATGAAAACAACTTTCTCATTTAGCGTGGAAAAACATAACTTTATGCGCAGTAATCTGTATAACAATTTACATTACCTTTTTGTAAACCCATATTGCTAGCAGTGATCGTAAACATTCAGTTAGATCCCCGCTGATTCAAACGATTTTACTGATCACTGCATTAGTATATCATTAAGTGAAGCCTATCAATCGTTAAACAATCAACTCCGGTACTCATTATTAATGACAGGAGTGGAACATGTCTGCTCTACCTGCTAGATGATTGATAAACACGACGAACCGGACATCCATGTTTGTGTTTACTGCTGAATCGTAGCAATAACCTGTAATGGTAATTTGTCACAGTCACTGATCTATTCCTGTTGATTTTCTCTGTCAACAGTTATTTGTTGTATGCGAAGTGTCTCACTGTACTTGTTTCTCTACCCGCATACCCACACTTGGGAAGTTGTTTTGCTCCTCAGAATGGTGAGTTTTTCGGGTTCAATAACCACTTTTACTTTATTGACCGTTTGAAGGATAGTCTTTGTTATAGATTCATTTGCATGGTCACAAAAGTAATTAATTATTGTTTCTTTGTAACTGCGTTAAAATAAATCAATGGTGACTTAATCTCATGAAAGACGTAAATAGAATTCTATTTATGTCTTTGATGTAATATGTTATTCCTAATTTGATACATTATTTGAGATATTTGTGTTTTTATACACATCAAGATTCGACATCAACTAGCATATTTATCAAAGACATTATATCAATACCTGATTTCTAACTTTAAAAAAGGGACATTGCAACAACTTATTGATTATCCTCCTGTATCATATCCTAAGCTTATCATTCTCAAAACATTTCATTAAATATAATGAGAAGCATAATCGTCAGTGACCAAACAGGTATAACCTTTGTCATGGAATATCTACAAATCTCATGAGAATAACTTGCTGTGTTTGTTTCAGACGAGATTTAACCAACTGTTCACTGCCTGTCTGGTGACGTCATCCTTCATGACAGCTGTTCATCCTGCACGTGCCCCGAGCTCACGTGTACAGTCGCGCATCTTCCAACTCCAGGAACAAATGTGTGGCCGACAGTTTTGTGAGGGAGACCCGCTGGGGTATCCCCCGCTCTGTATGGAGGAGAGCCCGGGAACCAACACATCGGAACCCGAGATTCAAACCCACCCTCCCCGGCTGCAGCACAAACCTCCGTGTGCTAAGTGTAACTGTGATGACAACTGCCGGGTGTACGGGGACTGCTGTGCTGATAAACACATCGGCGGCCAATTCTACTTCGACTGTGAAGAGATTAAAATACATAGAAATGCCCACATTGATACGTACCACAGTTACGTTGTGAAGCACTGTCCCGTTGACGCGCCCGGCTATTCACGCGAGCTCGCTGATCAGTGTGAACAAGGGCAACTGGGCTACATTCAAGATGGCCGCCACGTCTCAGCACCGGGTGACTTCAACACCAGCGTGACGTTCAGAAACAAATACTGCGCCCTGTGCTACAGCGTCACTGACTTCAGTCCATGGGACGTGATCGTGTCCTGTCAGGCCATGTTGGATACTTCAGATGTGGTGGACTTGAATGGCTTGATCAGACTTGCCAATGCGTCAGCCTCTTGTACAGTATCTTACTCAACAAGCGATATCATCCAGTCCCATGTGTGTGAACGCTACAGTGACGTCATCATCAACTTCTGCAACACGACAGGGAGGTGGCAAGAGTACGATGTGGAAATCGAACAAGCGTGTAATGCTTACATCAATCCGATCCAATCGTACAGAAACATTTTTTGCGCATTGTGCAATGGGGAAACTGTTGCAGGTCTTATTTGCTCATCAAGTGATTACGTGCTACCAAGTCACCCTCCTGTCATTATGCCTTTTTCGGCCATTTTGAATTTTGAAAGGTCGGACGCTGAGATAATCAAAGGAGAGAACTCTGGGTACCCCATCCTGAGGATAGGACGACAGGAGGAGAGCGACTGCAGACCAGAGGACGTGTATGATAACATAGCAGTGAGTATAAGTGTAAACAGCATCTTCTCGTAACGCTGCTAGATGTAAGTGTCAATATACTTGTCAAGGTTTAAGGTTCACGATTTTTATTTCTCATAACCCACCACAGTGGTACATACATAATGATCATCAATGAGTGAGTCAAGGCATTTGAGAGAATTCGTGTTAATAGTGCACTGTTAGTTCCTTTCAATTATGAAACATTCTACATGAATACATCAATCTTTCTAATTCTCAAACAGTGTCCTAAATACCTAAGAATATATTTATAGTTAATAAACTTTCTCATTTCAGGACAAATGCCGTGAAATGTACTGTCCAATCACAAATCCACTGAAAGAAAACTGTGTACAACTTTTGAAGTCAGAAGATCTTGTGCTGACCACCATGACGATCACCGGATATTATTGGAGCGATTTGATTATGCCGTTTGGTTTCGGGTTGCTTACAGACATTGGAACTGTGCTCGCCACGGAGTATGCAGACACATTGACAGAATGTGGTACATCTGTGATTGAATTCTCAAGTCGAGATTTTGTTGCCATTCATTCCACGACAGAACTTATCTATAGACACACCATTATCGAACTTGTTCTATTTCTACAAGGAAATTCAACTTTTGAATATTCATGGCAATGTATGGCCTCAAAAAGTAATATAACCACGAATGCTACACTTGGGCAGAAATCTTTATCTGTTAATTTTGTACAAGAAACCCGTTTTGATAACGTGCCAGAATTGATAGCAACTCCTTTGGAGCACAGAGTTCTCGGACTCCCCTCATTGGAGACAATTGATGAGACTAATCTTACGAAAATTCCTTTCGGGTTCAACTTGTCCTGTACTTTGATTCGATTCCACACAAAGGAGATCAACATCTCTAATGGTCTTCTCATTGTCCACAATGAAACCGAACTTGAGAATAATAGATACTTTATCAGAGACGGTGAACAGTACTTCGTGTGCCTGGACGATCTTCAACCACCTTACACGGAACCCATAACGGAGAGGCCTAGCAAGCGGGACCCACTGAGTCCAGAAACGATCCTGACAGGAGTGTGTCTGTCCTGCAGCCTGCTGTGCCTGCTGCTGACCCTGCTGGTGTACATCCTGCTGAGGGAGCTGCACACTGTGCCAGGACTGAACCTCATCCTGCTCACCTCCTCCCTCTTTGTGGCTCAAGCCTTGTACCTGTTTGGAGCAGGCGCTGTAACAACTCCAACCATCTGCACCGTCCTGGCCGTGCTCATCCACTACTTCTGGCTCGTCTCCTTCGCCTGGATGAACGTCTGCTGCATCCACATGTTCAGGGTCTTCAACAATCTGTTTGACTCACTGAACTTCGCTGACAATAAGTGTTGTCTGGTATTCAAGTACTCCACCTTCTCCTACGGGTTACCCGTGTGTATTGTAGGAGCCACCATCTTGACGTCCTACTTCACCTCGGAGTCTGGCAACATCGGTTACGGAGGCAGTCAGATATGTTTCGTCTCCCCAGGTCTGACCTCAGTCTACTCCTTCGGGGTCCCAGTCGGACTCACGGTGCTCTCCAACACGGGACTGCTGATCTACACTTTGGTTCAGGTGAGACGTGCAAAGAATGGCTATCTGAGCGTGGATAGAAACGGGGCGAGCGATGTGAGCAAGTTCTTCAAGCTGTCCACGATCACGGGTGTGTCGTGGGTGTTCGGCTTCCTGGGCTACTTCCTGCAGCGGGTGGAGCTCCTGTACGTGTTCACGGTGCTGACAGCAGGCCAGGGAGTCTTCATCTTCCTATCCTTCGTCGTCAGCAGACGGGTGTGGGGGATGGTCAAAGGCAGGTGCGCAGCCGGGGGAAGGGGGAACCACGCCCACAAGTACACAGAGAGCGCCCTTGGACACGGGACCATGGAGTCGGAGTTCAAGGGTCCGAAAAACACTAGCCACATATTGACACTTATGTGATAAACAAATGAAGTGACGTCCTATCAGTTAGGAGTTTTTTTAAAAGTAGCGTCTGATAAATGTATTTTTACAGTACAGCATTTTATGTTACAGTGAATTGATGTTTTTGTGTCATTGATTATCTTCGCATTTCACGATTGAATTTTAGGACTCTTCGATCCACGATAAAAATAAACATTTTCTTCTGTAATGAATGATATTCAGCAATTTCAATAACAAGTAGAGAGTTGGCTGAACGTTTTCTTGAAAGAATGTCTGATATTTGAATATGATGAGATACTTTTATTTTCGGATTTCTACTGTTATATCTTTTACATTGAGTATATCTGGAAAAAAGTTTTGAGCTACAATCCATGTGCTTGATCTAGTTAGAGATCATTTGTTTGTTATAACATCCCATATCCCAAGTTATATACTGCTTGTAACATTCTTCTAGAAATTTGGATTTTGCAATAAACTGTATTGAGTGTTTCTAGAGGAATTATTATTTTATCTCTCGATAAGTTAGTTAGTGTGACGCACCATCCTTGTGATCACCCTGCTGTTTGCGTTGTAGCTCAGTTGTCTTTCATGGTCTTAGATATGTGTTTCAGACTATCATATAAAAAAAGAAGTTGACCATATAGGATAAACAATGATCGTAACTAAACATGGCATTATGAATAAAGTGCTGTTTGAGGTTAATTTTCAAGTGATATCTGCACACTTTGTTTTATGAGGGAACAACCACTTTATACATCGTAGCTGAAATTAACACTCACATGAAGTTGCTATAAGGTCTCAAATGTAAGGAAATACCAAATTAAACAATAAATGTAATTCAAAAAACTTGTTCAATTGACCAAGGAAGCCAGTACGTGTTTGTACCCCTTCTGCCCATACTTCTTCCCCAACACTTTCTTATCGCTTATCCTCACGTAATCTCAGTACACAGACTGTTCACCAAGTCCATTTCGCGTTTGGCCTTCTCGTCAAATCTCATGGGTTTTTCTTTGTTCAATGGACGTTGAATGAAATTGGATTCAGAATTTGGAACACAGTTTCATAACAAGTATATCTAATTTACAGCATAGTATATTCCGGGTTCTATGGTTTAAAATTTCTGCATTCATATTGAAATCGGGTAGGTGGGTTTGACTTTAGTTACCTAGCCTTGCCGCGAATTTGCTTAACAGAACAATTGTGAAACATTACACAGATCAGAAACGACGCCATGTGAGAATGAGAGTTTCAATCTGATTACAATATGTCTCCCTTACTTACGTTGCATTGTGGCGTAAGAGACGTGACTTATGATATTTAAACGTCGGGTCGGTATGTCAATATCATTTCCAGGTTTAAATCCTATACTTTGTCAAATGTGAAATGTTCACAATAGATCATTCGTGACTATGACTGTGGTGTTGACGTGATTAACACCAATTATAGGTCACAGTTCAAATACAAAAATCACATCCAGGATAAAAGTAATCCTTCCACGTGGTACGTCATTGAAAACCATTTTTAAGCGCTTTAGGTTGATAATTGTATAGACGTGATTCGAATACTTGAATTTTTGTACATAGCATATATACACATTGTCATATTGTCACATTTTGCTGGTGACGGCGTGTGTCTAGTTAAATGAGGTCCCCCGTGCATATGTACATATCTTCGTATCTTTACATACATTCTTCAAATGGCGATTTTATGGTTTTAGACCCTTTTTAACTGTAACAGTTCAAACTGGAGCTATAACTCTGTCTATCTGATACATGTTGACTGTTGAAATAGACACAAGTCGATGGTGTCGGCGAGGCAACAGTGCTGTGATGAGCCAAAAGGTTCCAAAAGTGTCCGACAGGGTTTTTAAACGAGGGGTGTGAACAGGGTAACAGTTCAGTCAAATAATTTGAGGCTTTATCAAACAGATAGCAAAATTTCCCTTGTATCAATTCTATTGTGAAAAATACGAGTATGTGACAAAATTGTGAGACCTTATAAACAATTATAGGTTCATAACATTGTTGATGTGTCCATTTCTTTGTACTAAGGTATATATATGTATCCGATTTGCTATTCCAAACATCCCACCTGACGAAGTAACGAACACAATACGAAACAACTTGAAACAACAACTTTGCCAATTCACTACATAAAACGATTCCGTTTTCGAACGTAAATTCGCAATGAAAAGATAAGCCACGATCAAAAAATCAAATTGAACACATTCAAGTCAGCTTGTCTTGGACGAATTTATTCATTTGAACATAACAGATGCATGAATACAATAACAAATACCTTTAACAAAATGGATTTCATACAACAATTTCTTATATGAGACAATAAGTATGGCAGATGAATTGGTTTTCATATCTCGTATGTGATGTAATGATAATGATGGCACTGACGAAATCATTACGTTACATTTAAGATTTAACGCATTCAAGATCCAATCGACGTTCAGCAGGAAAACCATAATGCATATAAAAGAACTCATGTAATTTGAAGTGGTCAACATACCCTACAGACCAACATATATTCTTTCAAATGTGCAGTGAAGGAAACTGACTAGCGATATAGACTAGAGATATAACAGGCGTATGTTTGTCGTCTTAAATACTGAAACAATCACCGACTGATAGGGTTAAGGCCATCCTCTCAACCATGTGATTTCATTTCTCTCTTTTCACTTCGAAATAGTTCCCTGTACCCGAATGGCTTTAAATCGCCGATTCAGTAAAATGGAAATTCCCTTTTCTATTAGTGGAACGCCAATCAAGAAACACGTCTCATATAGATGCAATAAGTTTTCCCGACTCTATGTTATATGTATCTGTGTTTGTGTCGAGAATGATAGTCGATTCAAAGCGAGTGTTTCTGTAAATTCTAATGACTTACATTGAGAATCAGGAGGAAGTACAGTTCATATTCTTCATTAGGCGCCTTCGTCGAACTAAATAATTCCTTATACTCTCAAAGGTAAGTTTGGCAATAGGTTACATTACTCTTGCATTTTCAAGGACAATCATTCGTGCATGTTGAATCATTTGCATAACACAAACGTACAATTAGCAAAATCAAAGTTAGCACTAAACAATTTGAAATCAAATGCCATGATGTATTGTAACAAGATGTCTACATATTTATGGAATAAAAATTTCATTACCAACGAGCAAGAAAAAGTTGATTAATGTGTAATGAGAGTAGATTCGTTCGTAAGGAGGCAGCACCGACTGTAGAAGGACAGCGTTGATTGGATCTATAGATAAGCCATAGACTTTTCTGTGATTGGTATAGCCGTGGTGTCGGCGATTTAAAGCCCTTCGGGTACAGGGGACTATTTCGAAGTGAAGCGAGAGAAATGAAGTCGCCTGGTTGACAGGATGGGTTAAGGCAGCCTTTAAGCACAACCGTTTGTTCAATGCAAAGAAAAGGCAAATGAATTATGTATGAACATTCCCCGTAACAAAATGGGAAAAAATGCATGAAGCAAATGAAAGCATCATAGCTAAATGGAGATAGCAACTTGATGGAAAAAGAGTATGAGAGAACCATAGGAATGCATTAAACTTCGCCCACACAAGCAGGCCCCCCTTATATAGTTTGAGGTAAATAAAATAACATACATTGTACGTAAAAGATCGACGATGAACAGAAAGGGACCATTAAGCATTCAATACGTGAATCATAGCTCTCTCCCATGATGGTGTCTTCGCCAATTATCGGTGAATTCGTTAAATATTCTTACAATTGGCTTAGTTCCATGGTGTCATATCATTCTGTTCGCAGATTATTTTTTTTCTGGCTATTTTATGAGCGAGAAATTGTAAATTCATACGTTTCTTTTTAACCTTCTTGTTACGACCTTTTGATACATTTCTCTTGTCACATTTTGCTGGTGACGGTGTGCGTCGAGTCGGTTGACTCTGAAGCGAAGGTTCCCCGTGCTATCCTTGCCTCATGGTACTTGTTTCCGCTCGATCCCCTTCCCCCGGCCGCACACCTGCCTTTGACCATCCCCCACACCCGTCTGCTGACGACGAAGGAGAGGAAGATGAAGACTCCCTGACCTGCTGTCAGCACCGTGAACACGTACAGGAGCTCCACCCGCTGCAGGAAGTAGCCCAGGAAGCCGAACACCCACGACACACCCGTGATGGTGGACAGCTTGAAGAACTTGCTCACATCACTCGCCCCGTTTCTATCCAAGCTCGGATAGCCATTCTTTGCACGTCTCACCTGAACCATAGTGTAGATCAGCAGTCCCGTGTTGGAGAGCACCGTGAGTCCGGCTGGGACCCCGAAGGAGTAGACTGAGGTCAGACCTGGGGCCACGAAACATAGTTGGCTTTCTCCGTATCCGATGTTGCCGGACTCCGAGGTAAAGTAGGACGTCAAGATGGTGGCTCCTACAATACACGCGGGTACCCCGTAAGAGAAGGCAGAGTACTTGAAAACCAGACAACACTTATTGTCAGCGAAGTTCAGGGAGTCAAACAGATTGTTGAAGACCCTGAACATGTGGATGCAGCAGACATTCATCCAAGCGAAGGAAACGAGCCAGAAGTAGTGGATGAGCACGGCCAGGACAGTGCAGATGGTGGGAGTTGTTACAGCGCCTGCTCCAAACAGGTACAAGGCTTGAGCCACAAAGAGGGAGGAGGTGAGCAGGATGAGGTTCAGTCCTGGCACAGTGTGCAGCTCCCTCAGCAGGATGTACACCAGCAGGGTCAGCAGCAGACACAGCAGGCTGCAGGACAGACACACTCCTGTCAGGATCGTCTCAGCACTCAGTGAGTCCGACCTCACCGGTCCCTCTGTGTAGGGTTCCGTGTAAGGTGGTTGGAGATCATCCAGGCACACGAAATAATTCTTCCCATTCTTTTCAAAGTAACTAGTGCTATTAAGCTCAATGTCGTTGTGTACTATGAGAGTATCGTTAATGAGTGTAACTTCGTCAGAGTCGAACTTTATGAAAGGGCATGATTCATTGAACAAAAAAGGGACCGTGACAGCCTTTTCTGGATTAAAGCCTTGCATGAAGGGAGCGCTCCCCACCATACTGAAGGAGGGAAGCAACAACACTCCTTCCTCCGCCTCAAACGAAACGACTTGTTCGTAACGGGTCCTGACTGTTATCTCATGAATAGTGACATTTTGAATAAAGGGTGATTTAGCCAGTAGACATCGTTTTGACTCATCATAGGTTAAAGTTCCAAGCTGGAACACCACCAAGTCGATCTCACTGAACTGCATCCTAAGGTTACTAACAGAGTATATAGAAGCATAATCTCGATTTTCAATCTGGTACTCGTTGAAGCCGCATTCTTGTAATATAGGTGTGAGCGCCATAACAGCAGCGCTGCCTATCTGTGAGAAGAAGCCACCAAAGGGAATAAGGCGGTCTTCTAGGTAGGTGGCAGTCATCTTGAGACTCGTCAACACAGAGATGTCATTGGGGACGAGCTTCACGCAGTTCTGGCTGGAGTCTCCCCCGGAGAGTGGGCAGTATGTCTCCCGACATTTCTCCTGCAAATAGATATGGAGGATATTATTCGAGTGAATATTTTTTCTTTATTCACGACACGAGGGCCTGAATATCAATATTCCCCGAGCGGGAGCATACGACATGAACATAATCTTGTTTATGACGTCACGTTAAGAAGGGATATATTGTCCATGGGAATCGTGTGAAAAACTGTGAATATCTATGAGATATGATTTACCTTGCTGGTTAAAAATCATTTTTAGATATTTCAGCATTCTCGTTTGGCAATGGAATTATTATTTGGTGTAATTTCTTAATCTTTTATAAAAATACCAATATGTTTATCCCCTGTTAGTCTTTAGTTCTTAGCTTACATGAAATGTATTTACTCATATGTGTCCGTGAAATATACAATAACTATTGTCTTATAAATAAAGAACATACATCAAAAATCTTTTCTCCCCTCCCCCCCCCCCCCCCCCCAATTGTTTAACTATTTTAAGATATGTAATTCATAATTCACAGCTGTGTTGAAATTTATTGTACACCAAAATAAATTGTGGTTAAAATGCAAGCACCTACCGTGACGTTGTCATAAACGTCGATGTCTCTGCATTGGTGCGCCCCCTGGCGGCCAATCCTTCGCACAGAGAAGGATCCTGATTGGTCATGGAGAACCTCCAAGTCCGACTTCTCGAAGTTCAAGATGGCTGAAAATGGCACCAGTAATGGGGGCTTATACGGTAATATGTAGTCAACCTCGGCGCAGACCATGTTTTCCTCAGTCAGCCCATTACACAGGGCACAGAATATGTTCCTGTAATTAAATATCGGATTGATGTAAGCCCCACATGCGGTCTCAATGGCCTTGTCGTATTGCAGCCACTGTCCCGACACGTTGCAGGAGCTAACCATTCCGTTGAACCTCTCACAGATCTCCGAGCTTTGGATATGTCTTGCTGCGTAACTGAGTTCGCAATGGCCGGACTCGGACAATAGTCTCAATAAATCGTTCATGTCAGTCGCGTTAGAGGTATCAAAGTCTGAGGAGCACGACACGATCACGTCCCATTGGGTGAAGTCAGTGACGTTGTAGCACAGGGCGCAGTACTTGTTTCTGAACGTCACGCTGGTGTTGAAGTCACCTGGTGCTGAGACGTGGCGGCCATCTTGACTGAAGTCTGCTTCTCCAGCCTCGCACTGGTCAGCCAGTTCCGGTGTGTATCCCGGAGCATCGGTCGGGCAGTACTTTACTACATACATGTATCGGGTCATCAGTGCCCGGTCGCTCGTACCCTTGATCACTTCGCAGTCGTAGAAGAATTGTCCCCCAACCTGTTTATCAGCACAGCAGTCGCCGTACACCCGGCAGTTGTCCATGCAGTTACACTTAGCACAGGGGGGTCGGGACTGTCGCCTGGGGGGTGAACCGAAAGTTGGTAGGTCCACCCCAGTTGTGTTCTCTGGGACAATGAAAACCGTCGGCTCTGTACAGAAGGGGGATTCTATAGACCCGTCCTGCTCACAGAACAGCGTGCCACACATCCACCTCTGCATGTCGTAGATCCGCGACCTCACTCCCTCGCTCAGGGACGATGTTCTGACTAGAGGACACATCAGAAGTGTTAGCAGGAGGGGCGCAGTCGGAATCATCTGTAAAAGATAAAATCATCTACACACAATGCTGTTTAAAAATGGTTCGGTATTGTTCCAATTCAATTTCCATCTCTTGCATAATTTTAAGAGATCCTATCTTTATCACTTGCATTTGTTAATCTTTAAACCAAAGAATGATGCATACAGTCGTAATATCTCCAATGTGTTCTAAAGACAAGTTTCTGTAATATTAATGTAGTGTCATCTCAAAATTGGGATACAAGATATTCTGTATTTCCAATGGTAATTCCTTTTATTTTCGGATCAATTGTTAACATGTTTGCTGATATTTCTGCACATAAAAGAAATATGTATGGGGATATGGTATCTCCTTGTCTGCATCCTCTTGTTACGCCAAAGTAAACTGTTGCAAAGTCGTTTACAATTACACGAGATTTTATCATTGAAAAAAATCAAAACTTAGAAATAAAATCCCATTCTACTGAATCGAAAACTTATTCAAAGTCAATTAAAAGTAACACAATGAATTTTCCTTTGAAATGTGAAGAACATATATTTTAAAAAGTATACTTACAAAACGCACAAATGACTTTTGGAAAGATGTATTACTAGCACAAAAGACAATACATCAAGGAAGAAGATAATATTCTCACACAACCGATATGGCATAATGAAAACTTTCTGATCAATAAGCCAATACATTATCAGCTCTATGAAACATCAGGAGTATACAATGTGAATGATATAGTGATCAATCAAGAAAACATTCTTACTTTTGTACACTTGCAAAACAAACTTTTTAGAATATGCTGGAATTTCTAAAACGAAAAACTTTTGTAAACTTACTGATACTGCTCTGCATAAAAAGACTTGCATGCCTCTCATCCCATACTTTTTACAAGATTTAGTGAAAGAAAGCAACGGTATCAGAATGTGTTATGATATACTACAAGAATCTGACAATCATAACAATAATTATAAATACAGAAGTAAATGGAATGTAGAATTTTACGAATCCATTTCTGATAATGATTGGAAATTCATTCATAAAATACCATCTAGGGCAATCGTTGATGCCAAACCTCAATGGTTTCAATATAGCATTATCCATAGATGCATACCAACCAATGATCTTTTTACAAAGATGAAACTGACCGAAAGCAATGTTTGTACATTCTGTCAAAACAGAGTGGAAACCATTACACATATAATTTTTGAGTGTGATATTATAAAAGAGATTTGGAATCAGGTCATTGGTTTGATTCATCATAAAACTGGCACTCTTCTCCACTTTGATAAGAAGAAAATATTAATTGGATATCCGGAGAAGAGAAATTATGGGCTTAACCGTATAATAATTATCACAAAATACAACATTTTCAAATCTAGATTAGCAAACAAACATCAAAATATGTCTTATATATAAAATGATGTCGAGCTTTCATATCAATTAGATAAATGAAACTCAAAGCTACAATGTAATGCAACACGATTTGTCCAATTTTGGTCTTTATGTCATATGCTGTTTAGCTAATGTTTTTATGTCTTAGTTTTTATAGCAATTGACTGTACATCTGGAAGATTGCTACAGCAATTCCATGATTTATGTTCACTTGTATGCTGAAACTTTGTACCAAAAAAAGGCAACAACAACAAAAAGTGTCGATTTCATTTAACTTTGTAGCCTACTATATATGAAAAAAGTGAAGAATACAAACGCTCAATGGTATACCAGCACAACGAATATCTCCCTAATACATGATTCAATGAATACTTTCTTACTTAAACACAAACAACACATCTACACATCTACTTCGATAGGCATTTAGGAAGGGGGGGGGGGGGGGGTGAACTGCTCAATATTGCATTATAAGAATTATATGCATGCTTACATCTTCATGACAAGAATCTCGTCTGCTCTCTGGTGACTCTTCGTGGTATCGTGGTATATTGAGAGAACAAGACACTGTTTTGTTTCTGGTGTGTTCCTCGTGCGGATGTGTATTGATATCGAGTCAACAATTTATCAACAATCACGATTTACGATCGTTAACATAGGTAACTAGTGTTTAGCAAACGAAACGTTACGTATAACCGCCTTGAAATATCAACGTTTCTTTAAATCACTGTATTTCGAACAATTACAAACTTACAGTGCACGTGCTTCGAAGGGAACCCAAGATAACAATTAACCTGAAGCAAACAAAAGTACAAACCTTGTGCATGTTTAAGTACGGGTCCTAGTCGGTATGTCGGCAGTGTGTCAGATAAATGTGAGACCCGCCAAACTGCACGTGCTGAACACCAGACCAGCCATAGATTGAGAGAAGTGAAACAGCAGCCGCTGACACAATGAAAATGCGCTCATTGCAAGTAATTAATGCACACAGCTACCTGTGGCGTTCGAGCACCTTCAGTCTGTTCACCTGGCTCGAGGGTACAGGTGATAAATGGATACTGATCAAATCAGTGTAATGACGTCAAAACAAGCCTTTCAGCGGTTCATACAATTTCAGTCAACCATACGTGTTGTTCACTGAGAGACAATTACTGACGCAGTGGTCAGGGAATATTTACATGCCAGAGCGGGTTTAACTCAATAGGTAATTCAGTTTCTGTGTCATGATTGCATTAACAGAAGTCTGTTTACTAATGGAAAAATGACAGTCACCGATTTACCTATTATCATTAATAAAAATGTTTTGATCTTCATCATTTGTCAGTTGTTTTGAGCACCGGAAGTAATGGGAATATTTCTCATTTGTCACCAGGGAATACCTGAATTCGGTGAATAATAGAAAAGTGTAATACTTTGTTATGTCAACTCTAATTGAAATAATATTTGTCTGATGGGGCCAAATGTTCATGTTCATGTAGGCGGCAAATTGATAGGTTATTCAAAATCAACACTCCAGTAATATAACGATAATGGTGTTCGACGGTACACGCAGCTTAACGCTCATAATGTCGCCCAACCCTCCCATCTGCGATGTATCATGCAGTGCCAATATTCTATCAGACCACCCGTTTGTTTGTTTGACCATATTGTCATTGGGGTTGATCAGTACCCATATCTATGAACCTTTGTTTTGTCTTGCAAATTGAATGTCTCTGCAACAAGGTGTCATCTTGACGTCATTAGTTTGTCGAGGTCCTAGAGTATGGAAACCCTGATCTTGACTTGTGGAAGATTGACACTCCTACATTGATCTGGCCTTTGGCTTACGATTTTTTTGCATTTGTCATGTACTGTTTTGACATAGTTAAGAGAAGTGACAGCATTTGATATAAAAAAGTAGTCAGTTTGTCCAAATGAAACGAAGATACATGTATCTCAAATCAGGGTATGGGTGCTTTTGCGACCAAAACAGGTTATGGACAGTGAGCGTCCAAGCATGTTACCATTCAATTCAATTCAATATTTTATTCCAACAAACCACCATTGGTGGTACAGGAACAATACAAACAATACTTTATCATAAGTGAAAAAGATATAGTGATCACTTGGTAACAGCAAAATTGTATCATGAAATATATTTATCTGCTCATGGTAGTATTGATAATTCTAATGAAACGTGACAAGTTCTTTACAACTGAATTTTTTTTTTAACTCCAATCTTTATTCCTTTGCAGTGGAGGCCATAGGCCCAGTCTACATTTTTAGATTTACAGAGCGGTACATGTGTATAATTACAAACAATACGATAAACAAACACTTGCAATATATTATTGGCGTAACAATTTATCTCTAAGAGTCATTGCATTGTGTATAAAAATTGATAAGTTCTGGACAACATCTTGTTTGTCTTCAGACATAAGCATATTGAATTTATTTAAAGTTGGGCTTGAATAGAATTAATACGGTAAATACAAACGCCTTAGATGTTGGTAACATTTACATACAAGCAAGAAATGAAATTCATTTTCAATAAAGTTATCTTTGCATAAAGTACATAATCTTTTTTGTCTGGGTTGGTTAGAATAACGACCGGTTTCAATTTGGAGGCGATGTGAGGCACATCTGAATCTGGCAAGAGATTATCGAAACTTTGATAATGATAAATTTGTTATATAAAATTCAACACGAAACTTGAATTTAAAACAAGAATAGAACGAATACTTTGAACTATTTACAAGAGATGAGTACCATTCCTGTTCATAATTTACTTTAAGTCTAAACAAAAATTCTGATAAGAATTTATCAACATTATTCAAATTTTGTTGTTGTTCCCAAATATATCCAAATCCAAAGGTGTAAAGAATATTCTTAACTTTTGATGCCCAGTTTGTTTTACCATTTACAGAATCTAAAAATAACATATTATAACATTTCTTTACAAATCTTGAATCTGGCATTTTACATATTTTACACCAGTATTTAACAGCCTTTTTGTAAGCACATATATACATAGGATAACGTCCACATTCTCCCCTAACAACATGGTTCGATGTGGACCGTTTCACATTTAAAAATCGTTTACAACAAAACATATGTACAATTTCCACTTCTTTGAATTTATCTACTCCCCAAATCTCGGCTCCATACAGAAGAATGGGATTGATTTTAGTGTCAAATATTTTGAAAAATAAGTTATGGGGTAATGGATTTAACATGAAGAGAGATTTGTAAATACCATATGCAATTCGTTTAGCTTGCAAAGCCGCGTTACTGACATGGGGAGACCAGGATAGAGAACGAGAAAATAAAATACCTAGATATTTGTAAGAGGAAACAGCGTTCAAAATAATTCCATTATAATACCATTTTTCATGTTTACTTAGTTTACAACCATTTTTGAATACAACAATCTTTGTTTTGTCCAAGTTGACAATTAGCTGATGGATCTTAGTGAAGCTTTCTAATATATTTATACGTTTTTGTAATCCAAATACAGTGTCAGCAAATAGTACAATGTCATCAGCAAAAAGTAGTAAAAACATTTGTACAACATCGGGGTAGAGCTGTATGCCTGGATAACATTTTGATTCAGTTTCTAAAGCTAATTCATTAATAAAAAAAAGAGAACAACATGGAACTTAAAACACACCCTTGTCGTAAACCCTGTGGGCAGTCAAACACCCGAGAAAGAGAAATATTACGTACACGTCCCTTGACACAATTATAGATAGATGTTAGGGCTTTAAGCATCTTTGGTGATACGCCTTTGAATTTGAGAATTGCCCATAATTTATTCCTATTTATGTAATCAAAAGCCTTCTTATAATCAACAAAGAGAGCGTAAATTTTCCCCTTTTTCTTACATAAATATCGTTGGATAACAGATTGCAAAATGAAAATATTATCAA
Source organism: Steromphala cineraria (assembly GCA_916613615.1). Taxonomy (NCBI): domain Eukaryota; kingdom Metazoa; phylum Mollusca; class Gastropoda; order Trochida; family Trochidae; genus Steromphala; species Steromphala cineraria. Next base: position 6,164,224 of record OU744724.1, on the reverse strand, counting down.
CTGTACTGTAGCCTTCCCTAAAACCAGCTTGAGATTCTACAACCTTATCATAAGTATTTGCCCAAAATGCAAGTCTATTATTAAGTATAGATGTATATAATTCACTAAAAGTACTTAGCAGAGATATACCCCTATAATTGTTTGGATCGTTTCGATCACCTTTCTTAAGTAAAGGTATAATAATTGCGGTGCTCCAACTCTCTGGAAAAGTTGATGACTTAAACATGATATTGAACAATAGTTCCATATAAGTTAACAGAATATCCATGGAATGCTTGAAAAATTCAGGGAGTATATTATCTTCACCAGGTGACTTAGCTGGTTTAAGTTTATGAACAGCATCACAAATTTCCTCTCTGGTAATGGGTGAATCTAATATCGTACATGTTACATCATCAACATCGTAATTAAAATCACATTCATCAGGCACAGTGTTTTCTTGATACAAGTTCTTAAAGTAGGAGAACCATGTTTCAATATTGATATTGTTCTTGGGGGATCTTGGAGTGGTATAGTTCTTAAAAGTATTCCAAAATAGTTTTGAGTTATGAATGTTCTGTAGCAACATGTCCTTTATTAATTCAGTGTAGAGTCTTTTCTTGTTCCTTAAAATATCGTTGTAAATGTTCCTGGAATTAACATAGGACTGTCGGGATGTATCAGATTTATTCCTTCTAAATACTTTTAACAGTCTTTGGGTTTCTAAACGGAGATAATTACATTCACGATCAAACCATGGCTGATTTGATTTGCTTTTGACGTGAATTCGTTTCTTTGTAAAGTCGGCAGCTTTATGCAAGGCCTTTGTGAACTGAATTGTACACTGAATTGTTATTTACAGTAACCAGTTGCTTACATTTTAAGAGAGTCGGCCATTTTCTGTAATATGTCGGAATATATAATGACCTTGTATCATCAAAATATGGACATTTTAATAAGTAATGGTACTCATCGGCTATCGCCAGTGAGTTACAAAGATGACAATTTCTACTCAATTTCGGTATTTCGTTATTAGCGGCCAGTCTCTACTGGTAAATGATGATTCGACGTCCGAAATGACATTATTGGTCGAGAGAAATAGTCTGGTAGTCAACCACGGGAATCTTTTCAAATGTGGTATTCCATTCTTCATTTCTTTCAGTGTTTTATTATTCAGCAAAAGATAACCATTTTAAGATATAGCTACATCATTAATATTAAAAGTAGTGAAAAGCGTTTGATTAGTGAGCTGCTAATACGCGAAGTCTGAAAATAACTTCAATACAAAAATGTATTATATTTCAGGATTAAAGCAACTGCACAGGAAATGATCATTAACAGAGGACAGTACTTACAGCATTGTGGAAGAAATATATATACTAAATGTTTCCTGAAAGCTTGCCTTGTACTCATCGCAACAGAAATATATTGGGATTTTAATCCACCTACCCTGTACGTCGAAGATAAATAATCGTGTTATTATATCAATTGAAAATTTAAGTGATTGTAATGCTACAGTCTGATTAAAATCGACCGTGCTCCGAGGAATAAAATATAAAAAATATTGTCTCTATTGGGGCTCGAACCATTCGGGATATCCTCTCCGAAAGCCGGGCTGGGTGAGGTTCGAACCCCGCTAGAGATAATATTTTTACACTTTTTCCTCGAATCACAGTCAATTTTAATCAGACTGTGGTAATGCTACTGCTTGGTGACGGTAGTATACAGCTGTGTTGCAGTGACTAATAAACAGTAATCACATCGTGATGCAGCAATAAATAATGTTCTTTAATCTGTCGCATTCTAGTTCAATTACAGGACATTGTGTGGAGGTTAATTCACTAACGTTATCGCTTAAATGACATGCTGTATTCAATGGAATGTCATATTATTAATCATTCAGCCATTAAACACAAATTCCCTCAATGTATGAATCAGCTTATTTATAAACAGAATAAAAATTGGTTGAGATAAATGCCAGAAGAATAACCAATGTCTCTACCGCCAATGGCTGAAATATTGCCTAAGCGGCGCTACACAATTATTCACTCACTCAAAATGTTAAAGGTCAAAAAATAAAATAAAAAATGTTTAGGTCTCCTCGCGTAACCCTTTATATGACTGAAGTGCAATCACCGTTGCGGTGCGCATGTTTCTTTTAAAGTCAGAAATCCATCAGAGATATAAGGCGGTATTTGGGTGGATCAACAAAAGGGTGATAACCGAGGCATAAAACCCAAGTGCAGCAGGGATTATTTGGGAAGAAATGGTTTGATAAACAAAACTGAAACTTGAAATATAATAATAGATTATTTCAAATGAAGGCGTAATTTCACTTCGAGTTTTATGATTTAAAGTTGATTGTCCTTATTATTAATAATATTGAAAAAAAATATAGAATACTTATATAGCGCTAACGCCCATAATGAAGTATGCTACCACCCACAGCTCTCTATCAACGTCAGTAATTGTTTCTCTGAAAGGCCCGATGGGATAATGGCATGGCATGGGATGGTGTCCCGGGCGTCCGTCCGTCCGCCCAACCCTCATCCAGAATCATAAGGCACAGAAAGCTGAAACATTGCATACACACTCCTTTACAAGAGATGATTATAGTTGATAATTTGGTGATCCGGTGATCCATAAAAAGGCCACAATCGCCACGGTTTCTTCTCCAGGAGGAGAAGGGCTATGCCCGTAAAACTTATTCCCATCTTCTTTTCAGTGGCAATTGGCCTAGAAAGCTGAAATCTTGTGAACACACTATTTATCTAATTTAGATAATGATTAATTTTATAGATTTGGTAACCCTGTAGCCCCCAAAAAGGCTTGATTAACCTTGGGGTTCTATTCCCTAATTTACTGACTGCAGATTTGGTTACTTTCTTTTTCAGATTGAAGGTCACTCCGTTACATCTTTTAAATTTTCTGTGAATGTTTGATCAATTTCCATTTCTGAATTTATTACCAGTATCTACTAGGGACCACGGCTTAAAAACTTTCTTTTCTTATCCAGAAGCTCAAGGCATAGAATATTGAAATAATTTGTAGTGACTACTAAGTTAATTTGAATTCTAACTTGTACCATGCACCCTTTGGTCCCTAGGCCCCCTACTAACGGGGGACAACATTAGCCACATCCTACAGCAAAATTGAATATGAAGTCTGATGTGCTATAAAGCCAATTGCCTTAGTCTTTTGTATTACTGATGAATACGCCATTCACAAACATACATTACCGAGGAGCAATTATTAGGAGTCAACTTCACAAAACACTCTCAGGAGCGTAATTGAGTTGTTTCCGCTAGGAAACACGGACCACACTGGGCAGAGGCCCCTAGGGAGGACCGGGCTTGGTTTGGTCATGTGGGAGCTTGCATTATCGAAATGAAGGCGTGTCATTTCTACTTATTTATTCAATCGCATAAATCTCTTAATTGTGTTCATAACTACATCAATTCAAATTGTTCTGTTTAGTCAGATGTGTGTTTGACATCAATGGGTATCTGACTGGGCAAAGCCATTAACAATCTGGCAGTATGTGACGTCCACAACTCATCATATCTATATCAGTCTTAATGAATTGACGCTCTACAGCTACTACATCTAAATAACCTAAGGTTCCCACAGGAATTGCGAAGTACTAATGTACTGCAATGTATTATGTATTGCCTCCTGTCCATCAAATCTCAACAATAGAAATATAGTCAATTGCTTTGTTGCTCTCCTGGATTTAAAATACATTAATAGATGTGTTTAAACAAACATGAAACTAACTTTCTGGAGGCAGTTATCCTTATTGATTCCTTTGTTGTTCACAATTGTGTGTATAGCAAGTGACAACGACACTATATCGAAACTTCGCTTACACAGAATAAAGTTGTTCATCCATAAGAATTTTTACCTCGTTGTCAACACTCTAGTCGTCATTATCATTTGCACGAACTTAGTGTCAGCAGCTCAAAGAGAAGGTTTTTGGTTGAAGTTTTGTTCCTACCCACATTCATTTCTGACAATTGGCTACTGAAACTAATTAAACTTATTTTAGATTTTGATTTATATAGAGATTTTGGAATTTTGAATCACATTTTATTCAGAAGGTCTTCATCAACTTTGTAACTACCAGAGATATCACATTTAAAGAGATAAAGTCACCAAAGATAAGATCGCAATGTTTTGAATTTGAGCCATCTGACATCATGTGACTTTCATTTTCAACTCCTGCCTTGTTTTTGACAACCAAGAGTAAAACAGACAATGCGTTACGAGTAGAATTTGATTTCAATATGTCAATAAGATTGTTTATTTAATAAAATGCTTAACTGTAATCATGCGCTGAAACATTAAGTATATAGGAGACACTAAACAAATGTTGCTTAGATTCTTTTGAGTAGTATATTTGTCCATCCTAGTACAGTTGAACATAAGATAACAAAGTTTGAAGCGTACTTTCAAAGTATCAATAACTTGAGAGATTTCGAAAATTAAAAGCACAAAAATATTTTTTCAGGATTTTCTTGTCCTTGTTAGATCTTTTTACTCTGTCCGAGATGTCTTCAACCTGTCTACTACTACTACTATTACTACTAATAATTATTTGTATAGCACCAATATCCTGTTCAGAGAGCTCTGCTCAAAGGCACTTTGGTTTTCCCTGGAACATTGGATAGCAGTCTTCATGACACATGCTTTATCATCTCAACTCCTGGGGGAGCACACAACACGTGCAGTCATGTGACGCACAGAGTTAATATCACTCTCAGTTCTTACGAGGTACCCTTTTACAGCTATGTGGACTGGGACACATAGTCACAGTATCTTGTCCAAGTCTACTGCACGTTGCCGTATCGCATCTAATAATAATAATAATGTGCATACTTATATTGCGCCTTTTCCACGTCCTAAGACATGCTCAAAGCGCTACATTCTTACACCGAAGGAGTGTACTTTCACAGCTGCTACTAAGCGCTAATCACGACCATGTAGGTCAGGACATCCAATTTTCAGGTACCCATTTTAACAGCTGGGTGGACTGAGTACAATGTGGATGAAGTGCCTTGCCCAGGGACACAACAAAGGATGAGACCCAAGTCACATATTTTTGGTGTCTCCACCGGGATTCGAACCCGGGTCTCCAGCGTGAGAGGCCAGCATGCTAACAACTACACCACTGTGCTCCACAGGTGTAGGTGTCTGCCTTTCATGTTGCCACCATCTGGTCACTTACCAACGGATTCCTGGGTTCTTTGAAGTGCACAGGGTTGTGTACTGTACACTAGGGGTTGTGACAACACTGAAAGAGTCTGCACAGAAAGTTGACTCCAAGGTTTTTACACCCGGGCACAGGTGGGACTCGAACCTGGAACGTCATTCTTGCAAGCGTGGCGCTTTTGCAGACTATTGCCAGCTTCCTCAGAAATATAGCATTTCAAATTTGGTTGCATACGTCGGGCTATAAATACCTATGGTGAGCACGAAAGACAGATTTTGTTTTCATATATTTTCATTTTTATTGAATTATTGTCCTTGTTCTGGCTGGGAATGTTGATGACAATGTATTGTTTCCTCTAATGTATAAAGGCCTCTCACTCAAAACTCAGATCATAGGCTTCCTTGCAGCACAGATTTCTACTAGGCTATTGACAACTATATCTCTCCCTTTTAACTATGCTTTGGAAAAATAAATGAAGCATAAGTTTCATTTGAAATTTTATTCCAAAATGAATTCAGATTTAAAACACATCTTTGGTTGTAAAACCATGTAATATGTCAATGAAGTGAACAGAGATGTTTTACAGATGAGATAATTATTACCAAATGAAAGTTATAAAAATATATCATAACTAACATGACAATTACCAAATATGTAAACCATAATACTATTTCTACATGCCCACTTATTAGCATCATATCAATATATAAACTTTGACAATTGCTACATTAAAAACAATTGAAGTCGTTTACAAAATGATAAAAAAATTTTTTTGTATAAATCTGTGATAAAAGTTATAAGATAACATTTATAAGTTAAGATTCATATAATAAGGTAAGTTAAAATGTAAAATACAGAAATTATGAATTATGATTAAGATGATTGATAATTCAGAAATATAGATGTATATCACTGACATATGTACATGGTAAGGAAGAGTGTATTACATACATATATTTCAGCTCACTTTCCAACAGTAACAATTCATACACTATGCACTCGCCCATAAATGCTCACAAATGTAATACATTGTTGTAATTGTACAATATGTCCTTCACATTTATATATATATAAACATAAACGTATGCTTCAACATCATGCAAATGATTTTAAAACTCACCAAAACCTTTAAAATTTTAATTGTGTAAAAATAATAAACAAATTACCAAAACACCAATTTGTTCTTGCAGTGCAGCCTACAACTTTGAAATACAGTAACAAAATAGGTTCAATCTGCACTTTGTCTGTCAATGATTTATAAACTTACCAGAGAAAAATACCAGAGATATAAAGCATGATCATGTTGGTTGTTATTTGTTTGTTACATGATATTGAAAACAATAAATATTTCAATAGCAAATGTAACTTTGTAAATTATTATAACTCTACAGCAGTATGTTAAGTTTTATATTTAAAGCAATCTTGGCAATGCTATTTTGATAAGGAATAGGACACTCAATTCAATTTCTGGGACTAATCTCATTTATCTGCCTCCACCCTAAGATTTGTTTCTGTCGTGTACACTACGTCAAAAAAATGAAGTCCATCTGGCCTAATTTCAAGTACATGAAACATGACAAGTCTGTAATCTAGCTTTTACCTACATAATACTGGCATGTTAAGTTTAGAAGTATACTGTTGATAAAGATGTTTGGCACTGAAAGACATTATAAATGAAGTAAGAAATGCTTCATACATGTACATGTCAGTTTTGTACACAAACAAATCCTAAAACCTTCATCAAATTTTAAGTTTGATGCTCTTAAAATATATATTCTTTCACCTTAAGATAATAAAAATCAGTATAACTAAAAATGGAAAAACATCTGTCTTTCCTGCTCTTTGATTAAACTTATATTGTATGACTACAACAATCCTTGTTTTTTAAAACAATGCCACTTTAACTTAAAAGATACAGCACCTAGATTTTCGAAGCTCTCTTAGTGCTAAGATAGTTGTAGGTACCTTATATTAATATTGGCTTACGACTATCTTAGCGCTCAGAGATCTTCGAAAATCTAGGCCCTGATCCTCAAAATGCCATTTATTCCTGACTATAAATCATTACCTGATATAACATTAAAATACTAAGTCAAACTTCAATATCTAAATTTGATCCGTGACCATATTTTTGCTTCATCTTGTCTTCATTCTTCAGTTTAGTTTTCTCTGTCCTTGTGTGCCACACCAGTATCTGCAGTCAGAAACAGAGTAAGTGAACTTCTATTGGAGAGATATCATTTGGGGTTTTACTCACTTAATGAATCTGTATTAAAAAAAATTTGTTATAGTATTTCATAGTCTAAAATCTTGAATATTGATGTAAGTTACTGATAACCACTTCCAATATGTTTAAAGCATGTACTTATTGAGAGCGATGTTACATGCATTAATTGAATGTACTCCCCGGTACTGTGCTTCTACTCTAAGTCTTATATATACATACTGTATATACTGAATATACAAATTTGACAATCAAACAGTCTCTTGAACTGCTTGAGTGCCTTTGAGCAGTTGTAAGGTGATAAGGTACATTTGAGAAATCTAAAACTTCCTTTTTCACACAATTGCTTTATTTTGGAAACGATCCTAACATTTTACTACCCATGGGCTGAAAAATAAGTAGCGACATATTTTCAATATGAGCACATGTGCTCAAATATCACTTTACCTTTTACCTTTAGCAGGGTAAGTTACCATATTTTTTATTGTCGGTGACGTCATAAAAATCCTTGTTCATAATGAAACTGTAGAAGGGTGTCGCAAGGGAACCAGACCATTTACAGATATTTCAAATGAACTTAAATAGAATAAAACTGGGGGAAAATGGGGAAATGTTTAATTTGTCTTTTACAAAACTCATTCAAATCTGTGATAACATTCACTCTTGCTTGGGTATTACAGAAATATTCACTGACTTCTTAAAGTCATAATACACAATTCCTATATATCACTATGTGCATATATAGAGAATCTCACCCAAGTGTCTGCTGATATCAAATATATCAACACAAGTTGATAAAAGTATCAAATATCCGAGGCTTGCCGAGGATATTTTACTTTTATCAACGAGTGTTGATATATTTGATATCAGAGGACACGAGGGTGAGATTCTATTTATCATCCAAAATCATTTTTTATCACATTAACATGAAAAATGTACATCTTTGAACAGTGCATAGCCCTCCAACTCCTAAACCAGTGATGTCATACCATTGTGACGTCATCATGTAAATGATGTCATAGCATTGTTACGTCGTTGTGTTTATGACATTATAGCATTGTGACATCATTACTGATGATGTGACAAAACGTTTGTGATGTCATGTATTTTCTGATTACAGGGCATTGTTCAAAATCTACTGTCAAAGCGATATCTCCTAGGAGATATCTCTTGATCTTTCACAAGCGATATCTCCTGTGGAACACAGTTTTGGATGATAAATGTGTTTTGTCCAACAGTTAAGCAAACCTTGGAGCAATTGTCCGCCAAGGGCTCCAGATCGTCCAGAGTGATGCCCAGCCCGGTGAGGAGAGTGGACTCCTGGTAGCCTCGCTTCACGTTGTTGCTGAACCCGGCCTCCGGGAAGTCAAACAGCAGCTGAAGGTTGACAGCAAACCCTGCCATGTCCATCGCAAACAGGCGGTCAGGCTTCCAGAACGTGAACCATCCAGTCACCTGGTGACACAACAGTGCTTAATCTATCAGGGTATTTCTGCCATCTCCTTAGGTCCCTTGTTACCCCTGTCCATATTACAGTACTTCTTTGAGAGGCATTAAGAAGTTGTATCATCATCATTGTCAATATTTTGTTAAGGTGACGACAATATTTCCAGCAAAATTGGTAGTTTCCAGATAAAAAGGTTTACTGAGTTTGATGTATTTAACTTTAGTCTCCTTGCAAAATGACATTATTACAGTGATAAGAGGGAAATCTGTAAAGGGTAGCAGGGAATTATATAACCATTGTGGATAAAAATACAGTGATAAAATGATACATGAGAACAATTGTTTTTAACTATGCATATAGAATAAAGAGTTGAAAACCTACTTTTCCATTTTTCACAAGTGGAGTCTCATATCGGAGTGCTCCAACCAATCCCACAGGCCAGACTGACACCTTCTCTGTACGTCACATCTGAAGACAAAAATACAGTGAGCATCACAACATAGTGAGCATCACAACACACAGTTAGAATCACAACATTACATAGTATCAACAGTTTCAGTCGCATATCATAAACCCTCTTTCCATGCAAGGCATAACATGCACTAGTTTAAATCACTGGATTAAATCAGCCTCACTGCATTTCATCACTGATTGTAATATGACTTTGGTAAATAGTAATACTTGATTCTGATTTGCTGATTATCAAACCCCCTAAGCTGAATGAGGGTTTTGATTTTGAACAACAATGAATCCCTGAAAATTTACAAATACAACTATTCATCTTCTTATTCTACAACAGAGACCTTCACTTTCAGTCCTTATCACTAGTCCAATCAGGAGAATGATGAGGGGCTGCATTTTAACAAAATTGACTTGCTGAGTTAAGGGACTCGCTACCATAAAGTATCGGGAGTCCAAGCAGATATAAGTGACTCCCTCAATACCAAGGGAGCAAGCAAATAGGACAACAAAAATACCTTGCATCCCACCACTCACAGCTTAAATCATCCTATTAGTACTTTCCAATTCTTAAGTGTATTTGATTTTGGACTCGAGAGTAAAATTAACATTGAACAATTATGTGTTGTGTAATGCAGCAAGGTTTAACAAAACTTATCAAAGAGACTATCAAGAGTTATGCCTTGTGGGGAAATAGCATAAAAAGATTACCTGCATAGTTTTCGGAATACAGATGGTGACCTCAATTTAGGTCAATTGCTCTTTCCAATTTGAAAACAAAATCTTCTTTATGGCATATTTATGTTACAAAATGTTGTTATTTATTAACAAATTAACAAAACCTTACCAAGGTAAAGTTAACACTTGAGAGATATGTCCCAATTCATACCTTTCAAAAGCTGCAATCATAACAAAATGTTAAACACTTAAAAATTTTATGAAGAACGATTATTTACATTATAAAGAAAACTGAATTATTAAAACTTCATCCTTACCTCAGCAAAAATTTGTAAATCATAAGTATTATCATCATCAGCAAAATAAACAACTCCAGGTTGTTTTGACGGGTTTTGATTTTTTCGTATCCATGACAAGGCTAAATTTCTTTGTAAAACACCTCTGGGTTTCAACCAGTTAGGATCATCAGGTTTTAATTTCACTTCTTTTGGAGTCAATATATTCAAATGAGTAAAAGAGATTCCACACGAGCTTAAAAATCTAGTCATAAGGTTAGTCTTCACATCAGAATCTTCCACTATAATCCAGTGAAAGTTTGGCAAATGTAGAAATGTTTGAGCTAATCTTGTCAGCTCTGCTTTTTGTTCCATCCGAGAGTAAGTCGGAGTGATGGCGTATATCACAGGCAGGGACTTGTCAAACACCTTGTTGTTCTTGCCTCGCACTTCAAGATGAAGAATCATCTCCTGAACCTTCTTCTGTTCTCAACCGCTTGCTCAATCTCCTTGTCCTTTTGAGAGATTTGTTCCCTGCACCTCAACACAAGAGTCTCCAGTTTCCTCTAACTCTAGCTCGGACACCACACACCTGCAAACAATCGCCGCAATCTAAACCTCTACATGCAAAACCTGACATCAAGCAAAATTAACATAACTGTGACACATTTTAGTGTAGAAATAGTTTATGAAATAAGGCTAATGTACCAGCACACCCTTGTAATATTCTGGATTGCTGACTTTTCAAGCTTTTCCTATTGGTTTGCAATCACACTATAAGTGATAAATTTACAACCCCCAGGCCTGCATCGTATACTTTTAAAATTCAATCATAAAAAAAATAATTCGGAAAGGATGCAGAAGCTTATGCTTGTACTTCAGTAAATTTACATGAATTGACATGAAAATATTTGGATTTTCTTTCCTGCTACATATGTAATTAAGGTCATCTTGTGCCTGTAGGTCTATCTCCACAACTAACCCTAACATTCAACTGCAATCCATCCTGCGATGTCATACACAGTATTTTAAATCTGCCGCAGAGCAGGATGCTTGCCTGGTTTTACCATTATAACTTAATGATACTCTTACCAGAGCGTCTTCCTAAGCAATGTGTGCACACAACTACTTTTTATAGTGTGTTTTGTGTATAAAAGTCAATGTCTTTATCTTGAGAAATGATAAATAAGTTGGTTAGGGACAATATTTATTTCATATTCTGATGAAAATGTACAACTGTTGAGGTTCTACTTTTTCATACTGAATGAAAACCAACTTCTGTACTGTAGTCTGTAGTCAAAAGCAAACTCTTAAATCATTGAAACATACATATAAATTATATATTTGAGAGATGGGAAATCTAGTTATAGACAGTCTAAATGAATGTAAAGAGACACTCCATAGTTCTCTCCTGGTTCCTCATTCTTTCGTCGTGCTTTGTTCCGCATCCCAAAATTCATCCTTTCTATGATCTGTCTCTGTCAGACATTAATAGGAACAATTTGACACTGTGCGTACCTGTCGATTGTCAACTTGAATACAACTCGATGTGTAAGGCTGTCATCTGTGGTTACAATGTTACAAGGGAGGTAACTCTAATTTGAAATGACTCCTGGCTGGTTTTTCCTCTTCTCGACTCGACGCGGGCAAGTCTAGAATCTCAGGCACGGATTTTCGCGCTCAATTGGCTCTTTTAGGGCACACACATTATTAAAGCCTATTACATTACACCTTTTGGTTTTCTTTTAATGTAATAAATTACCTAACAATACTGGCTTGCAATCAATGATTTAAAAGTCAGGACGATCAAAGTTACTGATATATATTTTATATATCCTTGTGTATTCAGTAATGGGTTTTCAGTCAGATAAGGAATAATGACCTGTTTTTGAAAAATTACCACATGCATTGATGAGAAATTACTCTTAATCATTTATCGCTAAATTATCTTATAGAAAATTTTTTGAAACCCGTTTTGTATTTAACATTTGTAGCCTACAATAAAGAATTCTTTAACAAAACTTTTAAGTAATCGTGACTCTGGAAGAAGTGGCATGTGTTTTCAGTCACTTTCTTGAAAATTGAACCCCTGCTATTTCGAATACCGTACATGTATACAGGACAGTTTTTCAAAGTTTGTGTTCCATAATGACACAGAAAGTTGAAAGTCTGACTAAAACTATTTGATTGATTTTTAAAGTAAATATTGTTTGAAATAAAAATAACTTTTATTCATCATATTTCATAATGAAAAATCGAAAAAACCCGAAAGACATGGTTTTAGAGGGTGACCTAACTATTTCTCCCAAAGAAATATAATCTTAGGTGCTTTGATAAATGCTTCTCTTAGAGTTAGTCCATATTTTCTTAACATGCATTGTGCACTTTAGGAAAATCATTTAAAACAACTGACATAACTTTTAATGTTTTGAAAATAAATTTGATAAGAAATAACACTGAAAACGATAAAAATATTTTTTCTTAAAATGGCAAGTGACAATAAATATTATCACTTAATGTAAAGAACAATAGGTAATTAGCTGGTAAGTTATGAGGGCATGGTTTGAAAATAAAATGAACATGAAAATGAATTGTTGAAAACGTCTGTGTTGCTTCTAAATTACCTTTGATCTTGTAACTGATTACAAGGATGAAGAGAAGTATTTATAAAGGTAGGGATATATAGCTATCATGCACATCACTGATTACTCAACTTACTGGGTCCCGTGGGTCTTTTCATTTCATTTCGGTACAATTGAAGTAATGTGTACACAAACTGAAGAAAAACGTGAAACTTAACTTAACTTTCAATTGACAATTGATATTTATGAGACAAAGAAAGAAATGTGTTCAACAGAAGTGTCCCTAGTATCGGGGTAATTAGAATTTAGAAATTGGTGAATTACTCCTTGTTCATAAAATCCAATAAAGTAAAATCACATATTCTAAATGAATTAAATAGCTATTTTGAGAAGATATAACATTTCTTTTAATTTACAGTTTAGGCACTGCTAGCACTATTCCATAATATCAAGTTTATCAAAATATGAATATTGCCGTTATTGTAAACGCCAATCCAAACCAATGAGTCATTGATTCTAGAATACATTCATAATTTCAATATAAAGAACACGGTATATTATTTGAATATGGGTTGCTGGTATGAGTGCCTGATATTGATTATCTGTGATATAGGCCACAGTGTGCGCCGAGTGTTTTTAACATTTGGTAAATATCACCCCAACAACTCATATAATGTATCTTTGAAAACCAGGCTGACATACAATAATTATTGTATTGTTAATCTAATATTTACATCATAAGATCGTTGACTGAAAGCAGTCATAAAAAATATCACTAGATTCTCATTCCTATTTGTGGGCTAAAGTTAAAAAATAATATCCATTGATTATTGTGTTTAAGTCTGTATTACAGTTCAAAGCCTCAAATACATGTGAATGTGCGTCTTCTCAATATATACAAAAAGATAAAAGTATTGCAACATCTGCTATTTCATTGATTGCATTTTATGAACTAATATGTATTCGATTTGTAAGTATCTTTTTCATATCCAAGTGTTTATGTTAGGAAAATTGATGTCTCTGAAAACCAACAAACTTCAGTTACCATCTCAGAAATTCATTGTATAAGTCATGGACGTAAACCTTGTTAACAGCCATAAATTCAAAAGTTTTGGTGTAACAGCGATATTATATAATCGAGGTGAATGTCGACATGTGCTGTAAGAGAGTCTGAATGCTGAAACAAACAAGTCAGCATTTGTATAACAAATGAGTCTTAAGGCCTTCTTTTACCAGGTACATTATATTATATAGAGTTCCTGCTTTTTCTGAACAGGCCACAGAGTCGTCTCCAAGGCTGTTTGGTCCGGACCCGTTCCGATTGGGTTATGCATTTGTAAGTAGAGCTCTGAATCTGGAAAACCTCATGGTGCAGATTCGGCCGAACAAACGAAGAAATCAGGGATAAAACTCAATTTAAAAAAAAAAACCAAATCTTTCAACTTCAGTAGACACATTGACAAACTCATAAATTTTGAGTGATGGTGGGTCCGACTTGAGTTTTTCTGAGAGAAATTTACTTTTAGTACTACTGCCAGCTTAAATAAACTCTCAGTAAATATGCACCTGGAAAAGTATTGCAACACCTGCTTTCTCCATTCTCTCCCCACAGAGGCAGATCAAGTCATGTTGATTTAGCCTCTGTTCTATTACGACGAGTTTATGGGATAGGATGGGAGATGCCTGATTGGAGGCAATCAAACTTAGTTGTGCAATCAGCGACGCTGTTCTTAAATCGTGATTTTGGCTACTGAAACAAGGCAAAGGCATTGTGATATTAACCACGCTTTCCATGCGAGAAGCCTTGTCATTTGATAAAGAAATTCAAATGTATTGAGATGAAAGTTTTATCCGCCATAGGAAACTGCCGGAACCCACGGATTTCCGCGTAATAGAACAGAGGCTAAATCAACATGACTTGATCTGCCTCTGTGGGGAGAGAATGGCTTTCCTCAGAAATTGTTTAATTTTTAGCTCATCCGGCCTATAAGGACTGATGGGCTTAAGGCATGGCATGATGTCCGTCCGTAAGCTTGTACATTTTTTACTTCTTCTCCAGAAGCGTAATGCTTAAAAGGCTGAAACTTTCTCTATAGACTCCTTGACTAGTGTAGATGAGAACTTAAAGCTACGATGGCCACGTGGCCCGGGCCGGCCCGTAATGGTAATATGTGGCCCCGTAATAATGGCTACATGTTCCACACCCTTGAACTTGTTTTCATCTACTTCTCCAGAGGCATAAGGCCTAGAAAGTTGAAATCTTGTGTACAGACTTCTTGACCTGTAAAGTTTTTAATTTACAGTTTTGGTGACCCTATGGTCCATATCAAGAGCTTGGTGAACATTTAGATCGTATTCCCCTAAAGGGGGTCTCCAACTTCAATTTTTCACTTCCAGTGTTTTATTATCGAGGCCCCGAGAGGGTCGTAAATCTCGATCAGCGCGCTGCCTACTCTGCGCTATTTTAACTGCTCAGCAACCTAGTCTAGCATGGTATGGGGAACCAGCGGTTTCGTAGAGACCGATTTTTCAGGGAAAAAAGCTTCGTAGAGGTCTTCAAATTTTCATTTAATATTGTGAATATATATTATATACTTTGATGTAATATTTACAAAGTATCTACTCAGTTTATTTATACAAGACATTACATCGATCGTAGTAATACATTGGATGTACAATTACTCTCCTATGAATATGTATACTATCATTTACAATGATAATTTATTGCTTTTATGAACTTATTTCACAATTTGTCACTCTATACGAAACTGTTTTTCATCACGAACCTGTAAAAATCCCATCTACGAACCCGTTTCCTCTACGAATAAACCTACTTAAAGGTATGGTTGCTTCTCTTATATCTTATCATATATTTGTACGAAATATTGAATGAGGGGGGGGGGGGGAATTTCCTTAACTCGTATGAACAAGAAAAAAACATACCGTCTAGAAGTATCCATGTATAGGATCCGCTGCATTTGTTAACATCATACATGCTCCATCAAGGTTTAACATATAGTGATGAAGGGGAGTCCTATGAAGTAAATTTACATTCTTTTTCTTCTTTTCATTGGTCGGATTATATTCTTCAATATCATTGGTTAACATTTTGTCTGCAGAGAGGTGCCAGGACAATTGGCGGTCACTGCCATGTACGAATACGTTAGTCACTAGTCTAGACATTCGGTCTGCAGTAAGATACCAAGACAGTCGGCGGTCACTGTTATGTACAAATTCGTTGGTCACTAGGCCAGACAATCTGTCGCCTATTGTGATGACAAGTTAGTTAGTGCCCGGACAGTTATGTCACTGTTTACGTCATACGACTAGACATTTCGCACTTTCATTGCTATAGATACACAACTTATAAAATGACAGGTGTCTGGTCGTAATAAAAGAAAATTACAAAGATAGATAAGGTGGTACTAACGATATGTATATTTTATCTATGTATTGGTTGTGTACAGTGATTACAAATATCAGCGATGTATTTTATTATCCTCACAATTAAACAAGTAAAAATAATCCTGTTTATTTCACTGCCTGAAATCCGAGGAGACATTACTGTTTATGATAGAAAGATGATAAATATTTGATCTATTTGAAACATTTAGACAAAGATTAAATCTTAACTCAATTTAACAACAGCAACGCACATTCATAAAAACATCTTTATGAAAGGTTATAATCGGTGTTCGGTAAAAAAGTCCCGGTAAAAAGTCCTAATTTTGCCTAGGAAAAAAGTCCTATTTGTAAAACCCAAAGATTTGATTAAAAAGTTTATTTACATGTACTTTGTATATGATTCAACATACATTATGATATCGTGATATTTGTGACATTTCTGAATCACATTAATATTTCAACATCACATCAACAAATTTATCTTTGAACCAATCGATGGTTCGCCAGGCACTTTGGTGGTGGTGCCCAACCAAGTTGAAGAACTTGGTGTTCCACCGTTCGCAAACATTGTTAGTTCTCGCATCTCCTGATAGAGTAGCCTTCTTTGATTAACTCAGCTAAACTCACATGACAATGCAGAACTGCTTTGATCCAGTCAGCTAACACACATTCAAGTCGTTGAGTTCTTCAATACAATTATAAGCTCTCAATTTTAATCCTTAATTAGTTATCGTAACATCCTTCTTGGATAAATTTAATAATTTAATCCATGTATTTAAAGTCATTATACATAAACACTTCATACTTTCTTTACAATATCAATTGCAAAGATTACTTTCTCAGTTAAAACAAACATAGTTTTCAATTATTAATACTCAAGGATGCATTCTTTACAAAAACTTTGATGTCAAGATCAATGTAATCTGTTTTTACGTTAAAGGATTTTTTTTCTGGTACTTTTTTACCTATAATCTTATAATCAACCTTTTATCCTCAACGGACATTTTTCATCGACTTGGCATGTGATATTGAACTCTAAAAATTTGTCATTACCTCATGATAAACTCACGAAGATATATGAGGGAATGTTTTAATTTTTGGTACGTAATAAGTTTGCAGATGTTGCTGGGTATGCCTAGTATTGAAGTTTGATTTGACATAAGGATGATTTTATTCGGCAACTATCTATCTGACTATCTTGGAAAACAATAACATTTAACTATTACACAAATTTATCAACAAGAGTAATATACTCTCTTGACTTAACTTTGATTTATTTTTTTATCTGAGGCTGCAGCCAGAAAATTAGAACATTGCCGTAGGATAATAGCTATTTATTCTGCTATCTTAAAAAACTACACAATTGAACGGGTGCGCTCACATGTAAGAAGAGGATTCTGCCAGTTCAAAACAAGTATATTTTGTTGAAGTTATTCAAGACGGATTATTATTCTAAAATGAGTGATCTCTTTAAAAACTATTTTTCAGATTGTTACCTATGTACGGATTGTGTTCATCGATATGATGTTATTATCCGCAAATTATCTTTGTTTTCTGAAGGACACGCATTTGAATAAGCCTATTGGTTGTTTGCGTATCCTTTTTCATGTATGATTAACATTACTTCTTTTCCTGTTACTTTTTTTCCGATCACCTTAACATGCATATATATGTTTAAACCAACTTATTCAATACTGTACTGTTGTGATGTTACTTAAGCATAAATAAAGATTGTATAAAACATTTTGGTTACAAAACTATACTATACAGAATTTTAAAATCTGAAGCTACACGACAATGAGTGTTAATTTTGTTTCATCTGATAAAACATGATTGTTCAATTCTATTCCGCTGGGTCATTTTAGATGCGAAAACATTTCTCTAAGACAAAACAGCTCATTGCTCGATAGATTCAGATTCAGATTTTTTTATTACCTTTATCTTTACAGATAATTGGGGCACAAAACAATAACGGTATTGGTATAGGGATAGGAACAAGATAATGATTCAGCCAATCAACGACCGCATGTCATAAAGGGGAATTCGTTTGGCCGGCGCCCAGTCCGTGTCACGTGACCTCTTTCCTCGGCTATGGCATTACGTAACTGCTGGTCAATTAGGTGTGAAAGCCTTGAAGTACTAGTTCCCCTTTAATTCTCACCTGTATTCAACACATATTTTTATTGGTTATAAAATATGCAATTTCAACTTATTTCCTGTAATAGAGTTTCTCATAAATCGCTGAGCGATTGGTTGTTAAAAACAAGTTAGAAAACTAAGTAATATTCTGTCTGTCTGTCTGTCCAGACCATAGATGATCCGTACCTCCATACACCCATTCTTCTCAGTGGCGTCCAGTAGCGGGATCCAGGCAGCGGGCTGCAGCACCTTGTACGAGTCGTTATCCAGGTAGGCGATATCTGGGGAGGAAAAACCTGTTAGTTGCATGGCTATTTATCGTAAATAAGAATCAGTTACCCACAATAGTGTATTGAAAAGTGTTTATATAGTACAAAGTAATAACAACGTTTTTTGGCTGTATATCAATGTGAATGTAGAATACATTGTATAATGGCCCTATATACTGAAACTTCTTTGAGTAGTTTTTTTGTTAATCACTGTGTCGTCAGCCCAGAGCTTCTACCACTTCTACATGTTCAAGTGGTTTACATCTTCCTTGCTGTATTTTCTTTAAAAAGCAGTGACTTTAGTTTCCTCAATCTTAAAACGCTCTCCAAAAACAGTTTACCTTGATGCCAAGGAACCGTCGTAGCCTCGTTCTTTGGGATCTTTGTGCGCAGGTTCCAGACCGGATGTCCCTGAATGTTTGGACCAATCAGCAGCTCCACAACATTAAGGAGTCGTTCATTGGTCCATATGTCCTTGTATTCCTGCGAATATATAGTATTCACTTTACGACAAATAATACGGCACAGTCAGATACGATGATAAAACAGAGATGAGAAATTGGTAAATGCCCCTCAAAGGATTCCGATTTCAGAAGGGGTTTTACAGGGATGTGTTTCACAAGAATAAGGACGCTAGTAAGTGGTTGGTCTGATTGCAGCTGCGTGACCGCGTTGTGGAAATGAAATGAAATCAAACCTACCTGAAGAAGTTTCCCCTGTTTCATGAGTAGGATCGTCGCGCCTGGGAACTCGTTCTCAATGAAGGTGAGTCTCTCGAACAACCCCTTGTCTTCGTACAAATCTGAGGAGGATACAAAACATGTCTGACCAGCATGTAGAATGATAATTACGTGAATCATTTGAATCACATGACTAGGAGGAAACTGTGATTCGGGGTGACCACACAAGCAGGCCTCTAGCACCAATTTCAGAAATATTCAAGACGTTCAAGAAAAGAGTATAACTTTCATTTGTTTTGCTTTTAGTGATTTTTGCGAAAATGACCTGAAATTATGATCATGGCCTGATTGTGTAAAACATCTTACTCTGTATTTTGCCGCTTCTATGCAGCTGTTTGGCGAATCCATCCACGAGTCTGACTACAGCGTCCCTGCATGGCTGTAGCTCTTCCGGTGAGAAGAACTTGTCAATAACTACGTAACCCTGGAGACAGTAATAATAGACCGATAGAAAACAATATCCATAGCATCGTTACAATGGTTGAAGTTATCAATAAAATCATAAGATCCTTGTGGATTAAACATATCTTCAAGGCAACATTGAAATTTTCAACACTCTAAACCTTTGTAAGAAAACACGTTACAATAAACACCGATTTAAGAATTAATGCCCAACTAAAAATGTTTTCGATAAACTAATAAGACTTGCTGATCAATTCAAAATGTTTGTTACTCCACAAATCAGTGCTTTTTCAGCAAACGACATGATCCATAGACATAGATCGAGCACCTGGCCCTACTCTTACTCGTTGAAAAGCTGGCCAAGATGCTGGTCTGTAAATTGATGGCCTGTGAAGTTCAAATATGTAAAGTATACAAGAGTACAATAGGATACGAAATTAGTGGAGTTGTTTTCTTATCATAATCAGTGAAAATACTGATCACGGGCACTTATCAAAGCCTCACATCTTGGAAGAACTGTTTGATCTGCGCCTCGCTGAGCTGTCCTGGTTTGCTCTGAGCGGGTGGAGGGGGGACGGTGTTGAACGGTTCAGGGAACGCCTCGTCCGTCCACCCGGGGTAGATCGTCGCAGCCATCTTGGAATTGCAAAGTACGTATAAATTCTTCACTTTGCATAATATAAGTATATCCATTATCAGAGATCAATCTTTAATATCCATATGAACCTTGTCTCTGTGTAGTTTGGTCTCGACATGAACCTTAGTGAATACAAATATTGTTGGTAGCCACTTTAGTTATGTTGTTTTTAAGAATTGCCTTTGACTTCATTTTGTAACAGGATAAAAATATATACGTTTTTCTTAGTTATTTCATTTAGTGATGGACAGGTTACAATTCTCAATGAAAAACATGTATTGGATGATCACTGATGTCTTGTTTAAAACATTATTTTAATAGGGCATTTCACTGAAAATCTTAATGTTTTCACTCTTGTACATAGCCGATACATGGCCAAACAGAATGAAGATTTATTAAATGAACCTTATCCAAAATAATTATCAGATAGAGCAAAAACGGTATTCCTAATTTCAGGTTAATAGGTTATAATTTACCAATCGGAGAAAAAAGGGATGTTAAGGAATACAAAATTGCTATTTGATGTTACCTAATTAGCTGATGTCATAAAATAGCCAGGTGTTGATGATTGTGCATTATATAACCTACCTACTATAGTCATCATTTGATATCATCTAATTAGGAAACAGACAGGAAATACGATAGACAGTAAAGTAATTGTGTAATAAGTGAGTATCTGATCTAAAGAAAGTAAGTAACACCTGCAGACCAATGTCATTGTTAATTCAACCTTTTTACACAACGTTCAAATCTAAATGTGAGCATTGTATATTCGGATTATCACCATAAATCAGCTCAATACTTTCTGCTATGTTTTATATTTTACTAATCTCCCTTTTCTCTGCATGCCATGTGAAAATGCGAGCTCGAAGCAGAAAATCGGTGTAGTGATCGGAACACGTGAGTTCGATGTAGATTGTCACATTGCTCTGTTTGACCTAACACAGCGGGTCAATTTGGCGTGAAACAATCAATATGATGGGAATTTGTCTACGGAGACTTCATCAGGAGATATTCTAGGACAGTTGACAGCAACACAATGATATAGCATACTGTTAATCGCTTTGAAAAGGCAGAACTGCGGATTTCGCCTATCATTTTCCATATAAGCAGACAAACGCTTCGCCTACTGCCACGTCACTTCCGGTATCCCCTGCCCCTGGCCTCTCAGCCTTGTTTTGGTTTGTCGCTGGACGGCGACAAGCAGACGCCTTGTTACGCAATGTTTACTTAGCTGTAGCTTCATTGAGAAACTGTGTATCGTTGCTGTTTTGGCCTAATATTTATGTTATATAGTTATTTGACCAATATCTTTTGAAAAATATATTTAAAAAAGGTTATGCAGCCCTTCTTTAATATCAAATGTATAGAGGCTTGTGATATTTCTTAATCAAGGGGCAAGAAAGCTCAAATCTGTTGAAATATATCAAAATGTTTCTAAGAAATAATTGATTTTAAGTTACTCTTCTAGCAAAAATGTGTTTCTGGGTCACACCTTCGTTACACTGATACTATTATCATGGGTCGTTCGGGTCAAGGTTGTTTTTATAATAATAGGCCTCGTTCATATGTACACGAATCTATTATGTGAGCAAAAAGTTAACGTGAGTGAATGCACTCACGTCAATACAAATAAATCAACAGCAAATCGACATGTTGTCTTCGCAAGAAATATGTAAACAACTCACAACATATACTGAATTTTCACCTTTTGTTAAAATAACGAAAGAATGAGATATTCTGCATTGAGAATATGAAAAAAAGCAATAATGTGAGCTAGCAGTATGACCAACTGACTTATGTTTAAAAAAAATTATACATGTACATGTACTACAACACGATTAATTATTAAACCACCAATCGACATGTCGAGGGTATACAGTATTTCCAACGATGCATATACATAGTTCTTACATGAGATCAGTTTTTGTCCGGTCAGTTGCAGAAAAAAACAATCATTAATTTTTTTCCAAATTACTATTTCGGGTCAAATGCTGCGTTATAGATATAGTCGGATAACGAGACGTCTAAACAGTAATATAATGTGTTAACAACGTTTTTTTGCAATACGCACAACATTGTGTCGTAATATAAAGGTACCCTCCATTTTCCATATTGACTTATATCTTATCTTTAATTCATATTATTTACTTCTAATATTATGATACAATTTTAACTGCTCACTCGTATATTGGAAAAAAACTCAAAATCGTTACGGCCGAGCCAATCTTTTACGCACATTGTGATTGGAATCTAAAGCCCTTTTTAGCTCATCTGGCCTGTAAGGCCCGATGGGCTTATGGCATGGCATGGTGTCCGGCGTCCGCCCGTCCGTCCATCCGTCCGTCTGTCCGTCCGTAAACTTTGTGGAATTTCTACTTCTTCTCCAGAACCATAAGGTCTAGAAAGCTGAAAGTTTGTGTACAGACTCCTTGGCTAGTGAGGATTAAAAATTGTAGCTTTGGTGGCCCTGTGGCCCCTAATAAGGGCCACAGGGGCCACGCCCTAAATACCTATTTTCATCTTCTTCTCAAGAACCTTGAGGCCTAGAAACCTGAAACTTTGTGTACAGAATCCTTGACTAGTGAGGATTATGAATTGTAGCTTTGGTGGCCCTGTGACCCCTATTAAGGGTCACAAGGGCCACGCCCTTAAAACCTATTTTCATCTTCTTCTCCAGAAGCATAAGGCCTAGAAAGCTGAAAGTTTGTGTACAGACTCCTTGACAAGTGAGGATTATAAATTGTAGCTTTGGTGGCCATGTGGCCCCTAATAAGGGTCACAGGGCCCCGCCCTTAAAACTTATTTTCATCTTCTTCTCCAGAAGCATTAGGCCTAGAAAGCTGAAACTTTGTGTACAGACTCCTTGTGTAGTGAGGATTATAAATTGTAGCTTGGTGGCCCTGTGACTCCAAAGAAGGGTCACAAGGGCCACGCCCTTAAAACCTATTTTCATCTTTTCTCCAGAAGCATTAGGCCTAGAAAGCTGAAAGTTTGTGTACAGACTCCTTGACAAGTGAGGATTATAAATTGTAGCTTTGGTGGCCCTGTGACCCCTACTAAAGGTGTACTGAATGTGTTCATCTCAAGACAGATGCAATGCATATGATAAATTCTAAATGTTTAATTTTTGATTGGATCTAGTTTGTCTTATTGTTGACCAATGGATGACTAGTGCTTTGACAACTGGGCGTGTCATAGATGGGCAGACATGCTTGAACTCTAAAACAACATCCCCTAATTCTTGTAACAACATTGTCAAAGAGTGTGAAATATCCCAAGCGCGACACCCTAGGCCTGTAATTACACAATCAGTACCGATGTGCCATAACTGTTTAATTACTACTCTGTTTTATTGTCGAACAGATGAAGCTTCTAAATCGTGCTAAAACATGTTTATTCTGTTTATTTACCACCATTGACTATTATATTTACATTGATTAGGCCCATTTCCGTTCTGTATATGATGTAATAATACACAATCTGTTAAACTTCTCTCAGCCAATCATAACCTGCCACATCACATCGCCCTTTCTCGCATGCGCAGTAAAGGCAATATCGTTAACCCGGTAGAATCCCTTTTCAGACTGTCAAATTGAGAAGCCTAAAATTTGCGTACTTTGAAGGGCGATATCTTTGTTATTAGAGGACCGATGAAAACGTTTTTTGGTGTTTTTTGAAGTTGACAATGTTTTCTGTACATATTTACAGGGGTCACAACCTTAAAAACTTATTTTCATCATCATCTTTAGCTCCTAAAGGTCTATTGAGCTGAAAGACTGCATGTAGACTCCTTGGCCAATTGGGATTCTAAACTGTAGGTTTTATGACGCCATGACCCCAAATAGGGTCACAGGGGTCACAATCTTAAAAACCTATTTTTCTCCATTAGATGACAGTCTATGGCAAATTTATTTCTCCTTGGATATTTTAGTGTGGACTTCTTTCACTGTCTGATATTGGCGATCTAGAAAGTGTTGAATAATAATACATTTGTTTTGTATTTTTTTTATAGGTTTTCTTGCTATAGGTAACATCAGTTTCATTTTTAGCTCATCTTGCCTGTATAAAGCAAACTTGATATGATGCCTGATGAGCTACAGAGCCAATGGCTCTATTTTTTATGAAATAGATTCATTCGAAAAGTGTTATTGTACATGAATAATCACATGTCTTGAAGATTTATTACAATAAATGATGAACTTACTTTCAAGCTCAACATTGTGATTATAATGTTGACAGTGTACAGACAGTGTTTACTATGTGATGCAGGTGTTGATGTAACGGATCACAATCAATCCACACTTTGTGCTGTGCCCTAAGATGGTACACACCACACCTTTAAAGTTAATAACTGAGTAATGATGTGTGTATGTATGTGTGTATGTTTGTATGTATGTACACTGTTTCTCAGCCAGGCTGCAGCAGCCGCAGGTCTGCTGAAAATGTGTACAACAGTTTCTTCTTCCAGTGGTCTGAATAATTAACTTGTCTCAAGAAGTGAAATAAATGAGATTACTTCCAAGTACTGACTCTTGTTTTTTCTTGCCTGAAGTCCAGCGCTGAACTGCTGTATTGACTCCTTAGGTCTGCAAGGGTATGAACACACGAGGGTTTCTTAAACTGCTTCTTTCATATCTTAGACATTTAAACTGCTTATTATAAAATAAAAGATGTTTATCGATCATTGTTTTTTAAAATAGAGCCATTGTCTCAGACTTCATTTTAATTTTGCTTTTAGGTGTTGCCTTTGTTCCAACCCTTGTAGGATCCCCAGGGTCACCAATTTTAACCTTAAGTATGTAGGCGATGTTTCAGATGTGACTTCAGATACTGGTAATCAATTCAGAAATGGGAATTGCTCAAGTGTTCAAAGAATATCAAGAAGTTGCAAAGGACAAACCTCAATAAGTTAGAAGTAAGTGGAAGTAAGAAGGCTACCAAATCTGCAATTGATAATTTAAGGGAATACGATCTAAATGTTCACCAAGCTCTTTTAATGGACCATAGGGTCACCAAAACTGCAAATTATAAGCTTAACAGGCCAAGAAGTCCGTACACAAGATTTCAGCTTTCTAGGCCTTATGCCTCTGGAGAAGAAGTAAAGAATGCACAAAGCTTACGGGCGTACACCATGCCATGCCATAAGCCCATCAGGCCTGATGCAGATGAGCTAAAAATTAAACAATAACTGAGAAAAGCAGGTGTTGCAATACTTTTCCAGGTGCATATTTACTGAGTTTATTTAAACTGGCAGTAGTACTAAAAGTAGATTTCTCTCTCAGAAAAAGTCAAATCGGACCCACCAACACTCAAAATTTATGAGTTTGTCAATGTGTCTACTGAAGTTGAAAGATTTTAGTTTTTTAAAATTGAGTTTTATCCCTGATTTCTTCGTTTGTTCGGCCAAATCTGAACATGAGGTTTTCGAGATTCAGAGCTCTACTAACAAATGCATCAACCCAATCGGAACGGATCCGGACCAAACAGCTTTGGGACGACTCAGGGGCCTGTTCAGAAAAAGCAGGAACTCTATATAATGTCCCTGGTAAAAGAAGGCCTTTAGACTGATTTGTTTGTTTCAGCATCCAGGCTCTAACAGCATATGGCGACATTCACCTCTTTTATAGAATATTGCTGTTACATCAAAACTTTTGAATTTATGGCTGTTTAACAAGGTTTACTATACGTTCATGACTTATTATTACAATGAATTTCTGGGATGGTAACTGAAGTTTGTTGGTTTTCTTATCAACAGAGACATCAATTTTCCTAACATTATGATTAACACTTGGATATGAAAAATATACTTACAAATCGAATACATATTAGTTTAGAAAATGCAATCATTGAAATTTCAGGTGTTGCAATAGGTTTATCTATTTGTATATATTGAGAGACACACATTCATATGTATTAGAAGCTTTGAACTGTAATACAGACTTAAACACAATAATCAGTGGATATTATTTTTAACTTGTACAGAGCCCACAAATAGGAATGAGAATCTAGTGATACTTTTTATGATTGCATTCAGTCGACGATCTTATGATGTAAACATTAGATTAACAATACAATAATTATTGTATGTCAGCCTGGTTTTCAAAGATACATTATATGAGTTGTTGGGGTGACATTTACCAAATGTTAAAAACACTCGGCGCACATTGGGGCCTAAACGATTAGTGCACAATTCACAATTGCAATATCAGGCACTATAACTCGCAATTTCTAATTAGATAATGTACCATGTAAGTTATCAATTTATGAATGCATTCAAGAATCAATTAATCATTGGTTTGGATTGGCATTAACAATAACGGCAATATTCATATTTTGATAAACTTGATACCAAAATAGCACTCGCAAAGGAATAGTGCTAGCAGTGCCTAAACTGTAAACTTTAAAAAAAATTTATATCTTCTCATAATAGCATTTTAATTTACTTAAAATATGTGATTTTTACTTTATTAAATTTTATGAACAGGGAGTAATTCACCAATTTCTAAATTCTAATTACCCCGATACTAGGGACACTTCTGTTGAACATATTTCTTTCTTTGTCTCATAAATATCAATTGTCAATTGAAAGTTAAGTTAAGTTAAGTTTCACGTTTTTCTTCAGTTTGTGTACACATTGCTTAAATTGTACCAATCTTAGAAAATGAAAAGACCCACGAGACCCGTTCATTTGAGTAATCAGTGTTCAAGTGCATGATAGCTATATATCCCTACCTTCATAAATACTTCATCCTTGTTATCAGTTACGGGATAAAATGTAATTTAGAAGCAACACATTTTAAGATCAGACGTTTTCAACAATCAATTTTTATTTTCTTCACAACAGACTCTTTTTAACATTTCTTGATTATGTTATCGTCAAGTCATCTGTTTTCAGTCATCATATGTGTTTTCGGTCAGTCATTTGACTTTCTTCTGTGAACAAATCCAAAAGGATTTTAAAGTGCCTTGTTTGGTTATTTGAAGCAGGGGGTTCATAGGGACTTCTGGGAACTGAGTGGGAATAGCCATTTAAGGAAAATATTATGGCAAAAACATAAAAAACATCACATCTTTAAGCAAATTTTCTAATACAATTTTTTTACTTACCAGCTAATTTCCTATTATTCTTTACATTAAGCGATATCTTGATTTATTATATGATGGGCAATGAAATACTGGGTTTTATCAGCGAAATAAACTGTCTATCAGGCAACAGTGACGATATATTATATTTTCACTGTGACAAGTGACGATATATTATATCGTCACTGGTAATAGTATATCGTCACTGGTCAGGTGCCGGAACTACTTTCAGCCATGTGAACAAAAGAGGTAACTTTCCAGTTTTTAAGTAATTTTAATAACATAATTTATTAAAAATCATATAATAAATAGAATACTTAATGTAGTTTTCCAAATACCAAATTTATTTCATCTCGTGACATGGGTAAAGTTGATAATATCAACTTTACCCATGACACTCGATGATATAAACTTGGTATTTGGAAAACAACATTAAGTATCCTCTATGTGATAATATTTATTGTCACTTGCCATTTTAAGAAAAAATATATTCATCGTTTTCAGTATTATTTCTTATCAAATTTATTTTCAAAACATTAAAAGTTATCTCAGTTCTTTTAAATGATTTTCCTAAAGTGCACAAAGCATGTTAAGAAAATATGGACTAACTCCATGAGAAGCTCTTATCAAAACACCTAAGACTATCAGAACTGATATTCCTTTGGGAGAAATAGTTAGGTCACCCTCTAAACCATGTCTTTCAGGTTTTTCGATTTTTCATTATGAAATATGATGAATAAAAGTTATTTTTATTCAAAACAATATTTAATTTAAAAAATCATTCAAATAGTTTTAGTCAGACTTATTTCAACTTTCTGTGTCATTATGGAACACAAATTAGAAAAACTGTCCTGTATAGCCATATATTCTAAATAGCAGAGGTTCAAGAACGTGACTGAAAACACATGCCACTTCTTCCAAAGTCAAGGTTATTTCAAAGTTCTTTATTGTACAAATGTTAAATACAAAACGGTTTTTATAAATTTTCTTATAGATAATTTCTCATCAATGCAAGTGGTAATTTTTCAAAAACAGGTCTTTATTCCTTATCTGACTGAAAACCCATATTACACAAGGATATCAGTGACTTCGATCGTCCTGACTTTTAAATCATCGATTGCAAGTCAGTATTGTTAGGTAATTTATTACATTAAAAGAAAACAGATGCCAACAGGTGTTATGTAATAGGCTTATATAAATAATATTTGTGTGCCCTAAAAGAGCGCGAAAATCCGTGCCTGAGATTCTAGACTTGCCCGCGTCGAGTCGAGAAGAGGAAAAACCAGCCAGGAGTCATTTCAAATTAGAGTTACCTTCCTTGTAACAGCCACCACAGATGACAGCCTTACACATCGAGTTGTATGCAAGTTGACAATCGACAGGTACGCACAGTGTCAAATTATTCCTTTTATGTCTGACAGAGACAGATCATAGAAAGGAGGAATTTTGGGTTGCGGAACAAAGCACGAGGAAAGAATGAGGAACCAGGAGAGAACTATAAAGTGTCTCTTTACAGTTAAACTATAAAAAGAAATGAGAAATAATAATTCGTTAGCTTTTACATTCATTTAGACTGTCTATAACTAGATTTCCCATCTGGTATCTCTCATTTTCAAATATATAATTTATATGTATGTTTCATTGATGATTTGAGAGTTTGCTTTTGACTGCAGACTACAGAAATTGGTTTTCATTCAGTAATAAAAAGTATAACCTCAACAGTTGTACATTTTCATCAGAATATGAAATAAATATTTTCCGTAATCATCTTGTTTACATATATATCATTTCTCAAGATAAAAAAAATAAAAGACGTTTAGTTAGTATTCAGACGAAGAAACTCTTGAAGCGTACAGTGACTGTATGTATGTCGACTCGTGTCATGAAGTTTGTTTCTATTGCAATGTGTATCAAACCGCGGTGAATCGCCCGTCATAAAAATCGTGTTCGAACTTAGGTTCGACCATAGAAATAAATCAATGAGATTTGAGGATTTTGAAATGTCATGGTAGAATGACTTTTATACACAAAACACAGTTATAAAAGTAGTTGTGTGCACACAATGCAAGGATCGAAGACTCTTCTGGTAAGAGTAATTTACAATGGTAAGCCAGGCAAGTATCCTGCTCTGCGGCAGATTAAAAATACTGTGTATGACATCGCAGGATGGATTGCAGTTGAATGTTAGGGTTAGTTGTGTAGTTGCATATGTAGCAGGAAAGAAGATCCAAAATTTTCATATCAATTCAAACCCGGGACTTTCGGGTTGTGTGAGTCCTACACTCAACCTGTTTGGCCAAAGAGATATCCCTCCAGACGAAGCCAGTAGTAGTGCTTTAGACCTCACCCTGTCACACTAAAAATGTGAAGACTTGGATAATCAATTTATTGTCAGTTGCAGGATGGTGCACAGATAAGTGCTGGATGAGATAAGATGGTGTTGTTCAGGACAAGAAGACTGAGGAGTCTCTACCTGGTGGTCCTCCTGTTGGTCCTCATGTGGTTCGTCATCAATCTCGGTGAGCTAGCGATTCTCTCCATAACATTTCTCAGCTTTAATGTGCCGCGATACCGTCACTGATACGACCATAGTAAAGGTAGTAGCGACCTTTAGTCTTTTGAGGTCGAGAGCACTGAATGAGTGCCCTGATTCTTGTACAATGGTAGCACCAAAGAAACTATGTGTTCTGAGATCCACAGTTTAGTTTGTTTGAGGAAATTGGAGGAACACTGCGGATTCAACTATGATGATGCAATTGGTGTTATGAATTTTCACCTACAGAGTAAATTTACTGAAGTACAGCATAAGCTTCTGCATCCTTTCCGAATTATTTTTTTTGATTGAATTTTAAAAGTATACGATGCAGGACTTGGGCCTGGGGGTTGTAAATTTACCACTTATAGTGTGATTGCAAACCAATAGGAAAAGCTTGAAAAGTCAGCAATCCAGAATATTACAAGGGTGTGCTGGTACATAAGCCTTATTTCATAAACTATTTCTACACTAAAATGTGTCACAGTTATGTTAATTTTGCATTGTTTTTGCATGTAGAGGTTTAGATTGCGGCGATTGTTTGCAGGTGTGTGGTGTCCGAGTGAGAATGAGAGGAAACTGGAGACTCTTGTGTTGAGGTACAGGGAACAAGTCTCTCAAAAGGACAAGGAGATTGAGCAAGCGGTTGATCAAATGCACGCAGAGCAGAAGAAGGTTCAGGAGATGATTCTTCATCTTGAAGTGCGAGGCAAGAACAACAAGGTGTTTGACAAGTCCCTGCCTGTGATATACGCCATCACTCCGACTTACTCTCGGATGGAACAAAAAGCTGAGCTGACAAGATTAGCTCAAACATTTCTACATTTGCCAAACTTTCACTGGATTATAGTGGAAGATTCTGATGTGAAGACTAACCTTGTGACTAGATTTTTAAGCACCTGCGGAATCTCTTTTACTCATTTGAATATATTGACTCCAAAAGAAGTGAAATTAAAACCTGATGATCCTAACTGGTTGAAACCCAGAGGTGTTTTACAAAGAAATTTAGCCTTGTCATGGATACGAAAAAATCAAAACACTTCAAAACAACCTGGAGTTGTTAATTTTGCTGATGATGATAATACTTATGATTTACAAATTTTTTCTGAGGTAAGGATGAAGTTTTAATAATTCAGTTTTCTTTATAATGTAAATAATTGTTCTTCATAAAATTGTAGAGTGTTTAACATTTTTTTATGATAGCATATTAATTGGGACATATCTCTCAAGTGTTAACTTTACCTTGGTAAGGTTTTGTTAATATTTAAGAACATTTTGTAACATAAATATACCATAAAGAAGATTTTATTTTCAAATTGGAAAGAGCAATTGACCTAAATTGTAGTCACTATCTGTTTTCTGGAAACTATGCAGGTAATCTGTGTACGTTATTTCCTAGCCCGAGTTTCCTACTGGCTGTATAGCTGAACATGAGCTACCTTTGATATTGACATGTTCGCATTACAGGCTGTAATGCGAACATGTCAATATCAAAGGTAGCTCATGTTCAGCTATACAGCCAGTAGAAACTTGGGCTAGTTATTTCCCCACAAGGCATAACTCTTGATAGTCTCTTCGATATGCTTTGTTAAACCTTGCTGCATTACACAATACATAATTGTTTAACTATAAATTTACTCTCGAGTCCCGCATCAAATACTCTTAAGAATTGGAAAGTACTAATAGGATAATTTAAGCTGTGAGTGGTGGGATGCAAGGTATTTTTGTTGTCCTTTTTGCTTTCTCCCTTGGTATTGAGGGAGTCACTTAAATCTGCTCGTTGTGATGCTCACTGTGTTGTGATGCTCACTGTATTTTTGTCTTCAGATGAGACGTACAGAGAAGGTGTCAGTCTGGCCTGTGGGATTGGTTGGAGCACTCCGATATGAGACTCCTCTTCTGAAAAATGGAAAAGTAGGTTTTCAACTCTTTATTCTATATGCATATTTCAAAAACAATTGTTCTCAAGTATCCTTTTATCACTGTAATTTTATCCACAAGGGTTCTATGATTCCCTGTTTCCTATTACAGCTTTTCCCTCTTATCTCTGTTATGTCATTTTGCAAGGAGACTAAAGTGAAATACCTCAAACTCAGTAATCCTTTTTATCTGGAAAGTACCAATTTTTCCTGGAATAATTGTCGTCAACTTAACAAAATAGTGACAATATGATGATGCAACTTCCCTCAAAGAAGTACCGTAATATGATGAAGGGTAACAAGGGATGGAGCAACTTTACAATATGTTCGCCACCTTATCTACAATACATTACCAACCTAACTAACACTAGATAAATGAACCCTTAAATTTCGTCAATACGGATCCAAGGGTTAAAAAAATAAGCCTGAAATATAAAGAAATAGCCTGATAGATCAAACACTGTTGTGTCACCAGGTGACTGGATGGTTCACGTTCTGGAAGCCTGACCGCCCGTTTGCGATGGACATGGCAGGGTTTGCTGTCAAACTTCAGTTGCTGTTCGACTTCCCGGAGGCCGGGTTCAGCAACAACGTGAAGCGAGGCTACCAGGAGTCCACTCTCCTCACGGGGCTGGGCGTCATGCTGGACGATCTGGAGCCCCTGGCGGACAACTGCTCCAAGGTTTGGTTATGTTTTGTTGGACAAAACACAAATCTAGCACATAGTGATATGACACTAAGGAATTGTGTAGTATAACTGTAAAAAGTCAGTGCAAATATTTGTAACACCCAAGTAGAGCAATTCTTATCACAGATTTGAATGAGTTTAGTAAAAGACAAATTAAACATTTCCCCATTCCCCCCCTCCCCCCCCCCCCCCCCAATTTTATTCTATTTATATTCAATTGAAATATCTGTAAATGGTCTGGTTCCCTTGCGACACCCCTCTACAGTTTCATTATAAACAAGGATTTTTATGACGTCACCGACAATGAAATATGGTAACTTTCCCTGCTCAAGGTAAAAGGTAAAATGATATTTGGCACATGTGCTCATATTGAAAAATGTCACTACTTATGTTTCTGCCCATGGGTTGTAAAATGTTAGGATCTTTTCCAAAATACAGCAACTCTGTGAAAAAGGAAGTTGGAGAATTATCAAATGTACCTTATCACCTTACAACTGCTCAAAGGCACTAAAGCAGTTCAAGAGACAGTTTGATTTTCAAATTTGTATATTCAGTATGTAGGGCAAGGCTTACAGAAGAAGTACAGTAACGGGGAGTACATTCAATTGATGCATGTAACATCGTTCTTAATGAGTACATGCCTTAAACTTATTGGAAGGGGTTACCAGTAACTGACACCAATATTCAAGATTTTAGACTATGAAATACTATAATAAATTTTTTTACAGTTTCATTAAGTGAGTAAAACCCGAATGATATCTCTCCAATAGAAGTTCACTTACTATGTTTCTGACTGCAGATACTGGTGTGGCACACAAGGACAGAGAAAACCAAACTGAAGAATGAAGACAAGATGAAACAAAAATATGGTCACGGATCAAATTTAGATATTGAAGTTTGACATAGTATTTTAATGTTATATCAGGTAATGATTTATAGTCAGGAATAAATGGCATTTTGAGGATCAGGGCCTAGATTTTCGAAGATCTCTGAGCGCTAAGATAGTCGTAAGCCAATGTTAATATAAGGTACCTACAACTATCTTAGCACTAAGAGAGCTTCGAAAATCTAGGTGCTGTATCTTTCAAGTTAAAGTGGCATTGTTTTAAAAAACAAGGATTGTTGTAGTCATACAATATAAGTTTAATCAAAGTGCAGGAAAGACAGATGTTTTTCCATTTTTAGCTCATCAGGACTGAAAGTCCAGATGGGCTTATGGCATGGCCCGTCGTCCGGCGTCCGTCCGTCGTCAGTCCGTCCGTAAACTTTTGACACTTTCGACTTCTCCTCATGAACCATACACATTAGAGAGCTGATTTTTTTTGTACAGGTACCTTAGCATATGGAGATTCTAATTTGTAACTTTGGTGACCCTGTGACCCCAAATAGGGTCACAGGGGTCACAACCTTAAAAACCTATTTTCATCTTCTTCTCCAGTTCTAAAAGGAGTAGAGAGTAAATATTGATATGTGCAGACTCTTTGGACAATGGGGATTCTTAATTGTAACTTTGGTGACCCTGTGACCCCAAATAGGGTCACAGGGGTCACAACCTTAAAAAACTATTTTCATCTTCTTCTCCAGTTCCAAAAGGAGTAGAGAGTTGAAAGTGATATGTGCAGACTCCTTGGCCAATGGGGATTCTTAATTATAGATTTCGTGACCCCATGACCCCAAATAGGGTCACAGGGGTCACAACCTTAAAAACCAATTCTCATCTTCTTCTCCAGTTCCAAAAGGAGTAGAGAGTAAATATTGATATGTGCAGACTCCTTGGACAATGGGGATTCTTATTTGTAACTTTGGTGACCCTGTGACCCCAAATAGGGTCACAGGGGTCACAACCTTAAAAAACTATTTTCATCTTCTTCTCCAGTTCCAAAAGATCTAGAGAGCTGAAATTATATGTGCAGACTCCTTTGCCAATTGGGATTCTAAATTGTAGATTTCGTGACCCCATGACCCCAAATAGGGTCACAGGGGTCACAACCTTAAAAACATATTTTCATCATCATCTTTAGCTCCAAAAGGTCTATTGAGCTGAAAGACTGCATGTAGACTCCTTGGCCAATTGGGATTCTAAACTGTAGGTTTCGTGACCCTATGACCCCAAATAGGGTCACAGGGGTCACAATCTAAAAAACCTATTTTTCTCAATTAAATGACAGTCTATGGCAAATTTATTTCTCCTTGGATATTTTAGTGTGGACTTCTTTCACTGTCTGATATTGGCGATCTAGAAAGTGTTGAATAATAATAAATCATTTGGGTAAGGAAATTTATTCCGAAATCGTTACATTTGTTTTGTAATTTATTTATAGGTTTTCTTGCAATAGGTAACATCAGTTTCATTTTTAGCTCATCTGGCCTGTATAAAGCAAACTTGATATGATGCCTGATGAGCTACAGAGCCAATGGCTCTATTTTTAGTTATACTGATTTTTATTATCTTAAGGTGAAAGAATATATTTTAAGAGCAAACTCTAAATTTGATGAAGGTTTAAGCATTTTTGTGTGTACAGAACTGACAAGTACATGTATGAAGCATTTCTCATATAGTTTCTTCCAGTGCCAAACATCTTTATCAACAGTATACCTTTAAACTTAACATGCCAGTACTATGCAGGTAAAAGCTGGAGTACAGACTTGTCATGTTTCATGTACTTGTAACTGCCAGATGGTCTTCAACTTTTTGACATAGTGTACATGACAGAAACAAATCTTAGGGTGAAGGCAGATAAATGAGATTAGTCCCAGTATTTGACTTGAGTGCCCTATTCCTAGTCAAAATAGCATTGCCAAGATTGCTTTAAATATAAAACTTTACATACTGTTGTAGAGTTATATTAATTTACAAAGTTACATTTGCTATTGAAATATTTATTGTTTTCAATATCATGTAACAAACAAATAACAACCAACATGATCATGCTTTATATCTCTGGTATTTTTTCTCTGGTAAGTTTATAAATCATTGACAGACAAAGTGCAGATTGAACCTATTTTGTTACTGTATTTCAAAGTTGTAGGCTGCACTGCAAGAACAAATTGGTGTTTTGGTTATTTGTTTATTATTTCTACACAATTAAAATTTTTGAGGTTTTGGTGAGTTTTAAAATCATTTGCATGATGTTGAAGCATACGTTTATGTTTATATATATATAAATGTGAAGGACATATTGTACAATTACAACAATGTATTACATTTGTGAGCATTTATGGGTGAGTGCATGGTGTATGAATTGTTACTGTTGGAAAGTGAGCTGAAATATATGTATGTAATACACTCTTCCTTACCATGTACATATGTCAGTGATATACATCTATATTTCTGAATTATCAATCATCTTAATCATAATTCATAATTTCTGTATTTTACATTTTAACTTACCTTATTAAATGAATCTTAACTTATAAATGTCATCTTATAACTTTTATCACAGATTTATACAAAAAGTTTTTTTTATCATTTTGTAAACGACTTCAATTGTTTTTAATGTAGCAATTGTCAAATTTTATATACTGATCTGATGCTAATAAGTGGGCATGTAAAAATAGTATTATGGTTTAAATATTTGGTAATTGTCATGTTAGTTATGATATAAATTTATAACTTTCATTTGGTAATAATTATCTCATCTGTAACACATCTCTGTTCACTTCATTGACATATTACATTGTTTTACAACCAAAGATGTGTTTTAAATCTGAATTCATTTTAGAATAAAATTCAAAATGAAGCCTTTTCTTTATTTGTTTTGCCAAAGCATAGTTAAAAGGGAGAGATATAGTTGTCAATAGCGAATTAGAAATCCATGCTGCAAGGAAGCCTATGAACTGTGTTTTGAGTGAGAGGCCTTTATACATACCCGTAAGAGGAAACAATACATTGTCATCAACATTCCCAGCCAGATTGTTTGAAAACAGAACAAGGACAATAATTTAATAAAAATGAAATATATGTAAAATAAATGTCTATCGTGCTCATCATCCTCCGTTTATGGAGGTCTGCGCTTTATAAGTACTCTTATTATTATTATTATTATCACAGGTATTAATACCCTGAGGCATGCAACCAAATTTGAAATGCTATATTTCTGAGGAAGCTGGTCTGCAAAGCGCCAGGCTAGCAAGAATGACGTTCCAGGTTCGAGTCCCACCACTAAAAACCTTGGAGTCAACTTTCTGTGCAGACTCTTTCAGTGTTGTCACAACCCCTAGTGTACAGTACACAACCCTGTGCACCCAGGAATCCGTTGGTAAGTGCCCAGATGGTGGCAACATGAAAGGCAGACACCTACACCTGTGGAGCACAGTGGTGTAGTTGTTAGCATGCTGGCCTCTCACGCTGGAGACCCGGGTTCGAATCCCGGTGGAGACACCAAAAATTTGTGACTTGGGTCTCATCCTGTGTTATGTCCCTGGGCAAGGCACTTCATCCACATTGTACTCAGTCCACCCAGCTGTTAAAATGGGTACCTGAAAATTGGATGTACTGACCTACATGGTCGTGATTAGCGCTTAGTAGCAGCTGTGAAAGTACACTCCTTCGGGGTAATAATGTAGCGCTTTGAGCATGTCTTAGGACGTGGAAAAGGCGCAATATAAGTATGCACATTATTATTATTATTAGATGCGATACGGCAACGTGCAGTAGACTTGGACAAGATACTGTGACTATGTGTCCCAGTCCACATAGCTGTGAAAGCGTACCTCGTAAGAACTGAGAGTGATATTAACTCTGTGTGTCACATGACTGCACGTGTTGTATGCTCCCCCAGGAGTTGAGATGATAAAGCATGTGTCATGAAGACTGCTATCCAAGATTTAAGGGAAAACCAAAGCGCCTTTGAGCAGAGCTCTCTGAACAGGATATTGGTGCTATACAAATAATTATTAGTAGTAATAGTAGAAGTAGTAGACAGGTTGAAGACATCTCGGACAGAGTAAAAAGATCTAACAAGGACAAGAAAATCCTGAAAAAATATTTTTGTGCTTTTAATTTTCGAAATCTCTCAAGTTATTGATACTTTGATAGTACACTTTAAACTTTGTTATCTTATGTTCAACTGTACTAGGATGGACAAATATACTACTCAATACATTTGTTTAGTGTCTCCTATATACTTAATGTTTCAGTGCATGATTACAGTTAAGCATTTTATTAAATAAACAATCTTATTGACATATTGAAATCAAATTCTACTCGTAACGCATTGTCTGTTTTACTCTTGGTTGTCAAAAACAAGGCAGGGGTTGAAAATGAAAGTCACATGATGTCAGATGGCTCAAATTCAAAACATAGCGATCTTATCTTTGGTGACTTTATCTCTTTAAATGTGATATCTCTGGTAGTTACAAAGTTGATGAAGACATTCTTCTGAATAAAATGTGATTCAAAATTCCAAAATCTCTATATAAATCAAAATTTCAAAAAAGTTTCAATTAGTTTCAGTAGCCCATTGTCAGATATGAATGTGGGTAGGAACAAAACTTCAACCAAAAACTTCTCTTTGAGCTGCTGGCATTAAAAGTTCGTGCAAATGATAATGACTACTTGAGTGTTGAACACTGAGGACACTTTTTATGGATGAACAACTTTATTCTGTGTAAGCGAAGTTTCTATATAGTGTCGTTGTCACTTGCTATACACACAATTGTGAACAACAAAGGAATCAATAAGGATAACTGCCTCCAGAAAGTTAGTTTCATGTTTGTTTAAACACATCTATTAATGTGTTTTAAATCCAGGAGAGCAACAAAGCAATTGACTATATTTCTATTATTGAGATTTGATGGACAGGAGGCAATACATAATACATTGCAGTACATTAGTACTTCGCAATTCCTGTGGGAACCTTAGGTTATTTAGATGTAGTAGCTGTAGAACGTCAATTCATTAAGACTGATATAGATATGATGAGTTGTGGACGTCACATACTGCCAGATTGTTAATGGCTTTGCCCAGTCAGATACCCATTGATGTCAAACACACATCTGACTATACAGAACAATTTGAATTGATGTAGTTATGAACACAATTAAGAGATTTATGCGATAGAATAAATAAGTAGAAATGACACGCCTTCATTTCGATAATGCAAGCTCCCACATGACCAAACCAAGCACGGTCATCCCTAGGGGCCTCTGCCCAGTGTGGTCCGTGTTTCCTAGCGGAAAACAACTCAATTACGCTCCTGAGAGTGTTTTGTGAAGTTTACTCCTAATAATTGGTCCTCGGTACTGTATGTTTTTGAATGGTGTATTCATCAGTAATACAAAAGAATAAAGCCATTGGCTTTATAGCACATCAGACTTTATATTCAATTTTGCTGTAGGATGTGGCAAATGTTGTCCCCCGTTAGTAGGGGGCCTAGGGCCCAAAGGGTGCATGGTACAAGTTAGAATTAAAATAAACTTAGTAGTCACTACACATTATTTCAATACTCTATGCCTTGAGCTTCTGGATAAGAATAGAAGAAAGTTTTTAAGCCGTGGTCCCTAGTAGATACTGGTAATAAATTCAGAAATGGAAATTGATCAAACATTCACAGAAAATTTAAAAGATGTAACGGAGTGACATTCAATCTGAAAAAGAAAGTTACTAAATCTGCAGTCAGTAAATTAGGGAAAAGGACCCCAAGGTAAACCAAGCCTTTTTTGGGCTACAAGGTTACCAAATCTATAAAA